>CM022485.1:35339534-35351149 GCA_011952105.1 Coreoperca whiteheadi | reverse complement strand
GGGGGAGGGGGGGCTCCGCATGATATGCCAGGGCCTGACATGGCACCCAGACCCAGAGCTGTCACCCCTGCGGAAACATCACCCTCGCCTCCACAATTTGTGCACTTAACACTTCAGTTGGCACATGACAGGTGCTTATTTCCCCGCACTGGCTCTTCCCCTTCGCTGTGATGCCTCTGAGCCCAGGGCACACACGGCATCTGGTATGGATGTCTGTCCGCGATGCCGCTCGTTGGAAAAGTGTGTGACTACGCCGGTCATACTGTTCACATCCGCTCACGCTGGATTTAAGGCCCGCCGAGCATGGCTCCAGTGTGTGTTCATGTGTATGTGCGCGCCAGGGCCCGAAAGAGCCACGTGTCCGGGGCCAGACTGGGTTAATGATTCAGGCCGGGACTTTTCCCCACATTCACAACAGACCATGTACACTGTGACTGTTATGTTGAAAGATTTTTTTACAATGCCAGTAGCATATATTCAAAAACAGGTTCTGCAGTTTCAAGAGTTAGGCAGTCGCACTTCCATTATGTTCATATATATCATTTTGTGTGCTTTTTGGATGTTTGTTTTGCACCTGGCATTTCCTCAGAGCTCTGACTGGACTTCTGATGATCATCATGAAGCTGCGGTAGCTCTGAGTGACTTCCACCTGACAGAAAAGTACGGAGCCCCCGGAAGGCTCATCTGAATGCTTCCCGGGAACTACTTTAGCGTTCCCTCGTAATATGTCAGCATTCCCCCTGAACCCACCGGAACATTTAGTGTGTTTGTCCAATCCAGAGAATGCAAAATGTATTGCGAGGGGACCTAAAAGAATTTCAGACCCCCCACCGTGAGCTTTCAGGGGCTCTGTAAGAATAGAAGAGAATATACAGGTCTTTACTTTCGATAGTATCTCCATCAGTACGCGTCGCCGGTTTTTACACACAGCATGATTAAGTGTCGATGCCATTTATGAACTTTTTTTTTCCCCTAGTTTTTTAGAGTCCACCAGGAATTCTCCCAGTGCTCCCGATGGCCACCCCAGGCAGCACTTACACAGGACACCAAGAAAAGAAATACAATAGGGTAAACATGTAAGAAAGCAAATCATCCCGCTCTGTGTGTTTTGTGACACTGCGCCCCCCTCGTTCTCCAGCTTCAACTTCACCAAAACACAAAATCTATTTGACTGCGATTAACAGTGGATTAACGTGGAACAAGCAGCAGATACAGTGGGTAGTCCTCACCTTTCTTCTTCCCCGTTTTCTCACGTTCACTCCTTTCATTTTTCTGACTCGTTGGCGCTGGAGGCCTGTCCTCTCGTGTTGCTGGCTGACCTGAGAAGCTAAAACAGATAACTACAGTTCTGCTGCTCACTAGTGCAGTGATGCTGCTAGGTTTCCAATGCAGTGAGTCTGGGAGCCACTCAAAAGACCACCTGTGGTCCCAAGGAAATTGAGCGGGTCCCCAAAAAAACACCTTTCGCGCTTCGGCTTTGAGAAATGTTGAGGATATCATTGAAAGAAAAGCGTAACACAGTGCTGCCAAGTTGCCACTTTAGTTTGGCGTGAGGTTTGGTATCGGCGACGTCGGTGCATTTCACGAGTAGGCCTTCTGTGACGTTGCCCACTGCAGGGGTCGGGGTCATCCCTCCCCAATTTTGTTTAAAAAGTTCACCAGCCAAATTCGCAGTTTTATGAAGCGCAGGATTCTGGCGTCACTGCCAAAGGAGCCACTGACTGAGCGGCACGCACGGGAGTAAATGACAATATAATAGATTGTGGATATGTCTTGCTTTCCCCCTGGCTTCTGTCTGAACAGCCCACTTAGTTAACATGGGCGCCGAAAGGACGTGGGTAGCGCTCCGGGGTTGCTTCACGGCGCATCGCAGTGCTCCAGCGTCCCGTGTGTCCCCGGCGTAACATTGCCGCGGATGGTTTTACATTGGAGTTAATTGAAAGCTCAGTGTGTCTCATGCAGACGCTAAAGGGTCCGTTGTGCGTCTGCATGAGACGCCAAGGGGCGTAACAAAAAGTCAGTATCTGACGAGCTGGGAATAAGAACGGCTGGAGCTGCAGATGCAGAGATTAACGTGAATTAATAAATTAGTTAAGGACAAACTGTCCCATCAAGTAGCTAGGTTGGTCATATTAAGTGCTTTGGGGAAAGGTTGCCTATTGTTGACAACAATGAGAAGAACTGTCTCGCTTATTGCTGGAATGTTTAACTAATGGGCAGGTCATGGTGAGGTAATGATTCAGTACTCAGCACCCAGTATGATGCACCACTTTCCTTCAGGGGACACAAAAACAGTAAGTAATAATAAGATAGTGATGAAATAATGAGGGACTGCTTAGTACCCACTCAGTGTGACGCACCACTTTACTTCAGGGGACACAAAAACAGTAACTAATGTTTAAATAATTGGTAATGAATGAGTCGTTCCTAGTTTTGTCCCGTTCACCGGCTGGTTCAGAGTTAATCAGGAACGACTCATGAAGGTCCGTATGATCGATTCACAGATGTTCATGAACTAATCATTACCTAATGGTTCATTAATATAGGATCTCCCAGTCTGTTCTCTACTAAATATTCCACCATTAAGAACTATTAGGGAAGTTATTATTAACAAGTTATCAATAAGTCGTTCTTGATTCATTCCTCACCCGTTTCCCAATTAACTAATCATTAACTACTGATTAGCTACTCTATGACATTTGATTAGGAGTTACTTAACAACTGACCATTACCTAATAGTTAGTTCCCCATTCGTTCGTTATTTGTTCCCTAGTAACTACTCAAAATCTCGTGTACCTTATTGTAAAGTGTTAACGATAATCGTTTCTGCACACAACGTATTATCTCGTGCAACAAGATTAACAATTATGATGTTTTTGGGGCTTCGGGGGCTCTCCTGCTAGTGTTGTCGAAGAACAAGTTACAACCCATGGAATTTGGTGACCAAAACTAAATCCTAGCATGCCTTTGCACAGCCGCGACCTGAGTTGGTCTAACCAGCCACAATAACTGGAGACACCTGTGTGAGTACGCAGGGCCTTTAATCTACAACCCTGGAATCGGCCCTCCTAAGAAAAACAACAGTTTTTTTCTGTTTGTGTTGACGCGACAAAGCCCTCTAACGGCTGAAGGAATTATGACAAAGAGAGCAAAGAATGACGTCAGGTGACTGAACACAGGAGACTGCTGTTCGTTCCCTGTTTCCTACTGACAATCACTGAAAACCGCTGTTTTTCTTAAAGCATGGTCATTTGAACCCAAACCATGGTCTTTCCCTTACCCTAACCAAATCGTGTTTTTGTGCCTAAACCTAACAAAACCTTAACGATAGCGTTCTCGGTTTTGGAAGGCACAGACTATGATCTAGTCCTGCCGATAGGGGCGTCAGATCAGAAAACGCTTCTTCTTCTGTTCTCGATAGCATGGACAGATGATGCCAATTTGGTCGTTTCTTAAATGTTTTTTTTTTTTTCAAGATTTATACATGTGTATATGACAAACAGAATGAACAATAAACACAGGGTGTACATATTACAGGATTACACTGATACAGTTTCAGGAAAAGCATTGAATCACACAAATCTGGTCTTCTCCGCGAAACCTAAACCCTCCATTTCTCCCACATGTTGTCAAAATAAACATTTTGGAGCCTTTTCTGAAAAGTAATCCTCTCCATGTTGAACGTTGCATATACAATATGATGCCAGTACTCGTGTCTACTGCGTACAAAAAGCCGAATAATAATTCGTCCCAAATAACCGTCATTTGTATTTTGAAGACTGAGCACAACTCGGCCTGGATTGTGATCCAGAAATTCTTTAACAGAGGGCAAGTGAAAATGGCTCACCCCCTGGACCCCACAGTTTCTCCTCAACTTGAGGTGTCCATGTGATGAGAACATTGCGCAAGAGTAATAAAATATCTGCACAGGCTCCAGCCAAAACACCTCCATGACTTTGAGCTGGTAATTTTCCACTGAAATTCACAGTGTTTTAACCAAATGTCATCTGATATTAAGAGATTTGAATCCCTTTCCCATTTTTGTTTTCCAACTGCGAGCCTTCGCCAAAGTACGACCCTTCGTAAGGTTCCAAGATTGCGGGGAAAGTAATCCATGCTTTCACTACTGCTCGTCTTGACTGATGCAGCTCCTTGTACGTGGGAGCCAGTCAGTCCTCACTCCGGTGTCTGTAGTCGGTGCAGAGCGATGCTGCGAGGTCTGCAACTGGTCCACGTTAGCGGGAGCACATTTCCCCCGTACTCGCTTCCCTCCACTGGCTTCCCGTCACTTTTAGAGTTCATTTCAAAACTGTACTGTGTGTATACAAAGCACGCCATGGATTGGCTCTCCCGTACCTATCTGACTTTTTAACCCCTCATGCCCCAACTAGGTCACTCAGGTCCACTAACCAGTCACTTTTGGTCGTCCCTCGGGCTCGGCGGACGCTCGGTTGTGGGCCCCAGTCTCTGGAACAGGCCCCGCATTTATATAATAACCATTTATATTGTTTAGAATAGATTATCGATGTGTTTTCTTCAGATCTGCTTCCTGTATCTGATTGTGTCTTTTAAAGCACAGCTCAAGGCCCACTCGTTAGCAAACGGTCGCTTCGCAGCAGCAACTGCGTAGCGACCGTTTGCTAACCCACAACCTGGCTACGCTAACCCACGACTTAGACTTGTTGCGTCGTTGTTCGCTCCGTATCCTGGTACCGGGGTTGATTTAATTTGCAAGTGCTTTCTGCTGCTGAACGTGGAATATTAGTATATTAGAAGAGAAGACACTTTTGGAACTGCAAGCATGTGTTCTTCCCACAAGACGAAGTCTACATGGCTAGTCTACAAAATTAGTTAAATAACCTGATGTTGTCAGCTTAACAAAAAGACCTGTGATTGAATGAGTTATGAAAAATCAATGTAGGAGGTTTTGGTAAAACTTTGAAACTCTGTGGTTTAAAAGAAATAAAACTAATCTGCAATCAGATAAAGCATGCTAAAACTAATATACAAGTTAGCACTAAACAAAGTACAGCTTAGACTTATGGGAATGGGAATAATTGTACAGGTAGTTGGTGATAAACTGAAGCAAAAACATTGACCTCATGAAAAGTCAGAGGATCACTAAAGTCATTATGTTCCATCTTCTGGGATCCATGTGCAAATGTTGTGGCACTCCGTATTGCAGATCCTGAGATATTTCACTGGATAGGCAGCAGTCAGTCACTTCTCATGTTGGCAAACTACGCCAATAGTTACTGAGATAGTTCACTCCTCTAGACCAAAAAGGTAGACTGACCAAGCACACTAAAAGCTGTGCCCATAAACTGCCCTTTGTATGGTAATAAAACAGACTCTTCTTCTCCATAGTTGGACTGTGGCTTCTGGGTTGTTTGCTGGTACAGACCTGATCTACACTATGGCCTTAAATCCAGGAAGAAAGGCTTGGTGTTTTTTTGACTCCTATGGGTGTCAGAGCACATCTAATGCATATACAGGGTCCAGATACTGGAATGAGTAGCCATGGATGCAGGGAGGGGCCCATAGAGAATGCCTATGAACAGGGTCCAGAGTTTAGTGCCACGCCCCTGTGTGTGGGTGCACAGTTGTTTTATTTATTGCTCCTATTAAGAATCCATTACTGGTCCTGCGTTTTCACACTGAACCTTCCGTCCAAGCTGCAGCGGGTTGTTCTTTCTGACTAGTTAAGTGAGATATAATAATCATGATCATGGGACTTAATCATAGAGGTGAGAATGGATGCAGCAGGGTATCTACTCACCTGCGGCTGTGGCTCGGTGGCAGAGCGGGTCGTCCACCAATCGGAAGGTCGACGGTTCGATCCCGGCTTCCCCCAGCCATGTGTCGAAGCATCCTCGAGCAAGATACTGAACCCCAAACTGCTCCCGAAGCTGTGCGAGTGTGTGTGAATGGTTAGTTTAATTTGTACTGATGGGCAGTCAGCTCCTGTCATCAGTGTATGAATGTGTGTGTATGGGTGATATGTAATGTGAAAGCGCTTTGAGTAGTCGGACGACTAGAAAGGAGCTATACAGGTACAGTCCATTTACATTACCTCCCCAGCAGCTATCGTGTTAAACCCACGTATTGAAAATGGGATGGATTTCAAAGCTAATGAACAGTAAAACAAAAAAACAGTACCTCTGCCTGCTATTGATCAGGGTTGCTCACAGGTTGCTCACAGGTAGTCACCTGAGACTCCTGTGCCCACGTCTTTGCAGAGTCCCGCTCCACCAGCATCCCGGATCAGGTGCACGTCGGGCGGACGGGCTCCGAGCTGAAGGAGCGCAGGACTCCGGCGGGATGGGGGGAGGCGGACTCTGTGTTTCCATCTGATGGTGCCTGGTGCTCAAGCGCAGGCAAACTGGAGGGACACTGTTTCCACATAATAACCGTATTATTATCTTCACTATCTTGTTGCGGCTGTCTTGCATTCCCCCAGATGCAAATTCAAAAAAATGCACTAAATTATTTCCTGTATATATTTATTTATACATGTAAATAACTGTAGAATATATGTATTATATGTGTGTAGCATGAAAGGACTACTAACTTAATTTCGTCGTACAACCTTGTGTTGTATTATGATAAATAAATGTACCTTGTCACTTGTTTGCTATTAAGCCGGGTCCGGCACGCCACTGAGCACAAAGGGGACAGCATACTTAGTCCACCAACACACAGCTGTGGCAATTCGCTCTCCCTGACACTGCTCACCTGAGCCACTCCCCCACCTCCTCCCATGCCCACCCCCGCAGCCTGCATCACAGTTCATTTTTATGGATGAGTTGCCCGTACGACAAAAGCTACATCAGCACGGTGGTCTGTCAGTGTCATGACAGGCCAACTTCACGTAGCTGGGGTGGATAAAGTGGAGGTGGCATACCATTTACATGAAATTGTTTCATTGTAACTGTATATAGTGGAGTTGGATTTACTGAAGTGGATACACCTTCCTTGAAGCGGCTGTAAGCTGTTTGGCCTTGAAAGTACCCACTCTCCCCAGTGTTATAAATAATTGAATGTCCTGTTGAGACTGTCTCTTACCTAGGCGCCCTAAATGACTTTCCTGGATATTGTAATCACACTTGTCATGCTTAAGACCTTTACTTCTTGTAGTCAAAGTCACGGTTTCATCCTCGACTCAAATCCCATGGCTGCTGTTGACAATTCAAAAACAGAAGAGGGACTACTCTTTTTGTCCTTGTCAATCACAAGGAGTCTGACTCCTTTCCTGCAGGCCACAGTCAAGACTTAGGGGAGGAATTGTCAGGTGGCATTACTGTCCCACTAACACGGCTAAAAGCCAGCTTTTTTTACATTACAAAAAAAAAATTTGCTGATGCATTATTTAACACAGAGATCAGACGCAATCTCTAAAAGGATCTTGAGTTGTAAAATGGACGGTTGCAGCCACGACTCCTGGGTGATGGTGAGGCGTCTGTGAGGCACTGTGACAGGACTGCTTCCGTTTCTCTTTTTCTCCCTTACACACACACACAAACACACACGCACTTACATGTACAAGAAACCCTTCCACTGACTATGTTCAAACCCCTTAATCCTTCAACTGTCCTCCTGTCTGTCCATTTGTCACCTGCATTATCTCGGACACCTGTGGTCATGGATGTGATGGTACTTATATATGATATGCCTATTATTGCTCTGTCGCTGTCATAAAGCTGGCGTTGTTCTGTATCATTTTCTGATTATCAAGAAATCTTACGTGAGGACTAAAACCAACAAGGGGACGGTCCGTCTCTTAATACCTTCTGACTTCCCTACCCTGTCTGTGGCACTCAGCCTCAAGCCCATTGGTTCATACTGAAGACATACAACTTTTTCATTTACATTTAGTCCTTTAGCAGACGCTTTTATCCAAAGCGACTTACATATGAGGAAGACAATGGAAGCAATTATAACAACACAAGGCAACAAAAAGCATAAGTGCATCAAAAAACGAGTCTGATTAAAGCCCAGCACAGGATACAAAGCTAAGGATAGGAAGGGTTTTTTGGGGGTTTTTTTTGAGAAGAGATAGAAAGGAAGAAGAAGTTAGTGATTGTCAGTTAGGTGTTGATGGAAGAGATGCATTTTCAGGTGCTTGTTAAAGGCGGCTACAGAATCTGCTGATCTTGTAGGAGCAGGCAGATCATTCCACCAGTGTGGAACGGATCCAGAGAAGGTGTGCGAGAGTGATTCTGTTCCTTTTTGGCATGGTACCACCAGAAGTCGTTCGTTTGCAGAGCGCAAGGGATCTGGCAGGAACATAGGTCTGTATTAGCAAGCGAAGATATGTTGGTGCAGAACCAGTGGTGGTCTTGTAAGCCAAGAGCATCGCTTTGAACTTGATGCGGGCGACAACAGGGAGCCAGACAAACCTAATGAAGAGAGGGGTTACGTGCGCCCTCTTCAACTCATTGAACGCCGCCGCGTTCTGGATCATCTGCAGAGGTTTGGTTGTGCAAGCAGGGAGTCCAGCCAGCAGCACGTTGCAATAGTCCAGTTTGGACAGGACAAGAGCCTGGACTAGGACTTGTGTAGACTGCTCCGATAGGAAAGGTCTGATTTTCCTGATGTTGCAGAGGACGTCTTTAAAAGACTGTACTCAAACAGGAGGATTTGTTGGTGCTCTAGCAGGATGGTGGACGTCAGGGATGCTGGAACGCAATGAGCTCTCTGCCTGTCCCAGTTAGCAGTGGAATCCCATACACTGGAACAGACTTAGCAAATAAATCATGACATACATAGCGTGTGACTTAAATGTCCAATGAAGCTCCCGGTCCACTGAAAAGACTAAAGATAGATGAAACATCAGATCTGTGTGGAGGAATGAGGAGACTGTAATGTTCCTCAAATCAATACATGAAACAAATATGAATGCCATATTTCCATTATGTTTCCCACATGGTTTTTAATGTTTTAAATTTAGTTGTGCCCTCGGCAATGGTTTAATGGGGACCCCATTGGAGAATTAGCGCCAGCAGTAGTAGATGGAAGCACGGCAGTAGATGCCGATTTCCTGGAAATGTGTTAAAAGTTGTGCTACATTTGGATGGAAACATAGCTATTGCATCAAAGAAAACTACAGTGTGTGTGTGTGTGTGTGTGTTCATGGTCACGAAGGAACATAAAATAGCACCGGACTTATCCTTTAAAGCTAATGCGTTCTGCAAGCAGTGTTTGACTTGTGCACATGCGCCCCCTCTACATAAGTACATGAATATTTTGGCAAATCTAGCTTTGCTGGGTTACAGGAGAACATCAGCCCTGTCCAGACAGAACAAGAATCACAGAAAATTGTCTAAATGTTGTTTTTAAGGGAGTGAATCAGTGATTGTAATCCTGGATCAGCCAGTCTCATGTAATCGAGGCATGTATTTACATCTGTTGACAACCATGGTGGGCTATGGCCTAAATGTGGGTGGAATCAATATGGTAAACCGAGTTGGAGATTTCAAAAACACTCCGGCACCCAGTCAAGACAACGTGGAACACGGGGCTACTGATTCGAACAAGACACTGCGCTAGTGATGCCAAGCCTATGGTTACAGCTGATGTTAGGGTTCAGCAACTTTCACTGGCAGGATTGAGACGGGGCCCCGATAGATTTGCAGAAATTTGCAGACGGCTGTTACGTTTTTGGAGACGTGCTGGAAATGAACGTTGTCCTTCCAAGGGAAAGAAAGGCAGAACACACTTTAGCCTTGGCAGGCACCATTGAACTGGCGGTGAAAGTCAGTAATGGGCTACTGGCGGCCGTACAGTATGTCACCTGTAGCTGCTGCAGCAATACAGAATCTGATGAACTGATTTTGAACTGATCTAAGCTGATTGACATTTACTATTATTAATAAATGTCTCACTTTGCTTCAAAGCAATGTGTTGCTTCATTTCTTTTGTCAGTCCTGACATTAAAAGTGAACAGCCTTGGGGAAGTTAGGGCTGGGCCGTGGCGTGAAAGCCTGTGGGTGTACATTTGTCAGCAGTTGTAGCCACCCATCTGCAGTGGCCTCACAAGATTACTGATTGCTGCACATATTAGGGAGAGCGTGTCTCCCTGCATTAAATGGCAGACAAATAACCCATGCATCTTCTGTTTTCTAAGAGAATGGCGTAAAAATGAATTGTTCAGATTGTTGTCCTGATGCTGTCTTGCTGGTCTGTGTGACCTGGCACTTCTCATAAATGTCCTCAAATAAAAGTGGTCTGCAGGATAAAAAGACAACACACACACATTAAGTGAAAGAGTGTGTGCCGGCATTAATAAACCATAGGGGACACAGGTCTGCCAGTGTAGCCTTTTAGCTCCTCTGCGGTGTACAGCACAGGGTGTTGTGAGAGGCCTGGTCCTGACAGGTAGGGAGGAGAGGCCAGCTGTGAGCGGTAGCCAGGTGGTCCCAGTCCCAAACCCCCCCACCACATCAGCCCACCGCTGGCCTGATTGGCATTAATTGGCAGGTAGTGGGGGTGGGGGGCAAGAAGAAACAGAGAAAGCTTGTGAAAGACAAACAGAGGAGCTGGAAAAGCTCTGGGCTGTAGATACCGGGCCAATGTGGTTAGTATCACTATTAGCCATATTTACAAAAATAAAGGTCTGTGGCTACACTAGTGACTCTATGGGGTGTAATGCTATCAGGCTCAGCTCTACACTGCCATCAGTGGGTCCAATTAGCCCTGATGAACAGCAAGAGGGCTCACAATTTCAAATATGCAGACTCTGCCTACTTAATTTTTGCTGGATGTCAATGGGAGGGTCTCAGCTTTATGCTAATTTCCCTGTCCCCATATGACTTATTGCTTATCCAGCCCATGTTCCACAGAAACATCTTAAATTTTATGGAATTTAACTTTGTTTAGGAGTGCATGTTTCTCTTGCATGCATGCATTGTGGCAAAACTACTGACAGTGTCACTTAGGCTGTTAGCATTATATGATTAGCGTAATAAAATACTATACATACCATACCATGGCTAGCATAAATCGTATGATGTCTATGTGAGTCATTCCAAATGCTTAGTGCCAGTTTTGCTGCTAATGTAATATCTATAAAAATGAATCCAGACAAGATGTTCCCTGTAATCTAAATCACGTTTGCATTGTCTGCAGGTGATTCTTCAACGGTACCAAGTTGTTGTTACCGTACCATACATACGCAGAGCACAGACCAATGACTGCCTTGTATCAAACACATGAAAAAAAAATCGAATTAATTTGATTCAAAGCATAAATTCAAAAAACGTCGCTAGTCGGCGAGTACCGGCCCAAGTCAAGCACTGGTTCCAACGAACACAGTCATGTTTGCGGGTGGGAGGCCGGCAAGGGTTCTCATCCTTATTGCTTCCCTAATTACTCTGACTGGTAAGTCTGGCACCATGAGAGAAGGTTGAACCTTGGGGAAAAGCATAACCCACCAATGGGCGTTGAGTACACTCACACACCGAAGGCACGGCTTCGGGAGCAATTGGGGGTTCAGTATCGTGCTCAAGGACACTTCGACACATGGCTGGGGGAAGCTGGGATCGTACCGCCGACCTTTGATTGGTGGACGACAGCTCTGCCACCAAGCCACAGCCGCCCTATATATATATATATAT
>CM022485.1:35283367-35339350 GCA_011952105.1 Coreoperca whiteheadi | reverse complement strand
ATATATATATATATATATATATATATATATAGACTCTATCTTTCACAAAGATGGATGTTTATGGCTGATGTTGTTGCTTTAATACAAGACCAATATGAGCTGAAGGTTTCAGTCTAATCCCAGTTGAGAGCATTAGCTGCTTCAGTGTAACTTGAACAAACTGCCATCAGCATCCTGCTGACCATCACGTGCTGCGATGAACAGGAATCAATACCGAGACCCAACATCACAGGTTTATGAAGCAGATGTACTTGCCTCTTAAATTCACCATAGCTTTTAAGGCGGCTCATCGCAGGCCTGGTCTCAAGATAAACATAACCCTCATGACTCCCTGTAATTGATTGTTGAACAGTTCAGACAAACCAGCTGAATGAACGGAGGCTCTCAATAGTGTCTCCTTGTCACTCCAGTGACAGTTACTTTGCAGGGACTGAAAAGCATGTTTTTTTCCTCTCTCTTTCTCAAGAAAACCATTTTATCCTCGTGTTTTTAACCATTTCTCTTTTGCCTGAACCTGGGTGACTCAATCTTTTCTTCCCTCTGGGCTAAATTGATGGCAGTGCCGGAGTTAATTGTTCAGGCATGTGTTTGGCTTCCTGATGGAGAGTGTATGTGGATCAGGGTGGGGTCAGGGTTCACAATGACATGTTTTTTTCTGGGCACTGGAAATGGAGAAGAGGCCATGGGAGAGTGCCGAACATGGCGGTGAATTGGAGTTCCACCAAGGCACTTAAACCTGTCTCTATACAGCAGCCAACAAAAGAGACAAATCCTCTTACACATCAGAGATGATAGCATATCCAATGAGAGCCGCTGCTTCATAGAAACTTTTTGAGAGATGACACTTTTAAAATCTTGGCCACACAAAGAGTATCTATTGGTCTGCATGAAAGAACTGACTGACATACAGTAAAATAACCGCAGAACAGTTGGCTTTCAAAAGTGAACTCTTAGAAGAAGTCAAAAACTTTCATTTATAATTTCAGACAGACAGAGCTCAAAGAATTCGATTGCTGCCATTTCTATTTGTTAGGTAGGTTTTACTCTGAGAGGTCTATTTAAGGACAAGCTGAAATCAAAGGCAGCTTGAATCAAATTGTAGAAAACCACAAACTGTCTTATAAACTAAACACCAAGGAATTCAAAAGTTATCTCTTCCTAATTGTCAAAGGAAAATGCATTTTCAATCAAGTTATTGCCGATAATCGTGTTCCTCTCAGTCATAAAACTCCATTTAATTTTCAAATTAAAAGCAGGTTCCTTCATTACCATCACTGTAGCATAATGCACCACAACACTTGCAAATGGACAAATCAGGCAAATCAATAAAATACAAGAAAATTAAGAAACACCTAAAAGCAGTGGTGTCAAACTCAAATGCACAGTGGGCCAAAAATTTAAAACCTGAACAAAGTCGCGGGCCAACATTGAACATATGAACCTTTTAATATGGACCCGAACAAGTTTTGCTTTAACACTGAACATGGAACAAGCAACGCTTATTATCCAAACAATATACAACTTAATAGTGCAGACGTGCAAAATCAAATTTAAAAAAAACAACAACACATCAGTGGCATTCATTTATTAAATAAAATTTAAATACAAATCGTATGGCTCTTTTCTATTAGCAGCCTTCTGATTTAAATATCAAAATAAACTTTTTCCATAGTCTAATACATTTCATGTCCAGGTCTGTGTACTTGTCGTGATGTTTCGTTTCACAGTGTCGTCTAATGTTGTACTCCTTCGCTATAGCCACGTCGGCTCCACGTACAAGACAAACACGTCTGTCTTTTACATATGTCAACAGATATTCTGCCTCCCACCTGTCCAGAAAGCTCCTATTCTTGGGAAGGGGTAGCACGGGGACAGTTGCAGCATGAGGTCGCTATGACTACTGTCACAGAGGAGAGGGCGTTTCTGGGTCTTGTCCTGATTGACGCGCCAAAACAACAGTAGAGCATTATGGGATTTGTTGTATTAGCGGTGAATGCGCTGTATAATACCGGCGGGCCAGCTCTCGTAGTCATTTTGTATTGCCTCGGGCCAGAGTTTGACACCTATGCCTTAAACATTCTGACAATATAATTAGCATAAAGGAATGGGCTTGCACCGTCTGCCTGTTTTTCCTTGCCACTGTTGCCAAGTGCTTGCTCATGGTGGAAATTGTTGGGTCTCTGTAAATAATATTTTAAAGACCTGCTCCACAAAAAACGTGCCCTGAGATCACTTCTATATAAATAGTGTGCAGACAAACAACAACAAGAGTTTTTTAGGAGTCCAGCTGTCCGCATCTGGGAAAAAAAAAAAAAAAATGCCTCTAATCTTTGGAAAAGCATTTCGCCGTCTCTTTGTCAAGTTTCCACTGGCCGTGGCATCGTCTAAAGTCGCAGTTTGAAATGCTATATAATTTCCTGTTAGTATAAAACAGTTAAGTAGGTTGATTTCGCGATGAAGATAAGTGAATAGTGTTATACAGTATACAACAATCTTACAGTGTGGGATTAGGACACAGCTTTGTGTTGGAACATGAGCCTTTATTTGAGTTTTTAACATAGGGAAAGTTTTCGTAATTACAGGCATGGTCGTCAGTCTTTAATCTCTCATGGAAACCTCTGGGATGCAGTACTTCAGCTCTGTTTTGTTCTGAACGACTTGGAGGAATTTTATATAAAAAATATTTGATATATATCTATATATTTTTTTGCATTTGCAGGGCATTTCTTTGCTGAATTTGTGTCTGAGGTTTTTAAAGATCTTTTTGTAGGACGGGCTTGGGCTGAGTGCCAAATTGCCAATTTTTTTTTATTTCAAACTGTATGTGTTTTTTGCATTTGTGATTGTCAGCTGATTTCAGAGGGGTAAACAAGTGGTTTGAGTAGTCCATGGAGAGATTACTGCACGCAGAAGAGAGGAAAACAAAGGTAGGAAATATTAAACTACCATTACTCTGACTGTATTCCAACAACGTAAGCCTCTATTTGTGTGTGTGTGAGTGTGTGAGCCAAGAATGGATGCTTGGGTGAGCGGGCAGGATGAAAGGAGCCCAGGAGCCAGCTGGTGAGGCAACACAGCTATGTGGTGGTTACTGTGGGGGCAGCGCTCAGCCCTCCTCATCAGACCCCCGGCTAGCTGCAGGATAGCCCACATCAGCGAGCACAAGTCCAGCATCTCGTGGCATTACTTCAGCCAGCTTAAGCCATCTTAAGACACCAAATTGCACTGTAGCCGAACAATAATCAGGGTGTTTTTTTTGTCTCAGTTGCTGTAGTTTGGTTCCTTTAACTGAGTTCGCCGTCAGTGTGGGTAGAGTGGAGTCAGGAAATCGCGGGGGTATTTAACAAGGCTTGTGTAATTGATTGTGGCAGATCCTGCCAGCAAACAGCAGGTCCACGGCCCCTTTCACCGAGCCCAGCAGAGGGCCTGCACTGATGTGGATAAGGGAATTATCTCTACTCTGGTGACTCGGACTGGAGGACACTGGAAATTCAATTAAACCAATCTATTTTCTCAATATTCAGAGGGCTGTGTCCTGACTGTAAGGCTGGGTTTTGACGTCTGCAGCAGCTTGACTGGGTCAGAGGTGGCTAAAAGGTGCTGCCTCAAGAAGAGAGGAAGCGACTCTCTTCCAGAGGAAAAACTTTTGGTCAGATGTAAAGCTGCACTTCATTAGAACATATGATCTTGTTCAGCACTTCTCATAGTAATGACCTAAGGGCCAGCGCTGAGTTTGATATATGTTTTACACAGTCAAACCATTTTATTGTCTCATGTGGGGGATTTGTAAAGCATGAACACCGAGTCTGACACCGAGTAAACCCACGAGACAATCAGGTGGGAACTGGCCACTTTGTGCAGCGATGGAGAACAGTCTGAGGCCGCTGTGGTTTCACATTCAGAGGGGAGTCAGCAGGGGGAGGGAGACGTCTGGAAGGGTCAAAAGGACAATAACAATAATACATCCAAAATAGATTTTTGTACAGAACGAGGACAGTGGATGTTGTCCCCCATTGCGTTAAAATGCCTTGAGAAAGGTATCTCATTAACCCTTTTAATGTACACATGGGCAGGTGAGCCTTGTTTTAAGACAGACTTGAAAAGCCCTTTAACGCAGGGCTTTTTCAAAGTGTGACACTGCGGGGCCCCCGACAGACAAAATTGAGACAACTGGGTGCCCCCAACAGCCCAATATTTCAAAATATTAAAGGCCCTGAAATGTGTTTTCTCAGTCAGTTTTTACAGTAAGTGTTGGGTCCCCACTTGAATACAAAAACACTACAAAAACACTCTGTCCAGCGTTAGAGCAATTTTGGTTATTTCATATAGTTGTATTTTTCTCCGTTCCATTCGCGCTGGTCCGAAGTGGGCAGGGTTGCAAAAAGGGGGTATCCAGTGCTTCCATGCACCAGTCCCGAATTCTGGAACACAGCACCTGCATACAGCACGAATGCCATCTTTATCTCAGAATGCTCAGTATTGCACACTGATCAAATACGCTCATTAAGCTCATTGGCCTACAGTTTATTATGAGATACATGATGAATCAAAGTGTATGAATGCCCATTCAGTCCCAGGCATTTATGACTCGACACTTGGATACAATACAAACATTCAGATTTGAAAATGGCCAGTATTTCACACTAACTGTTAACTGATGAAGTGTTCCGTTTTTTGAGTTACATGTGGATTAAAACCTGATACTGAATTGCTTTAGCCCACTTTCGCTCCCATTGTATCTATAACGAGAAGGTCAGTGAGTGTTCCGGTGATTCTAAAGTCATCCAAAAGTCCTATCACCGCACGTTTTCTTCAGGAAAAGCTTCACGTGTTTTAATTGTATGGTCTGCTTCACACACACAGTAGATAGATGTGCAGTACTGGACTGAGGAAGTATCACATGTCTGGGTGATAAATGTCACCCCAGAGGTGTCTGGCAGAGGCATATTTGGTAATATTTAATTGACGTATAGAGTGCATGTCTCCGCAACTGCAGGGCGATAACCTAATAAAGTTTGACTGGCACTCCCCTCTGCTCCTATGTGTTGTGTTACACTCTGTCTAGTACTAACTGCATATTAATTCTTATGTTTCACCTTCCAGATCGACTCTTTCTACGGAACCTGGGCTGCCTACATACCCGCTGCCAGTAAATGGATAATAAGCAGATACGGGGTGTTGCGATATACCAGTATGGACGATAATCGTGATATTTAAAAATGAAACATTGATATCATGTTACTGATACGCACACGATAATATCGTGTAAAGAATCCAGCGCCGCTTGAATCATTTCCATTTCTTTCCGTTCTCGCTTTGTCATAGTGGGGGGGCGGTAATGCACCTTAATTCCGGTTGCCACCCGTCACAAAACGTAAAAAAGAACACACAGTAACTAGCTAGCTAACGTTTTTTTTTTTTGCATTAATATCGATATCGGGAATTCTTTTGGCCATGACGACCGTGTAGTGAACATCTGATATCGTGGCAGCCTGAAAGCAGATAATGGTAAAGTAAAAGAAGAAGGGTTAATAACTGAATGAACACGGGTTTTTACGTTTGTCTGAGGCGGGGCTTCTTTGGAGGCAGAAACAACCTCTCTGGTTGAGTAAAAGACTAATGAGCCGCACCCTATGTCCCGTTTGTTTACTACGTACTAACCTGTGCATTTAGAAAGCAAAATGTGGCTCTTGGCATGGCAACATCAGTCAAAACACCTCTTTGGTCCAGACTGAAATATCTCAAAAACTATTCAATTCATCCATCCATCCGTCCATCTTCTGCTTCTTTTCCGGGGCAGCAGTCTGAGCACAGACACCCAGACTTCCCTCTCCCCAGACACTTCCTCGAGCTCTTCCGGGGGGAATACCGAGGCGTTCCCAGGCCAGCCGAGAGACACAGTCCCTTCAGGTCTGTGTCCTAGGTCTTCCCCGGGGCCTCCTCCCGGTTGGACATGCCCGGAACACCTCCCCAGGGAGGCGTCCAGGAGGCGTCCGGGACAGATGCCCGAGCCACCTCAGCTGACTCCTCTCGATGTGGCGGAGCAGCGGCTCTACTCTGAGCTCACCCTGCGGAGGAAACTCATTTCGGCCGCCTGTATCCGGGATCTTGTCCTTTCGATCGTGACCCAAAGCTCATGACCACAGGTGAGAGTAGGAACGTAGATCGACCGGTAAACAGAGAGCTTCTCCTTGTAGACCGGTACATCGACCGCATCACTGCAGAGGATGCACCGATCCGCCTGTCGAGCTCCCGTTTCACTATTCAATTCAGTTTTATTTATATAGCGCCAATTCATAACAAACGTTATTACATATCATATCTCATGGATATCTCTCAGAAGGAGAGCGGAAAGAGAGACGAGACAGCGCAAAACTACTGGAGAGAGAAGATATCGAGTTAGTAACATTAATGGGATGAGAATGCATACGGATGGAGAGGAGGACAGAGGTGAAGAGAGAGAGGTGCATCATGGGAAGTCCCCCGACAGTCTAGGCCTATAGCAGCATAACTAAGGGACGGTTCAGGACTCTCCTGAGCCAGCCCTAACTATAAGCTTCATCAAAGAGAAAAGTCTTTAGCCTACTCTTAAATATGGAGATGGTGTCTGCCTCCCGAACCCGAACTGGGATCTGATTCCACAGGAGAGGAGCTTGATAGCTGAAGGCTCTGGCTCCCATTCTACTTTTGGAGACTCTAGGAACCACAAGTAACCCTGCATTCTGAGAGCGCAGTGTTCTAGTGGGGTAATAAGGCACTATGAGCTCTGTAAGATACGACGGTGCCTGACAATTAAGTGCTTTATAGGTGAGGAGAAGGATTTTAAATTCTATTCTGGTAGAAGCTAATATTGGAGAAATATGAACGTTTGTATAGATAACCATGGAATTTGGGTTTTTTTTAGCTAGCTAACAGCACCACTGTGCCCGAGTACAGCCTCACTGAGCTGCTAGCATGGCTGTAGACTCTAAGAGTGTAGCAGTGTAAAAATGCTGGCTGGCCATGTCAGTCACCTGACCTCCAACTGAACATGTGTCTCACTGCTGAAGAGTGTACTTAAAGCTGCTCTACTCAATATATTTATGTTCCCAATAGATCAAATAGTGTGTAATGCGAAAGACGTCGGTGATATTGATGAACCCACAGATAATTATCACCCTTCTCTGCAGTTTCCCGCTGAGACTCTTGAGTTCAGTGTTGATGTACAGTATTGCCCTACATTGCAATGAACAACAGAAATGAAGGGGGGGTATTTACAGCTGGAAAACGGGGGGAAAAATGTGGATGTTATGTCAGAAAATTTTTTTTTTCATTAACACGCACTCTTTTTACAATGTTTCTCCGACATATTTTCTGAGTTTCAAATTTGTCACCTTGTAAATGTTGAACTGAACACAGCGCATATGTTGCGGAGGAGGTTTAGAAACATTCAAACTTGAGATTCGAACGGTCGAATCTTTATTTTGAAACCTTTGCGGCTCTACATTTGCATTCGTATTGCAGACTGTTCTTTCATATGGAGCTTTATTTTGAAGTTCATCTCATTAGTTGCACACCACAGACGGCTGGCGACGAAGGCTGCCACCATATACGTCACCTGCCTCCAGATCAGCCAATAGCATTGCCCTGCAATAGCCCGGGTTCAACCTGCAAAGGGCAGTCGCAATGCATATTTATAACACAATATGTATGATTCAAATACTTTCCACTAAAAGATCTGGACCTGAATCCATCAACAGCCCTACTTAATACCCATATACGGTGGTTTTATGAAACGGTGGTTTCATAAAGTGGTTTGGGGATTTATTTACACTTGAAAACTATGATTCAAAGCTTTAACCACCTCAGTCATTCTGCAACAGGAGCCTGAGGAAGATGACTGACACATAATATGCAACAACATAACACATTGACATTACAATATTGTTACATTGGAAAGGCGTGAAACCTAAGTCACTATGCTGCCCAACTGGAGTTTTAGCCAAACATTAAATCATTTTTGCCCAAAGATGAAGTAGGCTAGAATTGAATATGACGTAGACAGACTATAGAGAGAATGGGTGAAGAGAGGAAACTGACTAGAAGGGATGTGCACTGTTTTTGCATAAAATAAGATTATTAGATTGTATTGACTTCACTGTGCGCCTCAGTGGAAATTGGACTTTGGCTTCCTTCAAGGTGCAGCAAAGGTACATACAATGCACCTTTAAAAACATATAGTGTACAATACACAATAGTGCAAACGGGCAGGCAGCAGCATGATTACTTCATGACACTGGTGTGTGAAAAACAATGCGGAAGATGTGACTAGAATGGAGCGGAGCGAGCTTGGATGGGAAAAAATGGATGCTTGGTTTAGGAGATCAGGCACGATGCAGCGAGGAGATCACACGAGGCCACGATTCAGCACAAACAGTCCAGTAAAGCGCAGTGAAACACTGAACGGCTTTCTAACATGCTGCACTGCCTGAGAGAACTCGCAGGCCCCCAGTCTCTCTCTCTCTCTCTCTCTCACACACACACACACACACAGGTTTGCGGCACTATCTTCGTGGGGACCCGTCATTGACATAATGCTTTCCCTAGTCCCTAACCGTGAAACCTAACCATCACAACTGAATGCCTAAACCTAACCCTAACCCTAACCTAATTCTAACCCTAACCCTAAAACCAAGTCTTAACCCTCAAAAAGCCCTTTAAACTCGTGGGCTCCAGCATTTTGGCCCCACAAAGGTGGAGGGACCCCACAAGTATAGTGGGCCCCTGGTTTTTGGAGCCCACGAATATAGTAAAGCAAAAGCACACACACCCACACAACACAAACCCCCATCCCCCCTCACGTTTGCGGGTAATGGATTTTTATCGGGGCAACAGTATCAGGGCTGATTTTGACGAGTCCCTAGGCTGCTCTACAATTCCTTTTGAAATCCCTTTCTTTAGTAGTCTTGTTCAAGTAGCCTGAGGGCATGGCCCTCCGAGATCACAATGTTATTAATACAAACATGTCAAACCGCATGCTGAAATTCAAAACAGAGGTGCCAAAATGTCAAGGTGTCAAACTCCTGAAATATAAATTATGCTTTAATATTCCTAAGCACTACACAAAATATGCTTCAGTGCATAAAAAGCATGATGCGCACAAGTGTTCAATATTTCAGTGTAATGTCACCAATTGCCAACAGCGGAGGGGATCCACTGACGGCCGCGGCCCTGGCTGTGATGTGAAATTTCGAGAAGCCTACGGGATTAATGACTGGACTTGGTATGCCACCCTGCCATCCCCTCACGCCGCTCCAGCGTGTAATCCCCCCGCAGGAAACTCAAGGACGTCTGCTGAGAGAGTAAAACTGTGGCTAATTATCATCTAACATCCCCCATTTCTTTATTTTCTGCTCTACATGCTCACTGCTGTTTGGAGATGTGATTATGTGATCTGAAACGACAGATGACTGAATCTATTTGGAAAATGAAGCCCTCTCGTGAATGTCACTGCAGTTATGAATATATGTATGTGTAGTTCACTGGTCTAGCTTTTGTTTTGTTTTTTGTCAGATCAGCCATGAGATGGGGCTGGTCAATAAACCAAGAATGTGCCAAAACTGACATTATGCATCTCATGTGCAGCCTCAAGTACAAACCGGAACTGTAATCACCGGCAGTCAGTGTGTGTCATGGGTCAAATTAAGACCTAAAGTAACCTTGTAGGCAGGCGTGTGGGAAAATGAAAGAATGCAAATGAAAAAGTTGAATTCACACAGTTAGCGCTGAGCTTAACGGCAATGTTTCAGTCTTGGACCCTCGTGAGGCATCCCATTCACAATATGAGCTGTGATAACCATATATGTTTTGTGTTTTTTAGGCTACTTAATTGATAATGTCTTCCAGATATTGTAGTGCATTGAAACATTGACCTGATGTGCGGTGTCACGTTAGACCGTTTACTTCATATTTGCTTGATAAAAAGAAATTCTGATGTCAGACTTTGATGTGTGAAATCAGTGCACTTCTCCTTTAAAGGACTTGGGGATTCCGAAGCCCCATTCACATTATTGCGGAAAAGCTGCTTTTGCACATTGCCCCCTCCATTTGTTTCGTATGCAGCGTGTGTGCGGCGGGCCTGGGCTGAGGTTAGCGGCGCAGGGCCGCACTGGGTTGAAAGTTCAAAATGTGCAAACGTTTGCTGATCTTCGCTGACCTTTGTGAGTGCAGCCAGTCACTCAGATAGCAGATAGTTAGAAACTAGGGATGCCGCGGTGAGGAAACGTTCCCTTTTCTGTAGAGCCCTTACTTTGATCTTTGCCGATAGATGTTCAGATCTTCCCTCTGACTAACGACTGCTTAGCCTACTGCGCGTCGAGGTGTTGCCTCCACATGCTGCCACATTCATCCGACAAAGTCTGCAGATCGCCTTATTATCGTTATCAGGTTCCCTATTAGCGTTGGGTTCAAATCCGGAATATTGCCAAATGGGCACCTTTGCCTTTCGCTTTCGCACCAAATCCTCCGCCATCATCTTGCCGGTCAACTCTCCTTACTCTCGTCACGTGAAAAAACAACAACAACAGCCTCTTGGGCTTTTTTTCCCCAACATATTTTCCTGCTGTTGCACCTTTAAGCAATGCTGCTACGGTCTCAGCCATGTCATCGTAGCCCTTTGATAAAGCTTATAGTTAGCTCAGGTGAGTCCTGAACCAGCCCTTAGTTACACTGCTATAGGGCTGGACTGCTGGGAGACTTCCCATGGTGCACCTCTGTCCTCCTATTCATCTATATGCATTCTTATCCCATTAATGCATGTGACTAACTCGACATCTCTCTCCCGTAGGTTTGTGCTTTCTCGTCCCTCTCTACTCCCCGTCAGCAGGTATTTCTGCCTCCAGGGCTGCAGAGTCTGGATCTGTGATTGTGGGCCACCTGCTGCCCCCATGTTCCTGCTCGACAAACCGCTGCTACAATTATTATTAGTCTTATTATTTAATGTTAGCATTTTTATTCCTAGCATTCTTATTATTTTATTATTAATATTACCACTACCATTACATTGTTATTTATTTAAAATTCTATGTGTAATTTGCATTGTGCTTACTGTATGCTCTCTTACCTGCTGCTCTCGCTCACTCGCAGATGGCCGCCCACCCTGAGTCTGGTTCTGCTCGAGGTCTCTGCCTCTTAAAAGGAAGTTGTTCCTTGCCACTGTCGCCAAGTGCTTGCTCACGGTGGGAATTGCTGGGTCTCCATTGTCAAGAGTATGGCGTAGACCTGCTCTATAGAACAAGTGCAATGCGATAACGTCTGTTAGGAATTGGCCCTAAATAAGACCGAGTTGGAGTTGAACTGAATAGATTAACCCCATTATAGTTTTCCTTTAATACGAGCTGCACTGCGAGGATAGAGAACCTTGTGCACAGGTGTGTTAAAAGATATATTGCTTCATTTAACATTACAGAGGTAAATGTAACGATTAATCGTGGTAGTCCTTTCTGGTCTTCTCAACCAGCCCTTATAAGAGACATTACTGCTTTGCAACTGCCTTGCCTTCCAATGCATGCAGCTGAATAGAATGACAAGTGGTCAAACCACAAGCTGTTGTCCTACTCACCATCAGCAGGGCCATTAATGAGCTTTGCTTTCTTGACTATGCTCCCCTTTTTCTCCTTGACATCTGTCCTTCTTGCACATGAACACCTAATTGCGTTAATGACCTCTGAGGATGAGACAGTATCAATATTTACAGCTCTCTTTTCTCTGGCTGCTACCAGTTGACGACCAGTTAAATGCTTCCCCTGCTCGCGTCCTACCGCGGAAAGGTGCCTGCCACTTTCAATCACCATTAGCATCTGATGTGAAGGCATCGCGCATCTGTGACAGGAGAGGCTGGGAACCATCCGGAAAGGCAACGTTACCTGATGTGTTTTGTCACCTCTTCCGGTTGCCTGAGCAGGCATTTGCGTTGGTGCGTTCGCTGCGGGGCCTGGGAGTGTCGGACTGCATCTGCCGTGGCTGCTCTCCGCCTGCCAGCTCCTCTTCATGACATCTGAAACTAGCCAGACCAGCGCCGCTTTACACATGAAATGCTCAGGCCACTCAGCCCTGTGAGAGCAAACTGTCAGTCAGCCAGCGTAGGACCTTGAAGCGCTGACCTGCTCGCTGAACTGAGCTGTGCTGCGCACCTCTCCTGCGCTGGGAGTGGGAGGAAGAGTATATGATGTACAGTCTATGTGTCTTTTATCCTTCCTCTCTCTGCGTTTGGGAATGCAGTTTTATTTCTCCTTGTAGTTTCTCGCAGAGTGAGAAGGAAGGAGGCAACACAGCAAGCGTCCATACTGCAGTTGTTTGACTTGGTTCTTAGTCCTAATTGAACTTGCTTGCATCCTTATAAAGAGCCAGTTAACCCAAATTACAGAGAAAAACTATCCCCTCACTTGGATCAATCCGTGGTTTTATTTGTCTAGGTTTTGAGATTTCTGCCCCGCCCCAATACAGTGGAGGTGATTAGTGTTTGTGTGTTTTCTCCCAGCACTGAAAGACATCTCTTTCCAGAAAAGGTGTCCCCTTTAGTGTGGATAATCCACAGAACACAGGGCACTGTTGTCACTCCAACGCCTTTTCACCAAAGTCCCTATGAAAACTCATCACATCTCAAGACCTGGGCAAGAAAAACCAAAATCATCTGCACGGCCCGAGGTAAGGGAGAAACAAGGTACCTTAAGGCCTCTATTGTTAAGATGGTGGTTCAATATAACATTTAGGTGACTCCAATAATCCTCTGATTTGTTAAAGTGTGTTTCTTAAAATGTAAATTCTTTAAATTCTGCTGATTTTGAACATGTTGTGCATCATATTACTGATGATAATACTGAGACCTTTACTAAATGGCTTGAAACACCTGTGGATATTATATCTTTATTATTTTTATGGTGCAATGCTTAATGTCCAACACTACAAGTGTAGCATAGGTTGCTAACCATAAGAATACAAATGGTTGCCCCGTTTTTATAATTTACTCATTTCATGAAAGGCACCGTGTCAATAGTTCTTTCCAGGAGTCAGATATGAAGATCTACTTCAATCTTGTCCCTGTGTGTCAAGTACAGAGCTGTAGTCACGACGTGATTAGCCTAGCTTAGCATAAAGACTGGAAGCAGGGGGAAACAGCTGGTCTGACTCCATCCAAAGTTCAAAGATACACCCACCGACACCTCTAAAGCTGATTGTGATGAATACAATGTATCTCGTTTAACGAATCTGTTCACAAACAAAAATCGTAAAAATGTCATTTTGGGGTTTTAGGCTGGAACTATTTTCTGGCGGAACAGTCGGCTGCTGTGACTGTGTGCAGCCTTATGGAGCCTTGTCATCACAGAGAGGCTGCCAGCTCTGGTACCATCATGCCTGTACAAACACTAAAACCTGTGGTCGCCGACTGGCAACCTGCTACAGCCCAAGACAACGCACAGAAGTACTGGGCGGATGGATACATTTTTTTTAAATGTAGTTCCGGCAAATTACCCAAACTGTCATTTTTACATTTCAGTTTGTGATTACATCTTTACAACATATTCAATAGTGACCTTTAGAGGTCGTATTTTTTCCACTGCCAGGCAGATGTTTCCCCCCTGCTTCCGGTCTTCATGCTAAGCTAGGCTAGCCACGTCCTGACTCCACTCCTGTCCTTAACACACAGATGTGAGACTGATATCCCTCTTCCTCATTTCACTCTCGGAAGAAGGAAGTGAATAAGCGTATTTTCCAGCATTTTCAACTATTCCTTTTAATCCATGAACTTTTCATGCTAAGACATGAAGAAGTACTAACATTTCACTTGTATTCAAAAATAACAACATGACAATCAAATTCAAAATGAGGTCATTTTTAGTCTTCATGTAAAAACAAACCAGTTTCGGGTTGACAGTATGTGATTTTTTCTAGGTGAATAGGATGTTGTTAAGCGAGTTATACCAATAATATCATGATGACGTACAGGACACTTTCTACGTCTTTGTATAACTGGGTCTCGGTAATGTGATTTTTTAATGTGACTGTTGTATGGAAGTTAAACAAGTCGGAATAAAGAGGTGGTGAGCACTGTGTGTGTGTGTGTGTGTGTGTGTGTGTGTGTGCGTGCGTGCGTGCGTGTATATATCTAGATAGCAAGCTGTCGTGGCCCACCAGTGAGTCCCGGTGGTGAGACAGAGCCAGACGCAGCAGATCACCCCGATCCACTGAACCTTACATTCCTCCTGAGTCCTGAAAAACTTATCTCCAACACATACCACTCTGTCAGGGGTCAGCTGAGAGCGAGGGTTGGGGTCTCTCTTCACCCTTTCTCCCAGCTCCCCTTCATCCCCCTGCGCCCCCTCACTCTGCCTGGAGGGGACGGAGGGGAGCTGGGAGAAAGGGTGAAGAGAGCTCCAACTGAAGGATGGGTGAGTGTAGTTTCAGAGATGAACCCCTAATTATACGTGTGTGTGTGTATTTTGTTTGGGGGGGGGGGGGGTGTCAGACCTGGCCTGCTGCTTTGCAAGGGGAATGGCAAGGCCTATAATCCAGTTAGAAGTAAAGGGGGTGTCGACGGTCGGGTGGGTGTATAGCCCCTAGCCCAACAGCAGGCCAGCTCACAGGTCATTGAACCCCCTTCTTCTCCTCCTCCTCCTCCTCCTCCCTCCTTGCGTCTTAGACCCCCTCCACCCACCACTCCTCCGCTGCCTCCCGTTGGCGAAGATTACCAAGTAGAGAATAACTGAGGTCAACAGATAAACAACAGTCTGGGAGAGGTACAGTATCCCCCCCCCCCCCCCCCCCCCCTTTGTTTCATTATTTTTATATCTTATATGGTAAAGGACGAAAGGAAGCGTTTGATCCTGTGGAGTTAAGTCCTGGTGGGAGCCCGGCTAAGCTCTTCAGAGACATACCTACAGGGGGCCGCGCTGGGCTCAGTCCTCCCATCTTGTTTAAGGCTTACAAAATTGTTGTGAAATTGTGGGGAGATTTTCAAAATTATCCCCAAACGCACTGATGTACTTCAAAAGTGACATCAAAATACTGTGATTCAACACATATATCTTTCAAAGTTGGTAATATTTGATATAAGTGCCTTTAGCATTCATGTAAACAACACAGATGTGACCAAAGCGGCGTGATGCCGGTCTTTGATCCCGGCGTCTCCGCTTTGATCTGGCTTACAGAGTAAAACATGTATTTTCCGAGGGGGAATACAGGCAGGCACCGCAGTGAAATGGCCCTGGCAGCATAAGCCAAACATTGGCTTAGGCTGCGGATGCAAGCCGCCAACACACAACCCAACAAATTAACTAAACATACTTACCAGTCTCACATGTTTAGGGCAGCATGCCCCGTGAGCCTTGAAAAATTGTGAGCTGCTGCTTTTCTAATAATGCATTAACAGAACCCTCCCCTGCGCCACATTCGGAGATTAATGTAGGAAGGTTGACACGGGTTATGCTGATAGCATATTTGTACTAGCAGAGACCGGAAAAGAGCTCACAGAAAATGAGAGCCACTGAGCTAATACATCTGACCTCCAGGACACCTCCGCCGAGGAGCACTGGATTTGTTACCACCAGCGCGGTCGCAAATAATTTGCGCTAATTGGCTTTGAAGGCAATTACGGCGCCGAGAAGACACAGAGGAGGAATGCTGGGGAGAAAGTGGTGCGGGATGAAATGCATATTGATGGCCAGCATCAAAAAGCAGGCCTCTTTGAAGTGCTGCTGGGGTGTCAACGTGTGATGGGAGAGCGAAAAGAAAAAGCTGGACAGGAGACAAGTTCTTCTTAAGCGCACGGCTGGCTGCGCGGAGAGGTCAGCTGCCCCATAGCAGTGCGCGTGCACTGCAGAGAGACTCTAAATAAGAGCACATACTAATAAATATACACTGAATATTACTATATACTTAGCGGTGATATTCGACTGACTTCAGGACAACTACACACTGGGGGCAGTAAGACAGTAGATAATCATGGACTATTATCACCTCGCATATTGTATGTAAAGACCAACGACTGTGTGTTCGATGGCTAATACATGTTTGACTGATATGAAAGAATATCTGAAATGTAAATATGTCTGTGCATGACAAATGGCCCATCTACATTTTCAAGTAATCCCTGAGAATAAAACAAACTATATGGGTAGAAAAGCAGTTAGTTAACCCCTTAACCAACTAACCCTCTTGGGGGCGGTCCACCTAAATCACAACAAATGCACTATTTTTAATTATTTGACCCTAAGTATTCAAGGATTTGTTTCAGTGCTGGATTTCTTGACTGATTTGAGGGTAGGAAGAACCCATATTTTTATGGTTTCAGCTGTATACACTCACAGGTTTCTGTACCTCCAATAACATGACATTATCATAGGCCTATAAAGTATGTGTGTATATATACATATATGTTTTCTGCACTGCATTGAAGCTACATGTAAAATATTCGAACCCTAGGGACCATGCCGTTCATGGCTCCACCATCACATCAAACAGGCAGCTAGCTTGCTGTGCATCATTTCCACACATTTTATCCTTCAGCCTGACACATCTGGCATGTTGGAATATCTTCTACAATTTAAAGTTTGACCATGCAACCTCTGACAGACAGAGTGACACGCGCTTCCTCTTACGAACGAAACGTTGACTTCATTAGCAGTAGAGCAAACCGTTGCTGAATTCAGCGCTCTCATTTTGCGGCTACAGTCGCACTTGGAGGTCATAGTGGCTACTGTTAGCGGCATGTTAGCAAGCTTTAGATAGATATGGCGGTGCAACTGACATCATTCAGCCAGTTCGCTGACTTAAGGCCTCGTTCCTACTTGTCGTGCCACTGTTACACTGCGTTTTTAGCATCTTCCATTATCTTGTCTCCTGGTGTCCAGCATGGCCGCCGCTCAGCAAACGTTACATAGCGTCACATCGAAGGTCTGTGCGCCGAGCGACGAAAGGTGAAGCAGCCTATGGTTGGAGAACCACAGGGTCGGAAGAGACATTTTGGGGCGAAAATGAGCTACATATATACCAAATAAAAGCTCTTGATGAGCTCCTTCTGCTGCCAAAAGGGCCCCAATGCAGAGTTATTCATCAAAAGACCCAACACTGAACACACTGAACGCGATGAATGTCAAAATGTTGTTCATTATTGATATTGTCATGCACCCGTTTTTGGAAATGTAATCTTAAAGACTGAATTGCGCTAGGTTAAGCAGGTTCATGTGATCCAGATATTAGAATAGCATCTGATCTTCAGTTCATGATAAATCCTTAAAAGGGTACGCCATTTTTTTTTTTTTTTAAATGTGGAACTCTGCACAAAAATGTGGACTCAAGTACCGCTGATGTTGCGGTGGCCTTTTCTGTGGGCCGGGAGTTGCCTTTTACCAGAGTCGTGTTTGTCTTATAGAGTATGAACTGATGTCCCAGCAGCCATCAGCATGTCTGTCCGTCACTCTGACTCTCAGCTCTGCTATAGATGGTAATTTCTCCCCCCGCTCCCCCCCCCCCTGGAGGGCAACAGCAGGCCCCTGAGCCCAATGCGAGCAGGGTTGTGCAGTGAGAGAGAATGAGTGCTCGAACATGAGCGAGGCATAGTGTGCGTGTTCGTGTGTCCGTGTGTGCGTGTCCGTGGGCGTGAGTGCGTCAGAGAGCCTGGTTTAGTCCTCTGGAGCTGTGAACGTGCCTCACCTCTGGGCAGAATATGGGTCTCAGCTTGACAACTGACACTATAATTCCCCATTGTGACCCCTGATAGGCAGGGTCAGTACAATATCACCATCACACTGGCCGCCATGGGCCAGCCTGGGGAGCGGTGGGGGTTTGTTCCCTGCTTCCCCTCGCAGACACAATGTGAATCCAATTACCCGCTTTGTCTCTGGCCAGAGTGCAATCCAAGATGCATGGTGGGGGAACCCTGGGTGAGGAAGAATAACACTGCTGTCACTGCAATTTCACAACCCATCCTAAACTGTTTTCTATGTTCCGTGTGAGTACGTGGAGAGGATATTTGATTCTGACCGTGTTAGTCTGGCTGAAATGTCGGACCACTTTGGGTCTTGATACGCTTGCTTTTAACAGTGCTTTATTTTTCAAATGTTCTGCTCGCTACATACACAATTCCTTCATCAAAATCACTGATTCTGAACTCTTCCCCATAATATTCTAATGTGGAAACATTTTTTGGATGACATGTTCGTGATCATTAAGGGTACTGAACTGCTAACTGTGGCAATTCTATCTGCTCCTTAATGAAAATCTTAACAATTCTTTCCTTCCCAATGTTCTGAAAGGATTCCTTTTTTGGACCTTTGGATAATTAAAGAAAAGGACAACTTATATTCTGACCTCTCTGTCAAACTCACAGAGACAAACTCCTCGGAGCAGACAGCTGCCACCCCCTACACCGCCCATACGGCTTAAAAGGATCTGCACAAGAGACTCTCTGATTTTGAGCGCCGCCTTTTGGCGACTCAAAACAAGTTCAGGAGCAGAGGGTGTACAGACAAATGTATTGAGGAAGCAAGAAAGGAAAACTGATAGGAAAGAAAGGGTTTCAAAGGAAACCAATTTTGTTCATTGCTAAACATGCCAAACTTTCGGAAGGCATTAAAAACACTCTCCAGAAACATTGGCACGTATTGCAAAAAGATGATTTGATAAAAACTACAGTGCCCAGGAATCAACGGGCTTGGGGCTTAGTGTGACAGAAGGCAGACAGGAAGGCAGAAAGTACTGAAAGACGGACCAACACATTGTTGGTTTGGATCATTTCATGTGATTTGTTGACAATAAGATGAACACAGGATGACGACATCCTTGTCCTTTAATATGCAACACATCTACCTAGTGTTGCAGAAGTGCTACAAAGGGTTGAGGGCTACAAATAGATTCTACACTGTCTCCATATAAGATGGAACCCCCCACTCACCTCAGTGGAAGAGCATGATTCCATCTTTACACTCTTCTAAATGCATGGTGTAGTATATATTTTACATTAAAAATCAGTTGCAGAGAATAGTACAGGCAACATATTAAATATAAGCTATTGAATGTGCAAACTGTGTGCCACAAAAAAAGTGACTTCAGGTCCATTTATCGACTTATTTTTGTCTCACAACCAAACGCGCTAGTGGAGGCACATCTTTGACAAGTTCTCTGAACATGTATGCCTTACAGCAAAGTAAATATCACAGGCTCATGTTTCTGCAGCCGCCTCTCTCTGACCCAACTTATCGATTTCCCCCCTTTTGAAAAAAAATACATTTGAAAAAGGCCCTAAGCTATCTGACACCGCTGAAGGCCCTGACACACACTGGCTAGTCTCCGGGGCCCCTTGGGTATTTCATGGGACTCCAAGCAGCTCAGGCAAGAGGAGAGGTCAGGGGTCATCCTGTCAGGCCATGTCCTGCAGGTCCCCCTCCCCTGATAATGACGTCCAAATAAATCTCCCTAAAGCCCCCTCTCCCCGCGATGCAACATGAAAGAGGGCACAGCCATTACCACTGGTTACCACCGCAGACAAGCAGCACCTCTCTGTTTATACTCCTCCATCTCCTCTTCCTTCCTCGAGCTCTCGTTCTTATCAGCCAATCCCTCCTCTGCCCGATTCACTCCTCTGATTCTTAACTGTCTTTCCTTCCTGCGCCTGGAGCACCTGGCCTTGGACAGCAAGTCTGCTTTGACAGAAGAAGTATCAGTACAATGGAGCTCTGTAGCTTTCTCCACTTTCTAATCGCAACACTTACAACAGCTCAAGGCTTTCCACTCACTGTCTCTGAATTTGTCAAAGCTGCACTGGAGATTTTCAATTCAATTCAATTTTATTTATATAGCCTAAAATCGCAAATCACAATTTGCTTCAAAGGGCTTTACAATCTGTACAACATATGACACCCTCTGCTTTAGACCCTCAATGTGAATGAGGAAAAACTACCACAAAAAAAAAAATGGAACATAAGAAACATTATCTGCGTCAATTTGTTTATCAAGAAAACAAACACAAGGGTCTGTCTCTGTGTCAGCCCTGCGACGAGTTGGCCACTGTCCAGGGTGTACCCGGCCTAAGGCCCAGAGCCACTGGGATAGGCTCCAGTCACCCGCGACCGCCAACGGGAACAAGCGGTAGAAAATGACTGACTGACAATCACGAGGTGGTATTCCGTCAGAAATCATTTTTACACAATGGTTGGGCATATTTACTTTGTTTACAGTATTTTAATCCACTGTTATACAACCTTTTCAAATATACATGTATACTAAAAATAAACCAAAACCCTACCCTAACCCAAAGCTTTACCATGAGAACACCTGTTAGCTTCGACCAGACTATGTTTAATTAAGTATTTTTACATGGAATATCGTGTCATGTGGCGTTTGTTTTGGCAACTTCAAATTCACTGACTGTACTGCTTTTGTCAAGAACGTAGAGTTCGTTTCTTTCCTGACGCTTATAGACTTGCTTAACTCTGTACCAACATGATAATAATTTGAAGACGTGGCGTGCGCACAAAACGAGGCTCAGGGTCTCTCCAGATTCTGGAAATCAGTAGTTGTTTGCCTATTTGTTTCAAGTGTGTTCACTCAGAACAGTCTTGCATACATATCATACACCTGCCGAGAACCAACTCGGCTCCGCCTGCAGGAAGTGCTTGCAGGCGGCGAAGCTGTAAACAAAGGCTGGGAAAGAGAGGAGGGCTAAGGGCGACTCCTCATCGGCTATCCAGCATTTTCCTTGCCAATGTACGGCCTCTGGTGAACAAAATGGATGAGTTGCAACTGCGGATCACCACTCATAAAAAGGATTATTGACTGCTAAAGGTTTAAGGAGACGGAAGTAGAGGTGGGGGACTGTGCATTTATGTAAACAAAGCTTGGTATTGGAGACACTGCTGTAATCGAGAGTCACTGCTCTGCTAACCTAGCATATCTCATGGTTAAGTGTAGATCTTTCTATCTGCCCAGATAACTGACATCTTCTATTGTGACAGCAGCATAAATCCCTCCAGATGCTAATGCTAAGCTTGCAATGAAAGAAATGCATGCTGCTTTTAGCAAACAACACCCATTCACCCAGAGGCAGCCTTTATTATTGCGGGTGACTTCAACCACTCCAACCTGAAGGCTGTACTCCCATCAACATGTTTCCTGCCCCACTAGAGGAGACAAGACCTTGGAACATGTTTACACCAACAAGGCTGCGGCATAAGAAGCCATTTCCCTCACCCACCCAGGACAGTCTGAGCACCTCTCTCTTTTCCTACTCAACCAATACACACCACTTATCAAATGTATAACACCCTTCAGTTAGAACAGTTAAACTGTGGCCAGACTCTGTATTACAGCACTGGTTTGAACAATGGACTGGAGTACGTTTGCCAGTCAGGCCACCCTGGACACTGACACTGATTCCTATGCCACCTCCGTTTTGGACTACAGTACCAGTCGAACGTTTGGACACATTTTCCCATTTAGTTGAATGAGAAAGTGTGTCCAAACTTTTGACTGATACTGTAAATCAACAATAACATCAATAGTGTCAACACCATCAAACGGATTACAACGTTCACAAATCAGAAGCCATGGATGAACAGAGAGGTCCGCCTACTGCTGAAGGCACACACCGCTAACATATCAGGTGACGCGCAGGCCTACAGTTCATCCAGGGTTAACCTGGACAACCAAGAGGCGGCCATCAAAGCTGTGCTCCCTGCAGACCACCAGCACTCACCCTCGCCATCTTAAAGTGCTTCAAGAGTCTGGTCCTGGCTCATCTCAAAACCTGCCAACCACCCATGCTGGACCCCCTCCAATTTGCCTACTGCAGGAACGGGTGTATGGAGGAAGCAATCTCGACGGCATTACATTCTTCCCTCTCCCACCTGGAAAACAGCAACACCTATGTGAGAAAACTGTACATTGACTTCCGTTCAGCATTCAACACCATTATCCCTTAACAACCGATCCCCAAACTCGGTGACCTTGGCATTAACACCTCCCTCTGCAACTGGATACTGGACGTCTTACCCAACAGATCCCAGACACCCACACTTCATCAACCCTCACCCTGAACACCGGAATCCCACAGGGCTGTGTGCTGAGTCCTCTCCTCTATTCACCTACCACTGCACGCCTGTCCATGGTTCCAATACTATTTTCAAGTTTGCAGACAATACAACGGTGATTGGCTTCATCAACAAAAATGATGAGTCGGCCCATCACCTGGCGGTGTGGTGCACCAACAACAATCTGGCACTCCACACCAAAGAGCTCATTGTGGACTTCAGAAAGACCAAAGGTATCCCCCCATCCATATCAACAGGACTGAGGTTGAGCGTGTCGCTAGCTTTAAGTTTCTGGTTAGCCACATCTCTGAGGACCTCTCAAGGTTCAAGGTTAATTTATTAATAATTATACAACACAGGGTTGTACAACGAAATGCAAGCTGTAGTCCCTTCATGCCACACAGAAAAAACAAACAGTACCAGTCAAAGGTTTGGACACATTTTCACGTTTCCTTGAATGAGAAAGTTTGTCCAAACTTTTGTCTGGTACAGATTTCACACCAGGCCATTTGGAAACATCAGTAATAAAATCATTGGAGCTGAGCATATACAGGCGGTAACCCATAGCCTAAAGTGTCCTGCAGTGTGAAGTGAGTTTCTAGATCAGTTCTTTACTCTACTCCTTGTAGGTCTATTAATCAGCACTAATCATCAGTGACACAAACATTAATAAAGCATAATCAGCCCTGCCTTTTTTAACCCTGACTGTCACGTAACTGTCAAGGCATGGACATACTGTACACTGTATTTTTAGGCTAACACTCCCTGTGCATCTAAGCTAGACAAGACACAACAGACTGTTTATTGTGACAAAACGTATGGTGGTCACAAAATGCCTCCACATCAATTTTGGTGTATTAAAAAACACAAATCACCCTATTATTCACAAAATTGAATTCTCATCATGAACTAGCTGTCATTTTCCCACCTGTTGTCAACTTGGTCACATGTGTGCTGTATCTTACTAGTTGATCCACTGCTGATTTATACAGTTATCTATCTATTGCACAAAGATTCGATTTAACATTTTATACACAGACCCTCGCTCTCAGCAATAGTGTTTCACAGCCATGTACTATTGCACTGTCACACTACATTTTTTTGTTGAGGACATCACTCAAGGGAAACCACTCCAGCATCCTGGTACACTATTAAACCTTATCAATCTGTGGCGCTCAGTGCATTCCAGGATCTTTTGTGTGATGAGGTGTTCTAATTTCTTTTTTGATGTACTTGCATTCCCACAACCGAGTGTGTCTTCCTATGGAAAAAAACAGTATCGCTCATTTTAGCAAGTGCTTTAACACAACAAATATTTGCATTTGAGTGACAAAGAATAGCGACCGTAGAAACAGGCACAGAAGCAAAGGAGGAAGTCAGTTACAAACAACGAATTTTGTCATTTGATTTGGAGAACTTTCAAGGATACTTGTTGACATCCCCCATTAAGTGGAACACACTCAGTGTAGCGATTCATTTGCACTAAAAGTGAGTGTCACAACAACTGCCTCAGTCCTGTTTTGCCATTCTCTCTCCCTTCAGCCACATTCCAACTTCCCTAGGCCCCCTGCACATCTATGAAGCTTTGTAGTCATTGCAATTCACCATCAGTCCACCAGTTATCCATAGACTTTCCCAGCTGTCTCCATGACCTGACTCCCACATCCACCTGCTCAACTGTTTCTCATTCTTCAATCACCCTGTCAGTATACATACCGTCCCCTGTTCAGCCTCTTCTACCTGAACCTGAACCTGAACCTGAATCTGAATCTGTACCTGTACCTGTACCTGCCTCCCTGTACCCTTTACCTGCTGCGTTCCTGTCAACCTGTGGATTCTTGGCTGCTTCTGTTTGGACTTGCTGCCGTGTTTCATTATTAAAATCACTGAACTGTCCCATCTGCCTGGTTGTCTGCATTTGGGTCCTTTTCCTTGCTGCCTCACACACAGCCCATGACAGCGACTAACGTTAAACTGTTTGATGGACACAAGTGATCATTGATATTTAAATAATCACAAATTGATTCATTAATGTTTAGTATTTACCAGTTATGCAAGGTGGAATTGATTACTGAGGGTGTAAACAATTAATGAGAATATACTATTGGGGCTGCTGTTCCTCTCCTTGTGACTATGAACATGCAGCGTCATATAACAATCTCTATACAGTCTGTAAGTCTGCTGGAACATTACATCATGTTACAGTATGACATACAGTATGACCAGTCCACAATAAACAAAATCTATACAACTAAATAAATGGCAGGGTAGATGTTGCTGATAGATGTTTTTTGGACTTCATATACAACATGGATTAGTTTCAACAATTCACCCTTGTGTAAACGATCTGCTTAGGCTACAAAAATTAGGATGACATATTTGAAAGTCTGTTGTTGCCGTGCTCCACCTCTGTGACTTTTAAACATCCACACCACCTGTAACACCTTGCCTTGGTGATTGCAAACTGGCAGGCCGAGTATTGACTGGTCTGTCTACAGGTGGTAGATTGACATATTTGACTGACTTTACTTAGGAGGGTGAGCAAACGGACTATCTGTCCAAAGTCATTAAGTTGTTTTGTACAAGATTGTGTCTGGATTGCATCTATTGATATTTGTGGTTGGAGGAGCATGACAGGATAGTGCTTGCCCAAATATAGCCAAACCACACTACCATAGCATATAGATGTCTGTGGATGCCAATATTAAAATAAAATTATTTAATCAAATTGAAATTTTCTGTTCTATTTTTGTTTGCATGATGCATAGTAAATATTTAAATTGAAATTTTGAGATTCAGTTTTCTTGAATTTACATAATTACAGTCAAAAGGAAATTTAAATTTAACACTCTACTGTGAAATACTTTTCAGTGGATCCCCCAAAATGGCACTGCTATAATGATAATACAATTGAATTGTATGAAAGTGAAAGGAAATTACATGGAAAATGATAGTCGTAGTCACCATAGTGGTTGATTTTGACAGATAAAAAAATTATGAACATTTTCAAGTCCAGTTTCCAATTTATTTTTCATTTTTGTTTATGAGTTTCATTATCATTATGGCAGTGTTATGCTTAGAAATACAGTAAGAATTATTTGTCAATGTTCATTATTGTTCATTGTTCATTATAGGTTTTTCTCCAAAATATGCAATAAAATATGTGCTTCACAAAAGATGAAAAATACACAGAAACACATTTGTCTCCACAAGACAAATGGAAGTAATGGGAATATTTTTTTAAACTGGGGCAATTTGAAATTTGATATTTGAAAACAAATAAAATTTACACTACACAAATGAGAAATGATACTATGTGAAGTAAAATAGAATAAAAGTTCCTAGGTAAATGCAGGTTTTGTCAAATGTTAAAATGGTATTTAAAACTGCTGGAAAAGAATAAGCATGAATACAGCAAGTTTGTTATTTATGTTGGCGATAAAGACTCCCGATTACCCCAATTGGAGGTTACTACAATGAATGTTGAGTAGGTGTGTACATATGCACCTGAAAATCTCTTCCGTCAACACCTAACTGACGATCCCTAACTTCTTCCTTTCTATCTCTTTTCATAAAAGAAATAAAATAAAAAAAATAAAAAATTCCTATCCTTGGCTTGTAAACTGTTCTGGGATTTTGTTACCTTGTGTTGTTATAATTTGCTTCCATTGTCTTCCTCATATGTAAGTCGCTTCGAATAAAAGCGTCTGCTACATGATGTAAATGTAAATGTAAATATGCAAAGACATTGTGATGACATGTTTAGCTGCATGTCTTCATTCTGCCGCTGGCTGTCGAGGTGGTGTCCAGCAAACAATGTGGATTGGCGGACTTTCTGCGGAAGACCTGGTCTAATTAAGAGAGACAGCATTCATCCCACTTTAGATGGAGCCACTCTCATATCTAGAAATCTGTCCGGGTTTATTATTGGACCTAAACCATGACAACCTACAGTTGAGACCAGGAGGCAGAGCTGCAGTCCTACACGCTTCTCTGCACTTCCAGAGCAGTTACCCACCCAAAGCTCCTTAGTGACGGTGTCTGCCCCCGACCACTTAAATGAATTAAATCAAAAGTTAACAGAAGAGGAGTTATACATAACCCCCCCCAAAAAATGACCACGGCTGGAATAGCACAACAAAATAGGAGAATTCCATTTCTTGAGATACCTCTAAGGACCTTGTTTTGTTGGGGAAACCGATAGGGAGGTAAAGATCGGGAAACGTAAATATGAAGTGCAATTAGTGGTGTTAAGTTGCTTTTCAGACACTTGAATGGACATAAGCATGGGAGTCAAGTGCTCTGAGGGGTAGAGAGGGTAAACTCCAGCAAACTTCTGCTTGAAAACTCTCTCACATGTGATTTAAATTGAATTATGGGGCTGAACATGAACACATGAACTACCAGTCAGAGTTTGACTACATGTGCTTGATATTTGGTTATTCATTGTCAATCTGAAGTGCTGTAGCGATGGTGTCAGTGGACCCTCAAAACCTTTGTTGGATGTTACCGTTGCCGTCGATGTAGCTTAGCACAAGCACCAGCTGGCAGTGGGTGGATATGTCCGTCGTCTCGTCTGCTTGAATGGCGATAAGACCAGCTTTACTTCCTCCAGAATGTAATCCTTTATCACTGACAGCATGCAGTCCAACAGCTCGTTTTGTACCGTCTTTGACCGCCTTTAAAAACGGTACGTTAGTAAGGTTCTCCTCGTTAGTAAGGTGCTCCTCCAGCACGCTGTCTAAGGAGGCAACGAAACCCACCAATCCCCTGAAAATGCCAGGGTCGTCCGAAGAGTCTGCCTCGTCATAAGGCAGAGTCTGAACCCGGCATTAGGAACACACTCCGCAGTGTTTTGACCAGCTGTAGATGTTTGATCAGGTTTTTTTTGAAGAACTGCAAACAGTTCATTACAGTCATAAAAGGCAAACCAGAGAGAGAGAAATGGTTTGACCATGGCAATGTTCTTTAAGTAGTTCAAGGCCATCATAGTGGCATTCCAAATGTGTGCTTTAAAATTTAAATTGCTATCAAAGGTTATCCCCTGGATTTTTCGTTACAGATAGGAGTGTTCAGAGAATGTTGTGATCTGAAGATGTGAAATGAGGTTGTCTTGTTTGGCCTGTTCCCACATGATCAAAATCTCTGTGTTCCGACTGCCAAAAGGTTCGTGCCAAAAAATGACTAAATTCTGAAATGCAATTTTAAAGGTTGTCAGTAGAGGTCACCTCATCGAATTATGCATTTTTACACAAAAATTAAAATTAGTTTTCAGTTTTGTAATAAATACTGTGCACACAAATGAAAATAACATTTTAATTGGATTCAAGTATTTCATTTTAATTTTGTCAGTCACAGACATCCATAGCCAAATATATACTGTACAATAGTACACTGTAAATCCTTACTTAACTCAGCCACAGGGTCTAACAAGTGGGTAAATTAAGCAAAACACTGCTGTGCAAAACTTTACAGCAGTTACCATTGTTAGTTAAAAATGTGCAAGGCTATGGCTTCTCTTGCTTTTATTAAAAAGTGATGCGGAGCCTCTAGCCTGTGGTTCACAGGCTGCATTCAGTTGTACATGGAGTCACATACAACTCGTTTGAGTTGTGACTTGGTAAAGTGTTATCGTATTTCGTGCAACTGACAGTGAGAAGAAGTTCCAGGGGGTCCAGATAGGCCTTAAGTGTGAGGCCAAGGAGCACACGACGGTTTGAGGAGAGTTCAAGCAGCTGAGCCTAGCTGTGGAAAAAAACAAACACTTTCCTCAATCAAAGGGGAGGCAGAGAAAACATGACGGCTTCCGCCCGCAACTCCATACGTTAGAAACCAGTACCTCACACTGCTCAGCCATATGTGTTGCTCTTAGCTGCTACACAAACACAAGCTGCAGAGCCTATCCCTGTCTGAGCCCATAAGTCACATTTTAGGCCTGACCTAAGGGTGCCAAGAGTGATGGCTTCAGGAAAGGGGGACTTCCTCTGAGAGCAAAGGGGAGCAGAGGGGTGGTGGTGAGGTATTAGTGGGGCAGGAAGTGTGGTGTGTGGTAGTGCTATGAGGATGGCCTGTTCAACACTTGTCTCCCTTAGTAGCCATGTACATGTGTTGCTGGATCTCAAAGGGGACCCGAGGGATAAGAGAGGCAAACCCAGGGGAGGATGGAGACACATAGGAGAGAAGGCTAATTTATGCCCCGGTATGCCAAAAAATCGCCGCAAAGGACTCATCGCCTTCCCCTTATGGTTGTCACGTGTGCATTGCTCAGAGCTCTGAGAGAACACAGCTGAGGAGCAGATTTCATATTTCTCTCCGCAGCACCACTGAATTACCAATCCACCAGAACTACATGCTATGAGGAAAATGTTGGTCATGAAGAGGGACTCTCAGTGCGTCACCATGCAGTAACAAGCAGATGAATCAGGTGCTTCTCATATCAAGGACTGCAAACTTTAGAGGGGGAGAGAACAGCCTTTAAAGGGACAGTTCACCCCAAAATCAAAAGTACACATTTTTCCTCTAGTGCTGGGTGGATGTTGTTAGTCAAGAAATAGTTCCGGCATGTAAATGGACTGTACCTGTATAGCGCCTTTCTAGTCGTCCGACTACTCAAAGCGCTTTCACACTACATATCACATTTACCCAGACACACACATTCATACACTGATGGCAGGAGCTAACTGCTCAGTACAAAAAAAAAAACTAACCAATCACACACACCGAAGGCGCAGCTTCGGGAGCAATTTGGGATTCAGTATCTTGCTCAAGGATACTTCAATACATGGTTGGGGGAAGCCGGGATTGAACCGGCAACCTTCCGATTGGTAGACGACCGCTCTGCCACCAAGCCACAGCATGTAGCTCACACTAAAACCACAAAGGTCCAGTGTGTGGGATTTAGTGGCATCTAACAGAGAAATTGCAGTTTGCAGCCACCTGAACACTGCTCGCCTCACCCTCCCCTTACAAGCATGTAGGAGGAACTACGGTGGCCGCGAAACTCGCAAAATAAGCAAACGGGCCTATCTAGAGACAGTGTTTGGTTTGTCCGTTCTGTCCTAGAAACATGGCAGTGCAACATGGCAACCTCTGTGGAAGAGGACCTGCTCCCTCTGTTGATAAAAACGGCTTCTTCTGAAGTAAGGAATGTTATACACTGGACCTTTAACTATAAATGTCTTGGTAAGCGTTTTCTTAAAACTCTGAACGTAGCCAGGCTAGCTGTTTCCTCCTGCCTCTAGTCTTTGTATTAAGCTTAGCAAATCATGTCCTGACTCCAACTTTGCACTTGAAGGAATATTTGGACATTTTGGGAAATTTCTCTGTGCTTTTTTTGCAGAGACTTAGATGAGATGATTGGTACCACTCTCATTTCTTAAGTATAAGGCTGGAGCCAGGGGGCGTATAATTAGCCGACCTCCTAGCGTGGCTCTGTCCAAAGTCAGTTAGTCATTTTCTACCGCTTGTTCCCGTTGGGGGTCGCGGGTGACTGGAGCCTATCCCAGTGGCTTTGGGCCTTAGGCGAGGTACACCCTGGACAGTGGCCAACTCGTCGCAGGGCTGACACAGAGACAGACAGACAACCATTCACACTCACATTCATCCACTAGCTGTCAATTCTCCTACACATGCATGTCTTTGGACGGTGGGAGGAAGCCGGAGAACCCGGAGAGAACCCACGGTAACACGGGGAGGACACGCAGAATCCACCCAGAGAGAGCGTGTGACGTTGGTCTGGTCCGGGATTCGAACCCACGACCCCTTTATTGGGAGGCAGGAGCTCTAACTGCGCTTCCTCTGTCCAAAGTAAAAAAGAAATAATAAAACACCTACCAATGGCTCTTAAACTCACTAATTAACGTGTCGTGTCCCGTTTATTTCATCCGTACTCGAACAAAAATGAGTGCACAGAGGTTGCTGCTTGCATTATCAGCCGCTGAACACAACTTTTCATGACAACTGGTCGTTTGTCTTTCCCCAGACGGCCCAGCATGAAACCACAGATATTGCTCCAGATAAATAACGAAGACGGATTCTTGAAAATGATTCCGCTAACACCCTCTTGAATGTCAAGTGACTCTCAAGTCCTGAACCAAAAGGTCTTCATCAAAGGCTAAAGCCTGATGGTTTTGACAAGCTCTCCGCCCAAGTCTAAACATCTTCCTCGTGCCTGCTCTGCTCTGGTCCTTTACCCCAGACAGCCCCCACCAAAACGGCCCTCGTCTTTTTTTTTTCCGTGTCTTTGACTCTCTCATCCTCCCTTGATAACCACCAGCATTCTGCAGGTTGCCTTTTCTGATCTGTCCCACGGGAGAGTGTGGGTTATATGTGTTATGGGGGTGAGACAGACAGGTGCTGTTGAAACTAGGAGGAGAGTGGAAGGGGTGAGGTAAAAGTGAGTTGAAATGGCAGTAAGAGATGATGGGGGAGGGTAGGAGAGCTGTGCATGTGCTTGGTGTCATCTGACTTTCAGGCTGGCTTGCTGATCTCCTCTGATGTACAGTACATGACATGGGCCTGGAAGCCCAGCCCCTAATCAAGGCAACAGCGGCCGCCGTGCCCCCCCCCCTGCACTTCCCTTGACACAGCCAGGACCCACGGGAAGGAGGCAACAAACCAGCAGCTGTGTTCGCCTCCTCTCCTCCAGCCAGGTGGAATGAGGGGATTGGAGAGGACTGGAAGTGAAACAGAAGGGTATCTGAGTAAAGCCGTAGATATTTGCATGCCTCCCAACGCTTCAGAGCCTCCAATTAGCATCGGAGGCCCTGCTGCCGGCTGCGGGACCTAACCGCGGCTGGGCCAGTGGTGGCATTCCTAGGCCTGAGGAGGATTAACACACCCCTCCTCTGGATGGGGATGTGCCAGCACTGTGACCCAACCATGACCCTGTACCCAATACCCATAAGGTCAACGCTGCTGTAAGGGGAAAGCTACAATTCTTAATTCCTTAATGTTTCAGCAATTGCGATTCAGGGTATTTACATTCTGTAATTGTCTCTCTGGTAGTTCTCATTGTACACTCTTGACCTGTCCTTAAGGCACTTTAAGGGGCCACTGGATTTATTTCCTTTTTTTTTTTTTACTGCAAATTTACGGTACAACTTAATAAGATTTTAGCACATAAAGAATATGCAACATTTATGGAAGAAAAAAAGCAATAAAGATGCTATGACACCATAGCTTGTATTCATAGCAATGCAAAGTTAGTTTTCCAGGAACACAGCAATCGGAAAAAGCAACTGTTGGAGCAATCGACGGAGTTTAAAGGAATGCTGATACACGTTGGCCCTTAACACGGTCTAAGAAGACCGAACGTAAACTGGCCAAAAGAAATAAAATTAGTCTATGCTGTGAAAGCCACTTGGCCTAAGGCTTTTCAAAGGCAGAATCAGCTTTATTGGCCATGTATGTGTACACTCCAGTAAAGTATAGATACCCAAAGTTTTTACTTAAGTAAGCTAACAAAGTATTTGTACTTCGTTACTTGAAGCCTCTGGAATTCGCGTGGTGCATTGTTTATCCTTTTATATTGGGTTAGGTAATAACGAGTGGGACAGAACATGATAAACGTCTATGTAAGTGCTGAAAACAAATATGCTAATGTTAATTTTGGCGAAAACCCAGGACAATTTGGTAGTGAATGTTGAAAACCGGGACATTTGAGCGTTTTACAGATATTTGTCGGGACTTGGGACACCCAGCTAAATAAGCAACTGTTTGCTAACACGTTAGCCGTAGCAACAAGGTGATAATAGTAATGTCAATGTTGTGTCCACAGCTTGTTGTGCTGCACCCATGTGCCTCTAATGTATTTAATTTATTTAGCCAGGAGATCCCATTGAGATTTTAATCTCTTCTTCCAGGGAGACCTTGTCAAGACCCCAGCACATAGTTTCATACAAACCATAAACATATAAAAACAATTAATGAACATACAGTCAAGAAAAGCACTTACAGGACTTGTTAAAAGCACTTTGTGAAAGACATTTAAGTACTCCGAGGTGGCAGTATCTCTAATTTAACTTGCAGGTCATTCCAAGGCCAGGGAGCATACAATGAAAAAGCAGGTTTTCCAAATTCAGAATATACCTTTGGAACTTTTAGTCGACTGTACGATAGGGATCTAGTGCAGTAGCTATTTGTATAAAACATTAGAAGTTTTGAAATATAAGAGGGCACTTTACCTAGGAGTGCCTTAGCAATGAACATGTACACATGCAGTTTCCTCCTCTGGTGTAAAGCTGTCCGCGCCGGTGATTCATAAAGTAAGCAGCGATGAGACCAAAAATCTGCACCACTAACAAAGCGTAACGCTGCATGATAAACCGAATCCAGTTTCTTTAGCAAAGATGAAGCCGCATGCATGTAAACAAGGTCACCATACTCTATTACAGCTATAAAGGTACTCGCCACGATTTTCTTTCTAGCCTCATAAGGGAAGCAGTTTTTTACACGATAAAAGAACCCCAATTTTGGTTTAAGCTTCTGCAGCAATTTATCAGTATGTACATTAAAAGCAAGTTTTTCGTCTAACCATATACCTAAATATTTATAGGAACTAACTTTTTCAATGGTTGTACCGTCTAAGGTGGATATCACCACGTCCGTTAGATTAGGATGAGAACGACTAAAAATCATACATTTTGTCTTTTTTGAGTTTAACACTAATTTCATCTGTGCCAATGAATGTTGTATAACGTTAAATGCATTCTGTAAATTTAATAACGCTTGATTTACAGATGATGCTGCAGTATAAATAATTGTCATCAGCATACAGGTGTATGTTCGAAGATTCCACTCCAAAGCCTAAATCATTAATAAAGATAGAAAACAAAAGAGGAGCTCGAATGGATCCCTGAGGAACTTCTTTCTTTACTTGAAGGAACGATGAACTATAATTTTCTAAATATACACATTGAGTGCGCTCTAAAAAATAGTTTCCAAACCATTTTAGAGGAGCCTTACCAAAACCTATAGACCTAAGTTTCTGTAGCAATAAATTATGGTCAACAGAATCAAAAGCTTTCGAGAGGTCCACAAATAATGCTGCACAGGACTTTTTGCTATCTAGGGAGTTTATAATATTGTTTGTGACTAGCACAGCTGCAGTGATAGTGCTATGACCTCCTCTAAAACCCGATTGGTAATCATTAAGGATCTTATCAGTTAAAAATTGTTTTAATTGATCTTTTATCAATGATTCAAATACTTTAGATAGAACTGGTAATCTGGAGATGGGACAATAATTAAGATCCGAAGGGTCTCAACCTTTTAATAAGGGAATGACTGTTGCTGAATCTAAGTAAGCTTAGATTAAAAATAGACGCAATTGGCCCTGCCCCAATTCGAGCAGCTATTTTTTTTTAAATAGGGCTCAATTTTATCTACTCCTGCTGATTTTTTTTTTTTTTTTAATGTATAGTTTCCCTAGAGCATTATTAACCTGATGGGAGAAAAATTAAACACTTGTTCAGGCCAATGTTTAACAGTATTTCTAGAGGTACCAGAATGAATAGAATCAGAATCTGCAGAAAAATAATTATTAAAAGTCTCTGCAATATCAGCTCTACCCTCAACTACAGTTTGGTTGACAACTATATAATCTGGGACTTTACTTGATAGACTTGAAGTCGACGTAGTAGATTTAACTAACTTCCGGAACTTTGTAGGATTATTTAGATTTTCATTTACCATAGCAAGATAATATTCACGTTTTGCATTTTTTATTGCTTTAGGGCATTTATTTCGTAGCGCTCTATTAAAAAGTCCAATCTAATGGCTCATTTGTTTTTTTGCCTTAGCCCAGGCAACATTTCTCTGTCTAATAAGGGAAGAGTCCACATCACTAAACCAAGGGTTATCTTTACCACTTATCCTAAAACGCTTAAAAGGTGCATGTTTATCACAAATAGTCAGAAACACACCCTTAAAGTAATCCCAAGCTAAGTTTACATCTGGTATGTATGAAACAGCACCCAGATCACTATTATAGAGATGCATAAAAGCCTGTTCATTAAAATTTTTTATAAATATAACATGGTAAACTCTTAGAGATTTTACAATTTCTCACACCATTTTCTCCGCGCTGTGCCAACGGTAGAATCCTTCTGGACAACTGGCGATGCATGGGGTGAAAGATTCCTCGACCTCAAACGACGCTCGAAACCGCTCCGGATGAGGCTAGCAACTCGGGGGGGAGTCTCTCCAGAGTATCCGAATCCCCGGCACGTGGTCCTCAAGCAGTACCGACGCCGTGCCGGCACGCGGGGCAGGCCACTGAAGCCACAACACAGGCGTCGTTGTCTCCCAATCTCTGCCGCCGTTCTCCCCAATACAGTCCTTCATGGCTGAATACTGTCCCAGGTGTCCGTGACATCCAGCCGCAGCACAAGTACATCCATAGGATCAACTGCCGCACTTTTTTAATCTTTAAATGATAACACGCGATAATATACACTACTAAGCACAACTAAAAGATAATAAAATTACAAAAAGTGCTTTTTAAACCAATTTAAAACAAAGAACAAGCAGACCACAAACACGTATCTACAAACAAGCCGCCATCTTGACAAGTAACAAAAAACCCGCTTTACCCCCCAGAGTCACACAAGTGGCCCTTTCCATGCTGTTAATTAATGCAGCTTTAACATTTAGTTGCCCATAGGCTAATGATCACCAATTTGCTTTGAGGATGCTGATGGAGAAGTACAGAGAAGGTCATAAGGAGTTGCATTGTGTCTTTGTAGACTTAGAGAAAGCGTATGACAGGGTGCCGAGAGAGGAGCTGTGGTATTGCATGAGGAAGTCTGGAGTGGCAGAGAAGTACGTTAGAATGGTGCAGGACATGTATGAGAGCTGTAAGACCGTGGTGAGGTGTGCTGTAGGTGCGACAGAGGAGTTCAAGGTGGAGGTGGGTCTGCATCAAGGATCGGCTCTGAGCCCCTTCTTGTTTGCTCTGGTGATGGACAGGCTGACGGATGAGGTTAGACAGGAATCTCCATGGACTATGATGTTTGCAGACGACATTGTGATTTGTAGTGAGAGCAGGGAGCAGGTGGAGGAGAATCTAGAGAGATGGAGGTCTGCTCTGGAAAACAGAGGAATGAAGCTTAGCCGCAGTAAGACAGAATACATGTGTGTCAATGAGAGGGACCCAGGTGGAACGGTGAGGTTACAGGGAGCAGAGGTGAAGAAGGTGCAGGACTTTAAGTACTTAGGGTCAACGGCTCAGAGCAACGGAGACTGTGGAAAAGAGGTGAAGAGGCGAGTGCAAGCAGGTTGGAACGGGTGGAGAAAAGTGTCAGGTGTGTTGTGTGATAAAAGAGCATCAGCAAGAATGAAAGGAAAGGTGTTCAAGACGGTGGTGAGACCAGCGATGTTGTACAGCTTAGAGACAGTGGCACTGAAGAAAAGACAAGAGGCAGAGCTGGAGGTGGCAGAGCTTAAGATGTTGAGGTTCTCTTTGGGAGTGACGAGGACGGACAGGATCAGGAACGAGTACATCAGAGGGACAGCTCATGTTAGATGTTTCGGAGATAAAGCCAGAGAGGCCAGATTGAGGTGGTTTGGACACGTTCAGAGGAGAGACTGTGAATATATTGGTAGAAGGATGCTGAGGTTGGAGCTGCCAGGCAGGAGGTCTAGAGGAAGACCAAAGAGGAGATTTATGGATGTAGTGAGAGAGGACATGAAGTTAATTGGTGTGAGTGAAGTGGATGCAGAGGACAGGGTTAGATGGAGGCGCATGATTCGCTGTGGCGACCCCTGAAAGGGAACAGCCGAAAGGAAAAGAAGAAGGCTAATGATCACCAAATATGTACTGTAAGGTAGTTTACCTGCCTGCTTACTCTAGGCTATTTACTGCCACATGAATGAAGGTAGATTTAGCGAAGATGTGGACATGATGGGAGTGCAGTTCAGCTACTATGTTATATATTTTATCAATATTTCTTATCTGTCAGTGTGTCTTGTTCTTCATCCACAGTCCATGTGTGCGAGGACAAGCCTTTTTCTGTCTGTATGGAGCTGTCGAGCAAGAATACATTCAAGTGAAATAAATAAGGCGTTTCAATCCTCACGTCTGCCGCTGTCCAGGGCAAGACCCCGGAGGAAAGCAATAAGCAACCAGCGGACTCAAGTACAAGTACAAAGAATCGGGTTGAAGGGACTCAAGTTCCCAGAATCACTGCTTTGGGAGTCGAAGCAGAGAAGAAATGAGTAACTACAGCTGAACAATCAATACTGTCACTGTAGAATGGCACTGCTTGAAGAACTAAGAGCACCTCAGAAAAAGGACGCTTTTCAGTGTGTGTGTGTGACGGAGAAAGAGGGCACGTTTTATGTGTGCTTTTATGTGCGAGCACGAACACGTTGCAGTCTATTAACGCGTGCGCCTGTGTGCTTTTGCTAAGTACGTGAAGTGCTGTATTTCTGAGTGACAACAAACAACAAATTACAGCGCACACACACTGACACATGAACTCTGTCCCCGAGGCTTAGCCTGAAACTGACACGGATCTCAAACATGTACAGAGAGCTGTAAAAAGGGCTGTTGGCAATGCTCATATGGTCCTGAGAGATCAGCAGATTTCAGTACGGTTTGTTATAGGCCTGAGTTTTAATCGTTTACTGACTAAAATGATTTAAAGTTGCTATATAGGTGTCATTTTGAACACCTATCCATCAAATTCAAATTGAGTGGTCTAAGGAGACCATGGTGGTGAATACTGAGTGCCTCAGGCCAATGGTAATGGTATCACCAGTGTTTCTCATAAAACCTACATGTCCCATAAACCCCACTGCTTCATTTTCCTCCACTAAAGAGGGTATCCTGAACTTGTGGGATGTTTTGTGCTGTAATTCACAACTCCGTAACGCACAATATAAAATAGAGGCTGCCGGTCTTTTCAGGGAACATCCTTTTCATGTACAGCGATGACAGGCGTGTTAAAATTCAAGGTTCAGCTCGATTGTCATTGTACAATAAAGCAGTGGTTCCCAAAGACGGTGCCTTAAGAGCAGGCCAAAGGTGCTGCAAGATTATTTTACTTTTTTACAATACAATATAACATCAACTGCATTTTTAATATTCCACGGAAATCACTGAAAACACCGTTAAATGTGCAGCTGCTGCAGCTACGGCTTGTGACAGCGCACGGTTGCCAGGCAACACGTCTTCTAAATGCAAAGCAGAAAAATTACGACTGTCTGAGCAAAAGATTTGTCAACAGAGCTCTAAGATATACGGATGGATTTCAGTTCAACTTTCAGTTTACGATGGCCAAATCTGAGCTCAGTGGACGTGGAAAGGCAGCAATTTGTTGGTGGTGTGTGTTCATTGTTGCAAAGAGTAATGGCAAATAATCCACATTATTGCCGATAAAGAGAGCTCATGTGATTTAGTCAGCGGTTAATCAGTAGATACTGGTTCTAGCAGGTTGGTTTTGAACAGCAACACTGGGCCCTTATGTCCACACGCACGTGTCCCCCCAATAGGCAATATTATTGCCTACAGTCCAAGACACCAACCAGCATTTATATGGTGGAATCCTACCCTTCCCCAGATGGTTCTGTGTGTTGGTTAGCTTGTGATAATTGTATCAAACATAAATTTAAGGACATGCGCCAGGTAAACTTTAATGGGTACTCCAGCGAGTTAGCACCAGACTGCCGTAAAGATGGAGGACTTTCGAGAGAAAGATTAAAAAAAGAATTGGTTAAATCAAAGCTTCACAGGCTAGTAGTACTGCACTCGTGAACACTGATAAATGTGGTGGAGCGCACCTTTAATATCGACTACAGGGCCTCAAGACTGGGTAAAAATGCAAGAGCCACCTTTAAGGCCCTACCTTTTCAGTGTTTAATTGTGCTTTCGAATTCAAATGAATGAAATTACAACTGAGTCATTTCCTCACACACAGATACCTTTAGGGCTCCAGACTCCCTGGGCGATGATGGCGATCTTTCCCTAACCTTCAGTAAGTGCTTTGAGCTGCCTATACATAACCATAAGAATTTTTATCATGCTTGTCGTTGCCAGGAGTGGATATTGTAGGGGAAACAAGTACTTTGCATTGGGAGTGAGCGTTTTGCAGATACGCTCAAGATGCGCTCAACATTTTGCGACCTAAAGCTGGGGTAGGTAACGTCGGGGAAACAAGCAAGAGACAGCTGGATTTTGAAGGCCCTCCCCTAAAACACATTTTCATGCACAATGATTGCAAGGGCCGAGACAGGCACTTAGGCCACCCAATCATTTCATGCGGGCCGAATGAAGTGATTGGATGGGCTCATTACAGGCCCGCGGCAGCCACAGATACTGGATTTTTTTTCATTTTTCCCCCCAGAGCATTTTATTTATTGATTGCTGTCGGGATGAAAGAGAATTTCAACAAAAATAACAAAAAAAAAAAAGGTTCTGAAATACATTAACTACCCTAGCTTTAACAAAAAAACCCCTCCTGAGTTGGTTGAAGGCAGCAGCAGAGCTGCATCACTTTTGCTGGCCTTAAACTATCACTGTTGTAGTCAAAGCTGCAGACCAGCACAGCGTAGGAGAGCAGAGAGTGAATATTTCAGCATGGTTGGAGGCATTGGTGGTGTCAGTGTGAGTGGTGGGATGAAGGTGTCTGTGTGTGTGTGCATGTGTTTTTTAGGGGGTTGGGGTGAGGGGGGCCCTAGCAGATAGCAGAGCACATCTGGTGGTGAGGCAGGGAGGCGGCGGTGGCGGCGGCGGTGCTGGTGGGGGCCCAGGGTGCAGCCCGTGGCAGCTCCCCTTGCCGTACCAGCCTCTAGAAGGGAGCTGCCTGTCTGTCGCGCCCTGATTTATACGCGGCTAATGTCAGAGGAAAGCAATGTGGAAACTGTGGCATAAACACCAAATACCGGCAGAGTTTAGAGATTATGATTCAGTGTCTGGGAGGACTGCTCCTCCAACACAGCTATGCCTGATGCCTCTCTCTCTCTGGCACATACACACACACTGACACACACACTGACACACACCGACATTCTCCAGCTCTTAGGGCTTATCTCAGCAGTGACCTACGGCTTGCATTTTTCAGGGCAATTTCTTGCTTGCTCCCTTCCCTTTTTCTGCTTCTTGTGTTATCAGCTCTTGTTCTGCTCTTGGAAATAAAGGTTGCATATATCATGCAAAAGCAGCCTGTTGTTACAACCCCAAACTGGTGTGTTTTGTGACTGTTTTCCTGGAAACGTGTACTTGCTTGGCTGCCCAAAATGGTTGACTTTCCAACACGTGTGAGAAAACACAGACGTGGAGCTCCTTATTGATATGTCCTTTTCTTTCGTGCGCTCGAGTGATTGAATGTGTGTGAACCTACAAGCCACACAGCTGTCTCGTGTGTGTGTGTGTGTGTTGGCTGCTTATTGTGCAAGGCTGCACTGAGGCCCTGAGTACAGCAAGCCAGGCAACGAGTTCTCCCAGCATCTGAAACATTAATGCAGAAACCCGATTAGCCATGCCATCACAGGCCTCCTGCTCCTTGCCTATTGATTTTCCTTCCGTTCGCCCTCCCCCTTCAAAAAGCCGGGAGGGGAGTCTCTTAAGAGCCAGAGCACCTCGCCTCCTCTCCCAGGCCTTCTCTTGCCCGGGCCTTCTCACCGATCCAGGCCTGCTGATTTCTACTGAGACTTCGGAGGGGCTATAGACTTCTGACGATAACCCTAGGTGCTGTAGGAGATGGCTGGGGGATGGAGGATGGAGATGGGGGGTGGGGTGGGCGCTCTAGTCAGTCAGTGTGTGAGCTGCAGTGATCATGGAGGGCTGAATCGGCCTGATCAGTATGCCGAGGTGGAGAAGTGTGGACTCCAGAGAGAGACGCTGTGTAATCAGAGATGAAAGTTGTTCAGGGTCTGGTCAGCTTGACTCTCCCCTCTGGTTTCACTGACCTGGAGCGCTTTCACTGAAGGGAGAGATGAACATCTCTGATGGCTTAGCCTAGAGACATGGTCTGTCCATACGGTTGTCTAGCTCCACACTGGCGATCTGGGAACTTGGCCAAAGTTCCCTGGCAAATAAGGTGCGTTGAGAATGTAAACTAGAACCCCTCGGCACTTTTTGGTGGAAAAGTAACTACAGGGTGAAACTTCACTTTTTTCCAGCTGAACATACATAGCGTTTGGCCAGGCTTGAGTAAAAGACATTAGGGCTTGTCAAAATGTTGGGTCTATTGATGCGAAGAAGTTTGTTGTTTGTTGATCAGGGTAATAGAGAGCTGAAGACCTGACGTCACATCTGGGCTAGCAATGTAATCTCTCATTGGTGTGTCCTCGGTGTTTACAGGTCCAACACAAATTAATATCTACCATAACACTTGCTACTAGAATTGAAACCATTCGTGATTTTTACATTTAAAAACAACTACAACTCCCGCAAAATATTTCTAACACACGAAATATACATAATGGTAACATTGCACCCTTATCAATGACATATTTCTACGTTTTTAGCTGTAGTTTCTGCCGTCTAAAACATGTCCATGGCGTTTGGCCCTCTGTTTACATTTTCATAGCTCACCACTCGACTGCTGGTGACGTTCAACCCACAATAATCTTGTGGGAAACGGCGTTCATTAAAGGCCACTAATAACAGAATTATTAAAACTCATCACAACCTCTCATCAACTAGGCTCATCGACTGATACGCCATCCAGCATGGCCAGAAATCTGGGGGTGGTAATTGATGATCAGCTAAACTTCAAAGGCCATGTCGCCAGCACCACCCGGTCCTGCAGATTCATCCTCTACAACATCAGGAAAATCAGACCTTTCCGATCTGAGCAGTCTACACAAGTCCTAGTCCAGGCTCTTGACTTGTCCAAACTGGACTATTGCAACGTGCTGCTTGCTGGACTCCCTGCTTGCACAACCAAACCTCTGCAGATGATCCAGAACGCGGCGGCAAGAGTGGTCTTCAATGTACTGAAGAGAGCGCACGTAACCCCTCTCTTCATTAGGTTACACTGGCTCCCTGTTGTCGCCCGCATCAAGTTCAAAGCAATGCTCTTGGCCTACAAGACCACCACTGGTTCTGCAACATCATATCTTCACTCGCTAATACAGACCTATGTTCCTGCCAGATCCCTTGCGCTCTGCAAACGAACAGCGTCTGGTGGTACCATGCCAAAAAGGAACAAAATCCCTCCTGCGCACCTTCTTTGGATCTGTTCCACACTGGTGGAATGATCTGCCTGCTTCTACAAGATCAGCAGATTCTGTAGCCACCTTTAACAAGCTCCTGAAGATGCATCTCTTCCATCAACACCTAACTGACAATCACTGACTTCTTCTTCTTTTTCTTTCCTATCGTTAGCTTTGTATACTGTGCTGGGCTTCAACAAACTAGTTTTTGATGCACTTATGCTTTTTTTTTTACCTTGTGTTGTTATAATTGCTTCCATTGTCTTCCTCATATGTAAGTTGCTTTGGATAAAAGCGTCTGCTAAATGTAAATGTAACAATTTTTTAAAATTAACAATAGATCTAACGCCATTAAAGGGGTTGCTGGTTTTGAAGAGCCAACAAAGAATTATCTCCAACTCTGCAGTTCCCTCAGTTCTACGGTGGTTTGTAGTCTCTTTCAGCTCATTGTTTTGGTTTTACAGCCCACAGCTTTACTGGGTGTGTTCACTCTCGCCGCTCTCATCAGCTACCAGCGCTAAGCAGCTGTTTGTAGTGAAAGAGCTCTGCTGAACCCACGGTACTCTACCTGCCCCGCACCAAACAGCAGATGAACAAGGTTAGTAACTTGCTGGTGAATATAGTGGAGCCCAAAACAGGAAGTTGGTGGAGCCCAAAACAGAGCTAAAAGGAGAGTAAATCTGGGACACAGGACTCCAAATGAATGCTAATGTTGTTCTGAGTTCAGCTGGTTGTCTAAATAGACACTGTTTGCGAGCTCATTAGCCATATCAACTTTATATGTCACTTTATATGATGTTCAGCTTGTTGTTGCGTTCCGCACCCAAGTGGCCAAACTCACCCCCCCTCACAACTGATTAGCTCTGCTTTTAACAAAGATATTACATCATTTTTTTATGGGCTCATGATCATTGTCTAGCCAAATGGAGTGAACTGCATAATTTGATGTTGAGAACCTATGTTGTAGGGCTGGGATTTTTTTTTTTATCAATTTGCAATATTGCTATTGAATGAAGCCTTGTGAACCTGGAGGTTCTGCTTTCCCTCTCCATGGCACTCTCATCTGTTTTGATACAAATGGATTCTGCTTTTACGGATATCGTGGCTGTAAGCAGATTCACTACCAACTGCACACTGAGACTTAACTTTTGTGCAACTTAAAATCAATACTTAGATACTGTGGCAAGGGACAGCAGTGAAATATTGAAATCACTGTGTTCAGTATAATTTGGTATTGTTGAAGACAATCATACCCTGCGGTGCAAAATATCCTCTTGGTATTTTGATTGTGTACTTACCCAGATGAAATCATGTAGGAGTTACCGCCTCTGCTTTAGGTTCTCTCAACCGGCCCAATGCGTGGCCTTACGTCCCTTTGTGCTTCCAAACTGCACCGCTGCATCTTTAGAAAAAGCAAAACAAAAAGGGATAAAAGAAAAGTGGAGACGACCCAAAACTGACAGTGTCAGCTTAGTACTTTCAATGGCATCAGGATCAAACGGCTTGCAGGAGAGTATTTTGGCTCATTCCTTCCCAGTATAGAACAGGTAAGGGCTGCCACAAGATGAGCCACCTGAATTTGAATACAGATTGGGCTCCATAGATGGGAATGTGACAATGATAACTGGGGTGATAGCGCTGTGGATTTGTCTGGCTGCTATTGTCTCATGAGTAACAGACTGTGTGTAGGCGTGTTAAAGTAGCTGTTGCTTGCCTCATGAACATGATACACGCTCCGCAGAGAGCTCTACATGACTAGAACAGCACTACCTGGTAGGAGCAACCACCATTACCGTACTTGCGTTGCAGAGTTGACGTTGAAAACAGTAAGGCTGATCAAGAACGTTTCTGTGCATGTGTGTGTGAGGAGGGTTAGGAAGGAGGGCAGCCAGGGAAAACCTGCACTGAAACATCATTGCTCAAGGCATAATCGCTGTTAAATAGGTTGTTGACATACACAGTCGGCTGTGCAAACATCTCATTTGGCCAATTATCCCCTTCGCTGCGGTGGCGTGGCTAGATGAGAAGTGTAAGTGAGGATTCGGTCGGAGGGAGTAACTCTCTCGTGTGCGGTGTTAATGGAGCTACCAGATGTGTTGTAAAGGAAAAGGAGCACTGGGTGGCCTGCCACATGTCCAACCTGGGGATGTGTACGTGTGTGCATCTCGGTGGGTGTGTATGAACATGTGTAAGCATATCTTTGTCCATGACTATGTCTATGTGTGTACAGGTGTACAGGGGAGGCTCTATTATTTAGTGGACCACCCCTGGGTGCTACTCACCGCGACCACCTCCTCCCCTTATTCCACCTCAGCCTCCATGCTACTAACGCCGACACACACTGGCAAAGAGGGCCACAGCCTCCATTTCACTTGAAAATGATCCGATGATTGATGATGCTTGGCAGAACGTGATGACTCAAATTTTGTTATCAGTGTTTGCATTCCATCTGTTTCCAGCGCTGATAACCGAATAAAAGCGGGATGTTGTGAGTGTTGTCCACTAGGAAAGACAGAAGTCCATAGCAGGCCAGAATGGATATGTGTATGAGATCTGAGTGCTTTCTTTGATTGCCTGATGTGATTCCCCAGTAGTGATAGATAGCTGTAGGAAAGCCTCCCCCAAACCCCTAGGCTGCAGGCCCCTCCTGCTCTAATCAATGACATGTTAAGCTGGCAGGCTTTTGAAGTGAGGGGTTCCAGAGGGGTGCTGAGGGGGTGAACGGTGGGGATGTGTGTGTGTGTGTGTGTGAGAGAAGGGGTGGGGGGCAGAGGAGTTGAGGGGTATTGATGATGTGCGGCGATGGGACACAAGGGAGAAAAGAGAGGGAGGGATGAAGGGAGTCCAGAGGCAGGGTTTAGGTGTGTGTGTGGGGGGGGGGGCAAAAGCCAGTCTGGAACTCATCACATGAACTGGAGTGACTTGACGGCTGGCTGATGGCTCACCCTGATGGGTCCCAACAGGTTACGCTTAAACCCGTCCCCAAACAGACAGCACACCAGGTGTTTTTATTTTCTTTCTACTCGGTCTGCCTCTTTTTGTCTTTTTGCCCTGTGAAAGTCGAACCAGTATTGTGAACACATCCAAGGTGTTGGACGAAACTTAATTGACTGCATGGATTGTGTTCACTGGCAACGTTTTTTTTTCCAGTCCAGGTAGCGCGACATTCTTATAACACACAGAAATCATAGGTGGGTAGTCAGGGTGGATGGTGAGCGCAGGGTTCACATCCAGAGTACTAAAACACTTTGGTTAAGGTTAGGAAAAGATTGTCGTTTTCGTTAAATACTGAAATTTGTTAGGTTTAGGCACAAAAACCAACTTGATTAGGGCAAAACCGTGGTTTGGATAAAAGGATTTTCGGAAGTGGGGCTGTATGAGGTACTTATTGGAGAAGCAGAGAGTTGTACCGGCTCGGAAGCTAAATAATGTACTGCCGTGGATGGGGTCAGCAGCAAAACTTATTTTAGCCACCTAAAAGAAAGCCCAACGAAAAAAATCAATATCAGTTCAAATGTGCGTTGGATTTGGAATATTTTCAGCAATTTGCCTTGCTGTCAGACAGCCATTTCCTTTGGAAACTACATTTTCTCAAACCTAGAACGTCTGTATTCCTACGCATAAGCGCAACTTGGCACTGTACAACGGCGTTCGTGGAAGACACAATGGTCTGATCTCGCAGCAGCACAAACTAATTGGTGACTGAGAAGAGCATTTAAAGGACAACTCGGGTATATTACAAACTGGGTTTTATTTCCAAAGTTTTGGCCATAATGGGCGGCTGTGGCTCGGTGGCAGAGCGGTCGTCCACCAATCGGAAGGTCGGCGGTTTGATCCCGGCTTCCCCCAGCGTGTCGAAGTATCCTTGAGGAAGACGCTGAACCCTGAGTTGCTGAACCCTGTGTGAATGATTAGTTTAATTTGTTTTGATGGGCAGTCAGCTCCTGCCATCAGTGTATGAATGTGTGTAAATGGGGTGAATGTGATGTAGTGTGAAAGCGCTTTGAGTAGTCAGAAAGACTAGAAAGGCGCTATACAAGTACAGTCCATTTACCATAATGTTGTAAAGAAATCTGTGGACAGGGTCAACGGGTCAACAAAACAAGGCATTCAGACGATCAGAAACGAGCCAATTAATTGGACTGGATTATCCAAACTGCTTGGGAGTTTTTTGGAGGTAAAACAGGACATGAACGTGGGTGCATTCCCTCATTGCACATCAAAACTGTGTGTGGGGAGCTACGTTTAGGTCCAATGTCGGGACACTCTTTCTCATTTATGTAAATGGGAAACCGTTGACTGGTACTGTACATTTATAATAACATATTGTAATGTCATTGGTCTTTGACATTACAAGTGTCTTCCCCAAGTGTAACAAAATAATTGTTAATGAATGAGTTAATGAACTAGCGCTGCAAATGATATTTGATAGAAATCTGAGACCAAGCTTTAGCGCATAGCATTAGCATAATAAAATCCCCCAAAACATATAAACGAGGCAGAGTAGTTTTGAATCCTGGGTAGTCTCGGCAGATCTTCCACTCAGGCTTAGGGCCCATATAGGGCAGCCCCCATGTGGCCTGAGAGGTGAAACCTAGGGCAAAAAAGCCCACTCGCACCAGCTATTGCTCACGTATAGTAATGTTGCTGGGACGTCAGCAAATGCAAAAATTAAAGGCAACCTAGATGAATGTCTCAACATTTGTTTTGTCACCTCAGTAAAACCAGTCTTTATGCTAAGGTAATGTTCACGGTACAAACATCTAACTATCAGCAAGAAAGCGAATGAGCGTATTTCTCGAATTCTCAGACTTTCCCAACAACTCATTTCAGTACAGACCAGATAATAATAACTTACAACTCAACCAACCTCATCTCAGCATTGCTGAAATCTGTCCCAAGAGATTTAGTCTGTTCACACAAGAAGGTTTCAATGCACTGGTGGTAAATTTGGTTTCATGAATATGTGAACCTAAAAACCAAGTTAAAGATTTCCTTTTCAAATGTTGAATTTGTTTTTTGTATTGAGCCGCTGCGCTGCAGAGATGTGATGAATCAGAAACGAAATAAATACATCTTTGCTGGCAAATGTCCGTGGTCTCTTTCTCCTCCCCAATCCTCCCTCCCCATCTCTCCATCTCCCAGTGCTCGGGAGAAAAGAAAAACAGAAGGGTATGTCGCAGAGGAGCACGTCACAGGATATTATGTGTGCTTTTTGTAACTCAGCAAGGCTTTAGTTTGAAGTGTGAGTGTAGTTTTGGATATGTGTGCACGTTCTCTTGTGTGCATGTGCTCATTTGTGGGCGTGTGTGTGCATTTGAGGTTGCATCTGTGTTTTTGAGGATAGTATACCTGCGTGCATTTTGGTGTGCAAATGTGTGCGACTATGGATCTGTGTGTATTATTGTGTTTGTGTGAATGCCATGTGACTGCGTGTGTGCACCTCTGTATGAATATGTACTTTTTGGCCTTGTGCATGCACTTGTGTGTGTGTGTGTGTGTGTGTGTGTGTGTGTGTGTGTGTGTGTGTGTGTGTGCGTGCCGCGGAGCCCTGAGAACTTGGCAGCGTGTCAGCGGTGTGCTCCAGCAGTGAGGGGGAGCTGCTGTGTTTCTCTACCCTGTGCCGGATCCCCTTTCAGCCTGACACAATCCCACAATCCCACAGCTCTGAGCTCTCAGCTGCAGCCTCCACAGCACCGGAGCTAACCCACCACGCTCTCGTACCCACCCAGATCACTGTTGCAGCACTCCAGGATCTGGCCGCTGTCAGTGTCTGCAGTGGTGCTCCAGCACGCTCAGTTGTACAGTCATTTTGGTGGAAAGGAGCCTATATACAGTGTGTCTGTTGTTACAGCAACACCATATTGAAATGTATCCTGGTTTCCGGATCATATTAATTAAAGCGTCAGTACATATTTTTTCACTTCCCCGTAGTGGTACCTAACCTAACCAGTTTTGGTTTTGTTTGTCCACGTTTTGAGACATCGGCGTCTGAAATGTCTGCCTCCACCCCAGTACAATAGAAGCAGAATGGAGAATTTCATCTGAAGCATTGAAAAAATACATTTAAAAAAGCCAGAAATTATATGCTAGCCGATATCTGACAGACCTTACTGTGACATTTTTGTATTGGAACTGCTTTTTAAGGGACCCCTCTGGGGACTATTGCTGAAGGCTACAGAAGGTTCATGATGACTGGGCTGGACAATTGGCCTTACCAACCACTCAGCATTACCATTTGAGATCTGGGTACGACCAGATAGGGATTTCCAAATCTTCAGTCCCAGCCCCTAGATCTCACCAGAAACAAACACACGTGGCGAACCATTTCACAAAAAGGAGCAAGTGGTAGCACAGCTTTCACGTCCAAATCTAAGTATACTTTTGTCTAATATGTAGCATTTGTCATGCGAGCCAGCTTTTTGAATAGTCACATACTTAAAAGGAGGGCGTAACAATCGCTAATTAAGCTTAGTTCATGCTAACAGGAGCTAACTTGGCTCCGTGGACTTCTGTGTTAACTAGCGAGCGGGCTAGCGAGCTAGCTGGCTTTGTAGATGTGCGGGGCGGTCTATGTTTGAACTTAAAATGGAAATAATTGGAATTACGTCATACATTGACTCTTGTTCACAGCATTTGAATCTATGATTTAGCCGCGCTGAAGCTAACGTCAAACTAGTTAACGTTATGTGTTCAGACTGCTGCAGTACTTTGGGAACATGACGTTTCATAGTACGAATTATGAAGCATCATTCAGAAGTGCACTAATTTGGGGGTTGAGTTTCAGGAGGCTACAGTGGGGTCGGTGATGATATTGTGCCTTTGCATACATAAAAACAACGCCATTTCTGCGGCTACTGTGGATTACTGACAATGTAATAAAGATAACCTAGTCTCATATCCTCTTACCTTCTACCTAAAAGGACAACCATAGAACACAAACCATCACTGGTAAACTGGACCCCTACAGCAAGGTAACAGTATACTGAAATGAGCATGTAAATGTGTTTTATTGCCAACTTTTTTTTGAATGTTTACAATGCACGTCCCAATGTAAGTCAATGGCCATTTTATTTTCCAAAAAGGGATTGTCCCTTTATATAAAGGGCAGGTGGCTCAACCCTAATTGGGTTGAGGTGTTTGTCTCCCCAAACCCCTCTAGATGGTCTCCTCTGGGTGTGGAACCTCTCACCAGCTGCATGCTTGCAGACAAGCCAGTCAGCAGCGAGTCGACAGATGCCTGCTCCCACCTGCTAGGAGATACGTTCATCTGTTCAGACCGTCTTCGAGCCCACTGTGATTATATCATGTGTAGTTTAGTTATCAAATAGCTGCAGCACCGTTTATTAAGGCTGTCTGTCCTTCGCCACCAGGCTGTCTTGGCCATTTCTTCTTTTGCATACGGCTTTCATTATTGTTGGTATTTATTTGGTGTAAGGAATACAATTTAACAGACATTTCCAGTCAGTAAGAAATAGTTTTAATAAGCGTTTCTGCTTATCCTTAGTGGAAGCCCTTATCACTTTTGTGTGACTTATACTAGACAGAACTGGTGCCAATATAAACTCACTCACACACACATGCGCTCCCTGTGTACTACAGTATGGTTATGGTTATAATTGGAAATGGTTCTGGTTAATTAACAAGGCGAACGCAGGTCTGTGATGGGACACAAACTCCAGTCTTCAGCATGAAATTCGGACCTGCTATACGCCCATCCACCACCCCGACCTCCACACCCTTACTTTACGGCCGGCTACATAAAGGCAACAGTACTTCCTGCTCTGGCACTGAACGTGTAAAACATCCAGAGTTTCACATGCTCTTTACGGATTCCAGATGTGTGTCAGATGACTTTTGGTTTTGCTCCATGCCACTGTCAGGCCAACCACATGCAGCAAGAATTTGTACTGTTTGCATTACATAGTTTTGGATTTGACACAGACACACAAAAGACAGCAAATACATCCGAACAGAAAGGGATGCATATCTTATCGCTGTGTAAAATTGTGTGTCATTTGGTTTAAAGCTTTACTGTGAGGTCATTGCTGGCAGATTTTCAAATACCTGAAAATGCTCAACATGTCAGTGTTGTCTTAAAAAGTTGACAAAAAACATTTTAGTATGAGCAAACCACTTCCATATAAAAATCCACCTGAGGTTGTAGAATGTGCTGTTGGCTCTACACTGCAGGTGTGCTACCTCAAAGACTACCCAGGCATGCAGAAAGAGAAGCCATGAATTGTTTGGGGGGGGGTTGTAATTTCATCTATACTTTATTTCTCCACTAAAATATATATAGAGATTGCCATAGTTTTTGTTTTAGAAAATCAGTTTCTTCTTGTCAGCATCTTGTCTCAGTCATTGAAAAAAAAATATTCATATATATTTTTGGGGGGGACAGTTTCAGGATCTCTTGAAGCTTTTCCACTGAAAAGATTAAAAATGGAAGAAACATGTTGAAAAGCTATTGACCATTGAAACTAATTATTGAAACAAACTATGAATCTAACATGGCTGTTCTGTGAATGTGTGTTTACTCCTTTTGTTCCTTGATTAGTTCATTTTGACACAAGAAGGTGGGCCGAGTGAGCTCGCCCATCAGTGTTAGTCTGCATCGTCATCAGCAGCAGCTCTCCCAGATGGACCTTCACAAGATGGGTATTGATTGATTCTTCTCAGAGTGGTGGTGATAATATGACAAACAGCAGTCATTTCCCATTGAAACATCACTTTGGTCCACTAGCGAAGCCTTTATCACAGAGTATCAGAGGCTTCCTGGAAATGCTCCTCCGGCACTGGGGACCCGCCAGACCAATGAGCTAGTGGATCAAATGACACTGTGGCAACTGTCTTAATGACTCTGTGTCGTGGCACCAGGAAGTGACTGTGACAAGTCTTGGTTGGTAACAGTGGAAAAAAGTAGTGTAGGAGGCTATGATTTATGATGTGCTTTTGGCTTTGAGATTCACAGACGAACCGTAAGATTCTAATGGATTCAAAAACTAAATTACTCACTGATTTATGAGGACATTTACTCAATCATCCATTAATTCTACAGACTGATACTAGGCTTTTGAGGCTGATGGATATATCGATATCTGGTCCCTTTCTTAAGTTGACCTAATTGTTAAGATGTCTGTACTGAAAGGGACATCTTAAAGTTGGAACTTTTGAATAAAACACAACACTAAAGGCAAATATTTGTCCTCGTCCTGCGATGAAGCGTCACAAGGCATTAATGACAGAATCAGTGTTCAGCGTGGGCAACTTCAATATGTACAGCTCAAACGCGTGAAGGTGGCTCCATGTCGCTTCCCACGGGTCCTCCCACACTTAACTTCCAACAGACCAAAATAGTCCACTCCGACGTAACTAAAGGCGGATTCTTCAGAAGAAACTGTCTTCAGGAATGTCTGCCGTTTCCTGTTGACCATTTAGCAGTCTTTCTTTTGGAACCACCAACACCAGGGGTCCAGTATCTCTGTTGCGTAGTCTAGACAACGTGTGATTCCTACCACCATGGCCGACCTCTTGATGATTATGTTATAGGATGAGGTCAGAGATAGGAAGAGCTTTTGCTAGTCTGCCAGGATGTTGGGACTGTTCATGCGACTATATCTGCTTGATGGGCAAGCACAGCAGCCATTCCACCCTCTGACCTACGACGTGCAGATGAGGTTGTGGCAATATTCCATCCTGGTCATCATGTTGAGGAGATTCAGGCTCTTTTCCCCTATTCACATCCTCATGAGCCCCACTGTATTCCCCTGGCAGAGCTTACCGGGGCCATTCAACATTATGAGTTAGCTCTGATCGAGGCTTGTTTGGAGGTTTGCTGGTTTCTGTAAACCCCGCTTTAACATCCTCAATAAATCCGTGGTTGTGTTAGTTAATGCTTGTAAACTAAGCATTTGGTTTGTCTTGTTCAGTGCAATGGCATTTTCAGACAACTGCATCAAAACATCAAAGTGTGATTTAACTTGTGAAGCCTTTTTGTCATCTCTCATGAGCTCTTTGAGAACAAATATCTGGCTCTTTATTTTGTTCACTTCCGTTTTACAGTCCCTCTGCATTGTCTCAATGTTGCTTGCCAGAGCCTTTTCAGGGAGCCTTCTTTATTCCAATTTAGATTTGCCAACACTTGAAACAGCTCACGATCCACTCATTTCGAACATAACAAAAATATGACTATCACGGTAAGAATCCAATGGAAAGCCAGCAACATCAATAGCCACAGCAGTCGCATCGCGCTCAGCCAAACCACACATAAGCCCTGCCTCTCAAACACAGCAGACATGTAAACCTGACACCCTGCTTCGGCAGTAACCAATTCAAACTGCGTTCCAAACAAGCCATGATACAGCACCAAAACACAGTTTGCGTACTGTCGTTTAGTTCTGTTAAACACGTTATCGTGTCACAGTCCTGGTCGGAGCCGCTGTAAATCACCTCGGTACTGTATTCCATGTCAGCCCTGAAAACCTCCTCCTCTCAGCGGTCCACAGCTCCTGTGCTAACACCACTCAGCCGGTGCTCTGAGCTCCCAGTCCGGGCAGAGTCAGCAAATAGCACCGCTAACTAGTCAAACGGCAGTTAGCGCTAACTTTAGCAACAAGCAAAGCTAGCTGTCCATCAGGAAACTCCGTAAACCAATGAAAGTCCATCAAATTCAGTCCACCATATCGCTAGTTTCACAGAAATCAGTGAATACAGTTCAAATTGTGTTTTTGTACAGTAATCCAGTAGTGAGTGAGGCCCGGCCGCCTTCTCGCCTTTGTGCCACCAACGGACTACACGTATAAGCCAAGCAGCAGATGTTGATGCTCAAGCAGGCGACGTCCTAACTGAAGGCCCGCCTCGGTGAGAGCGCTGACAGGTTGTCTTTTCATTTTCAGGTTGACCCCGAAAGAGCATGTAAATGTAAATTCAATACATAGGTGGCGCTACTTTGCTTAATATACTTGAATATTGTCCACTGTACAGAAGGTCAAGTCTTTGAAAACGAAATATGAACAAGTTGATTTTGACCTAAATATTGCGTGCATAAATGGAAAATCAGGCCAGTCAGTCAGTCATTTTCTACCGCTTGTTCCTGTTAGGGGCCGCGTTGGAAAATCGGGTGACATTGTTATATCATTAATTATTTATTTCATTTTCATTTTCAAATTGATATTAACGTTTGAATAGAGTCCACTGTCCAGTGGGGTACAAATTTAAGAATTACATTTCAAACAGTTTGTCCATTTTCATTTTAATATGGTCATAGAACGCCCGTTAGTATGTAAAAATGAAAATGAAAATTGGATTATTTCATTTTCATTTTTACTTAAATAACACGTACATGTGGCACATTTGAATGCTACTGTATTTTTAAGTTTACCTTATCATTTGAATCTAGTCTCGTTTAAGCTTCCATAATATTGTATCGCAGCTCATTTAATATAATAGTGTTCAGGGAGTCACCCTGCTGCCGACAGAGACAGTGCCACATCAGCATTGTGTGTGTGTCTCTCTGCATGTGTGTGCTTGCGTCTCTAATCTGTGTGTGTTCATCGGTGTGTGTTTCTATGTGCTCTAAATGTTGATTGATGTATCTCTGGCTTTGTCAGCCCTTTGGCATAGGTGGAACAGGTGTGACTCTGCCACAGAGCGTGGCTCAGACAAGCCATATCACGGCACAATGAGGTCATTGTGCAACACAAACATTCCTGCACAGGGCCCTCGGACTTTTACAGGCTGGAGGTAGCCATCTGTGTGTGTGTGTGTGTGTGTGTGTGTGTGGTGCTCCAGGTGAGGGGGATTTGGATGAGATTTTCTGTATGAAAGAGATGTGCACTCACCAGCTGCGTGTCCCTGCACACTCTCAGAAACACCTCCAAGGCTCAGACAAACACACACACACACACACACACACACACGCTTACACAAAGACACACAGACAGGCCGAGTGACGATTCTCCAGTGTTGCAAAATCAGCGTCTTGTGTGTGTGAGAGTGGGCGTTGGGTTAAGTGGGGGTTCGCTGGGGTTTTTTCCGACCTTGTCACTCTCGTGTCTGATCCAGTTAAGGCCACGTTGGTTCGCATGGATCCCGGCGTCCATTAGTACAACATGGACGTTACTACGGGGATGAAGTCATCTGGTCTGACTCAGGCGGCTCATTCAGTGGCATCTGGGTTTGTTTGGTATCCTGGCTGACACTTCAGCCTCTGTGTCCTAACACTGAGACACAGCACATAAACTCACTTCTTGTTTCTCTTTTTCCCCCTCTCTCTGTCTGTCTGCGTGTTTCCTGCTTTCGTCCTGGGCAAGGGTTGCCATTTTTGGTGAGGTGAGGTGCACCATGTTTTTTTGTGTCTGTGTGTGTGTGTTCGTCTGAGTGGTGTGTAGTGCTAACCCCAGGGTTGGGTGTCTGGACTGGGTCCCTTCTAGCTGCTTTGCAGTTTAACCAGCCTTGACTTGTTGTGTGGTGACATGTCTGCACTACACTGACTGGGAGGATCTGCTCCCTGCGTGTGCGTGCGCGAGCGCGCGTGCGTACGGATCAGAGTGGGTGTAAGGCTGGAGGCTGACTGCTGGGCTATGCTTGAAAGACTTCTGGCATGTGCTGGTGCCTGCATTTTTCACCCTTGACTGGAAGCATATGCTCCAGCACAATCGAGACAGTGTTAGACGGGCTTGGCGTGAGGGACCCAGGCGGCTTCCTCCACATCTGGCAGCGCTTGGCCCTCCTTCCAGGTGAGTCACGTCCCCCGGGAGGGTGGCTCTACTGCAGTCCTCGGCCCCTCAGCACCCGGGCATCTGGAAGTGTCTGGATCCATCTTGCAGCCACATCTATCTCCACATGCTTTTCCAATTTCATCACCCCCACCGCCACCACCTCCGCCGCCCCCAGCCACTCGCTGACCCCTGCTGTGCCCCGATTACCCCCACCTCCACACTCCAGGTGATATGGTTTAGCAAGACAGATGACCAAAAAGGACAACACCCCTGATAAAGGCCACTGGGTCACTTTAGCATGAATTAGTATTTATTTTAAATTGGGAAAATTAAAGGATAATTTTGGTTAATTTGGTGAATCTTGTTTTTAATAGTTTTGACCATTCTTTCTATTGGTTATAATAATACTGTGCTCGCCATTTTAATTGCTGAGTGTTGGGAACACGGCAACATCACTAAAAAAAATTTTGACATGGCAAGAAACACAAGCAGATGGTAGTCAGATTTATTTGGAAGAGAGAACTAAGAGGAACAGTACAATTATTACCCAAACTGTGTGTTGTTACATCCATCACAGTTCACAGACTGACTTCCTGGCATGCTTATAATTTGGAATTAGAAAATCTGGCTTTAATATGTCTTAGAAATGTTGTTTGTATGTATCCACTATTTTGTGGCCACTTGGGTGCAGCACAACAAGCCGTAATAGGTCCGTACTGGTATACGGCCTTTCTAGACTACTCAAAGCGCTTTCGCACTACACGTCACATTCAGCCCATTCACGGCAGGAGCTAACTGCTCCATCTAACCATGCAACACACACCGAAGGCACAGCCTCGGGAGCAATTCGGGGCTCAGTACCTCGCTCAAGGACGCTTCGACACGTGGGCTGGGGGGAGCCGGGATCGAACCGCCGACCTTCCGACTGGTGGACGACCCGCTCTGCCACCAAGCCGCAGCTGGAGCAGTAGTCACATACCGTCACCTTATAGAGCTGTTTTCACCGCTGCGCATCCTATTTACACATCCAGCTGACACAGAGCAAAGTTAGCATTCATTTGGGGTCACGTTGGTGTCTCGTCCAATAGTCTCTCTCCTTCTAGCTCTGTTTTGGTCTCTACCAACTCCCGAGGAAAATAGTTGACTCTTTAGGTGCTAAATGCGCCACTATGTTCACCAGCTAGTTGCTAACTTTGTAACTTTTGCCTGCTGTCCGGTGCTGGACAGGGAGGCCACAGTGTTTACCGGAGCTTTTTCACTGAAAACAGCTGTCTGCTGCTGCTGGAAAAAAAAAAAAAATTGATGCGGGCAATGAGACCAATAAACCCAAAACAATGAGCTAAAAGACACTAAAACTATCCATAGCTTTTGATCCATTGTTAACATAAAAATATTGATTATTGCAGCTTTAAGATACAGTGTTGTTGGTAATCTAAAAGAAGAGCTAGCTCATGCTTCAACATTAAGGTAAGGGTGAAAGGCAGGTTCATTTATTTATTTGGCATTTCTTGTTTCCCGCTCTTTTTTGAAATTATACATAACATAATAAAATTAAAAGTAGAGCGAAAATAAGGGAAACAGGAGGGGAAGGCTTTGCCACATTCTGCGGTTTGTATGCTGTTCCAATATATGTGATAGAGGAAGACATAAAGTTTATCGGTTGGCAAAACTGATAATAAAAAGGTTCTTAAAGCATATTGTTGGCTTCTTTACAACCTGTCTGGCAGTCACACTGCCTGTGTGTCTTTCCCCCGTTGCAATGTACCGCAGGTTTTATTGCATTGGTGATCTTGTGCAAGGATGAACTAACTTTGCCTTCACTTTAATGCCGTGGTCCTACCTGTTTTTTGTTTTTAGTAGCGATCATTTCCAGGGTGTGCCAGAATTTAAAGATTTTTCCAATCAAAGTAAACAAGCCAGCCATGCTTGAAGAGGCGCGTGTGTGTACACATTTCTTCACGGCTGGCTTATTTACTTTTGTGTGTGCATGCAAATAGGAAGGGAAGACGATTTTGTGGGGGGCGGGACGGGGGTGGCGG
>CM022485.1:35261136-35283342 GCA_011952105.1 Coreoperca whiteheadi | reverse complement strand
GGGGTGGCGGTGGGGGTTCGGGGGGGGGATGCAGTATCCCCCTTGACCCTTATGCAGGAATGTCACAAGCAGCCTAGGTAATTATGTCCCTAAGCCTGATGGCTGTTGGGAAGACCCATCTGTGTGTTTGTGTGTGTGTGTGTGTGGGTGTTAGTCTGGGTAGTGGGGGGGGGGGGGGGTCGACTGATAGAAGTTGCATGTGTCAGAGTGGATTGATCATGACACAAACAGATGTATGTTGGTGGAAAACATATCGGCGTCCGTGTGGAACGGCTCTATCCCGATCATTAAAGAGATGAAAATAAACATCTTGCTCTGATTAACGGCGGCCGTCCCGGCAGACTTGTCAAGTCGCTTCCTCCGACACGCCTCACCGAGGCCGCACATACGTGTGTACAGATTTTCGCTTTTACATAAATGTGTACCTGTTTAGAAACTGGTACGCCCCCCCCCTCCCTTTTTTTCTTTCTATGTCTAAATGGAGATCCAGAATGAATAATAGACAATGTGTCGGGTTTATACTTTTGGTAAAGAAACTGCTCTCATTGCTTCCCTGTTCTCTCTCTTTATCTATTGCACTCTCTCTTTCTGAAACACACACACACACACACACACACACACACACACGCGCACGCGCACACACACAGCCTCACTCTCTCAGAGGCTATTTAGAAAGGAATGCTCCCGGAGTCTCACATTTCACCAAAGAAGCAGAAAAACAGGGAGAGAGCGAGCGACATCGAAATTGAGGAAAAAGGGGGAAAAAGATCAAGCGGCGGCACATTCTGCTCCACGCGGTTGCTGTGTGCGCGTGTGCGCGTGTGCGTGTGAATGTGCGTGACATTTTAGCCTTAGTTTTAAAACTGTAACTGCCGCGGTGCATGTGCTGCTGAATGTCTTTATGGGACAAGCATCTGGAGGACTAATGGAGTCAGCTCTTTGATTCACCGAGTGTCACACACAGGGGTGAGACTTGAGTGAGCGAGGGTATGCCACAGTGTGTGCGTGCCACGGCGACACCCTGTCTTCGTCATTGTCTTGGCCGTCTCGGAGGGCGACCTGGTTTCTGGGCCTTGTGAGAGCGTGTCAGTGTCACATAGAGAGACCGGCCGTGTAGTAAACACCACTGTCTCTCTCTCTCTCTCTGTGAGAAAAAGTAAAGTACAAATTGGCTGCGTCGAGTCCTGCGGATGGCCCCTGAAATGGGTCTTGTATACTGAGAAGTTTATCTGAAGTCTTCAGTTCTGCAACGCCAGCCTCCTTAATGAGGCACCTCTCCCTCTCTTATGTTGAAATGATAGCCTTAGAGAAGACTTTCTGTGCACGTGCCCTGTGAGCATCGATCAGCCCAGACTTGTAAAACGGCTTCCACAATCCAATTTTACTACCCTGCTGTATTCATTTTAACTGCCTCATTGATGCCATCTTGGGTCAAGCTTGGTTGGAAGAAAAACAAGCACCTTTGCATCAAAGCTGTATACTCACTCAATCAAGCATCTTGAACGTTGGAGTTTCGGTTGATTTGAAAAAAAATGAATGAATCCATCGTGGCACTCACTGCTCGGCAACTACATGTAAAAAAAACCCAGTTGATGGATTTCATTGCTTTGAGCACCACAAACAATGCTTCACTTAACTCCATTGTATTACAGTGGAGGGGAAAATCTCAGACGTGGATGTGTCAGTGGCTAAACTCATATTTTTTTTCTTAACTCAATTCATTAATTCAATACTTATTTTGTCCCAAACCCATCTTTTACGAGCCCCAAGAGCGCAACGGAAGTGACGACCGGTGTTGTCAGCTCATTGTGCCGGCCCTGACACAGGCCACCACAGCATGCTTAGGGGCCCTCAGGTGGTGCCGGGCTCGGTGTCAAGACTCAGCCGCTACATGTCCCAACACAGCCACGCCACAACACAGGCCCTACGGTGATCTGTCTCTCTCTCGCTTTGTGTGCTTTCACATGCGCACAGCTTTAACTTGAATCATCATCCCCCTGGCAGCAAGGTAGACAAGAGATGGATTATGGAGTGGAGAAATAAAACACTCTTAAAGTGCAAATTCAGCAACTCTGACTCCAATGTATTTAATCAAAACTATCTGAATGTATTATTTTTAATTAAAAGAAAATAGCGTGTATTTAATCTAATTTATTCTACTCTGTCTATCCCTCCATCCACAAGCTGGTTCACTGGCAGCTTCTCATATTCACGAGCTCCCTCCCGTCACTGGCTGAGAGCTTCACATTGGCTGAAATTGCACAACTGACAGCACCCCCTTGCTAGACGAGGGGCTTCCACGGAAGGTAATGATGCATTGCACACCTCGTATGCACACCTTTACCCAACATATGCAAGCCACAATAAAGTACAGTTAAGGAAAATTATTTACAACCTAGGTCTTACTGGCATAGTTATGGCTAATATACCTAAAGACTATTCTAGTGAAGTAGGCTTAAAAAAACATGCCACCAATACTATAGTGGCATATTACTTAGAAACTTTTCCCAGGTACTAGGAACCTTTAGAGGAAGTCGTTTCTGCGTTTCCACCAGGGACAAGGGTCTAAATAAAGTAATGGGGACATTTCTTACCCCCCCTAAAAGGTCCATGTTCAGGGGGTAGTACTTTTCAGAAGTACCGGTACTTTTGGGTGGTGCTTGCTGCGCAGAACGTTTCTGATTGGTTGAGGTCTGACCGGCGGAGCAGCAAGTGGTTTGACCGTCTGGATGGATGCGTTGCTGGGTCAGAGGCCGGCCTTCTCCGGCCAGCGGCTCAGTTACTGAGCTGCCCGAAGCCGCAGTGGAAGACACGGAAATGGATGACCAGTCGGTCACATACGGCCCACATGCTGCTTGTTAAATGCTATAACAAATAACTGTCGTCATGCCAAAAGTTAGCTACATGCTAACGCCACCCCCTAACGGTAAGTGTAGAATTGTGGTGTTCCTTAAGACAAGGGTTGGCTAAATAGATCGTACCAAATGATATCTTGTTAATGTCGTCGCAGTGAGACAACATGTTTTTCAGATGTAACGGACGGAACACTGAACTGCAGGCTGCAGACACGACTGAGTTTTCTCCTGCGACCAACAGCGGCCCCCGGCCCTCCTGCTGAAGCACACACACGCTGTATTTTGCACATTTATATTTCTGCAGATAAATACAGAGTTGTGAAACTAAATGTGCGTATAGTGGCTGCTCTTGTTTCTGAAATACATACTACTATATATGCAAAAAGACATGTAATGCTTATTTTACCACATTGTAATGTTTACTACGCTCTGAGGAAGTAGTGGTAGCTCGGTGTTTCAAACAGGCGAGAGTGCAGAGGTTAAAATAAGCAGAGGTCCTTGTGCTGAACTGCAGGAGATGTGTTTAATTGGTTAAAACAGCAGAGTTATGCAGTTGTGGGGTGGGTGGAACCTCATGGGTGTAATTTGCCTAATCTTCCCATGTGTAAACGCGGTGAAAACGCACACAACAATTGGCTGAAGGAATGTTTTAGTTCTTGAAAAGAAGTTCCTGCGAAAAAAAGTTCCTGGTACTTTTGGTCGAAACACAGCTTTTTGTTGTACTTAGGCACAGATTGAGTTAAATGCTAATGTTAGCATGCTAACATGGCACAAGGACAATGTTAACATACTAATGCTTAACATGTATAATGTTTACCATGTTCACCATTAGTTTATAGTGTTTAAGTATGCTAACATTTGCTAATTAACTCAAAACACAAAGTACAGTTGAGGCTAATGGTACTGCCATTAGTTTTGTAGGTATTTGGTCATAAACCAAAGTGTTGGGCAAATCTAAATTTTGATCTGATGATGACACTAGATGAAAAGTCAAAGGATCACCAAAGTTATTTATCCTGAGGGGAACATGAATTTGTGAGTTACATTTCATCTACCAACTAATAAATGTCAGTTTCATAGTGGATGAAAAATCAGGGGATCACCCATTAGGATTCATCCTGTTGGAACCATGAATGTCGGTACCAAAACTAATGTCAATCCATTCCCTAGTTTTCAAGATATTTCACTGAAGAGCAGAAGTGGCAACCTCATGGTCAGAGGATCACTGAAGTCAGTAGACTGCGTGCTCTGGGGACCATGAATGTCTGTACAAAATGTCATGGCAGTCCATCCAGTAGTTGCTGAGCTATTTCAGTCAGGACCAAAGCAGTGGACCGACTGACATTGCCAGCCAGTTTTTTTCCTGCTTGTTCTGTATCTTAGAAACTGTTTTCACAAAGACAAGTGAATGTGTTTCCTGGCTAGCATCTGCTTTTGGCTAAAAAGAGGGCGATGTTGTCTGTTGTAGGTCAGAGCGGGAGGCAGCAGATCAAAGATGAACAAAGGCAGGGGGGTTAGATGTAGTGGTGTGTTTGTTTGGACCAGAGTTTGAGGAAAAGTGGAAAGTCCAGTGGTGGTTGATTGGTGTGTTTAGGTCTGAGGTCATGAGGGTGGCAACAGGAACACACCGCTCAGCCCTGAGCGGCAGATGGATATACAGCCACCACAGAGATGCTGCTCAATCTAATCACAACTAAACACTCTGAAGACACGCACAGACCCCCTCTTCTTCTTTTCCTCTCTGACTCTCTCCTCTTGCTTGGCCCTCCCCCCCTCCCCGAGCTCTCGCTGTGCCCAAAGCCCAGGAGAGGTCACAATGTGTCACAGCAGCAAAGGCCTCCAGATGAACCTGTTGGTAAGCTCCCCCTACCCGCACTTCTCAGCACCACCACCTACCTCTGAAAATACCCCGGAGGCTTGCATGACCTCAGGGGTTCGAGATCAAGCGGGAGCAGAGATGATCATGAAATTGGGATGTTTTTCCCCTCAAAAACTGTTTTTTGGAACCTTTACTTCTGTATCGATAAACCAGCTGAACGCAAAGCTGCCCCTGATGTCCGGCTGAGCGCCACTGCCTATGCACAACAGCACATTTTTATCTTTGTCTTGTATTATTATTGTGTCAAACTAGGGTTGTTCTGCAGAAAGGGTTTGCCAAAATGTCAGGCTGATTAGTAACAAAAAAATCCCATCTGTGGTCCAGTCAGTATCCTCTGTTATCAGAGATACAATGTTATTTGCGTCTCCTGTCCTACAGTCTAATGAAGGGCCTTAGGCCATGGTCACACAGGAGAAGGATAGTGGACAGTGCCTCATAATTGGGCTTTTTAGACAAAAATTATATTATAATGTACATTAAGCAGCTTCCTAACAGCATAATTCATTAAATATACTGTGACTCTGTATACATAATAAATTGTTCTCTAGCAAAAGAAGACACTGTTTCTCTCTCGCTGTATCTCTTAACTACAATTAATATACTGAACGGGTTTACACGTGTGATTCTGTGGTGGTGAGATTTAAAAATAGACATCTACAATGTATTTTCATTCCAGATTTCAAGTAGGCCCAGTGTTCTTCCCCCTTGCTTACTGCATCCCCAGGTTGGAGAAACAGTTGACCAATGAGAGCTTTGTAGGTGGGATTGAGAATGGCTACATCCATGAAAAATAATAAATGAGAAATGGCCACACGTGTGATTTTTAAATCAGCATATTTCTTCAGTCCTTGTAAAAACATTTTAAAGGTCAATAGCAATATTGTTAGATTGAAGCTGCTGTTAGCTGACATTTTATTATAATTTGATTATAGTGTTTAAATTCCACAATTCAATTTGCAAGAAAATTCACACACACAAAAAAAAAACATCTCGGGTTACGTATACAATCATGGTTCCCTGATCGGGAATGAGACGCTGCGTCAGCTGACGCTATGGGGAATGCCCTCATTGTGACCGCGTTTGAATCTCTTTACTAACTATTCCAATCTTGATTGGCTTAACGTCAACACGTGATGCACGCTGACAGAACTGAAGGTTACAAAGGGAGCTGGCTTCGCTGTTGTCGTCAGTCTTCTGCTCTTCAGCAAGCGCTTTAGGTCTCTGAAATGGCGAGTGTGACGCATTTTCGGGAGTCCGTCTATCCCTGCCCACACTATATTCCCGATGGCGATACACACGAGATGTGCGTTAGCTGCCTGGGAAGAGAGCATGTGCTAGCAACCCTCGAGGGGGCTAGCTGTGTGCATTGCGATTGTCTCCCCATGAGGAAGCTCAACTCTCGGCTGGCGCTTTTCGAGGAAGGCCGCCAGCTCTGCACTCCACAAGGTGAGGGGCCTGCGGGTGCTGAGGCAACCCAGCGTCTGCACACGTGGGGCTTGCAGATGGACCTAGGGGACAAGGGCGAGATGGTGTCAGCCCTTTCTCAGCCTTCGTCCGCTAGTTCTTTTTCCCACTTTCGGGATCTGAAAGCTTGCGCTGAGTCCGCGGCTTCTTCCGCCCTGGATGTGTAGCCCCCTCAGAGAGACGAACATGTCAGGGCCTCTTCTTTGAAGTCCCGCCCAGGGGTGAGCACATGGCTGCTCCCCCACGGAGTCCACGGGAACTCGGCCTCATCACCCCGCCGCCAGTGGCGCTTTGGGGCAAGGCGAGTTTTGTGCAACCTATGCCTTTAGACCTGCCAGTCAGGAGAGGGTTGCGTCCTCTACAGAGGCCTGTAGATGTTCCTTTCCGGTTAAATCCCGCTGCTCCAGCGCTTCGGGATACGGCAGCTCTCACACTGCAGGTTCAGGGGACGGACAGGCATGTACATGCCGCTTCTCTGAGTTATCCTGCCGCTGTGGCAATTCAGGTAACTGAGGCCGCTACTCTGGGTCTCTCGAGCGGCTGGTCCCCCTTAGGGACTTCTTGCCTGCTTGGGAAGCTCTACCTGGCATGTCGCACTGGGTCTTGCACCATACAACAGGGTTACAGACTTCAGTTCCGGTCCAAACCCCCAAGATTCCAAGGGATCTTGGAAACCAGGGTCGACCGAGCACAAGCACAGGTGATGAAGTGAGAATTTCATTCTCTCTTGAACAAACGGGCCATAGAACAGATCCCCACCTGGGAGATGCATACCGGGTTCTACAGCCGGTACTTTATAGTCCTGAAGAGATACGGTGGTTTGCTCCCCATTTTGGATCTTTGTCACCTAAACCGTTCTCTGAGGAGACTTTGGTTCAGAATGCTGACAATCCCTATGATTGTGGGTCAAATTCAGTCCGAGGACTGGTTTTTCATAATTGATATGGATTGATAAGGGTACTTCCATGTCTCTATCATTCCGGGACACCGGAAGTTCCTGTGGTTCACTTTTGGGGGAAAATCTTACCAACACAGGTGCTTCCCTTCGGCCTAGCACTCTCCCCTCGCACCATCATGAAGTGTATGGACTCTGCACTGGCTCTTTTCAGACTCCAGGGAGTCCGCATCCTCAATTATATAGATGATTGGCTGATTTTATTCCAGTCTTGTCTGACCGAAATACGGCATCGAGACTTGCGCACATGTGATGCTTAGGGTTGAGGCTCAATGCGAGCAAGAGCACAGTCACTCCAACACAGAGGATCACGTTCGTAGGAGTAGTGTGGGACTCGGTTACGCTGCGGGCACAGCTGTCTCCCGCACGAGTTGAGTCGATCCTGACCATGGTGTTCAGGGTGCAGCTAGGCCGACATCTCACTCCACTAAAGTTCGAAAGACTGTTAGGCCTCATGGCAGCAGCATCCATCCAGTGATTCTGCTTGGGTTACTGCACATGAGGCACCTGCAGTGGTGGCTTAAGAGCAAAGGATTTTCCCCAAGGGGCAATACTTTTTGCCTGATAAAGGTTACTTTGAGTTCCTTGGTCAGATGGAAAGAACGGGTGTTCCTGAGCAAGGGCCCAGAGCTGGGAATGGCATATCACCGTCGCACACTCTCGACGGACGCCTCCAGCACGGGATGGGGCCTGGATGGCCGCTCAGCCCGAGGTCTGTGGTCGACAACGCACCAATGGCACATAAATTGCCTGGAGATGCAGGTGGTCTTGCTGACCTTACAGGACTTTCTTCCAGACCTCAGGGGCCGCCATGTGCTTGTCTATTCTGACAAAACAGCGGTGGTCTCCTACATAAATCAACAAGGCAGTCTGGGGTTGTGCCCTCTGTGCAGACTGGCGTACCAGATCCTCTTGTGGTCCCAGGGGAAGTTGCTCTCTCTCAGAGCACTTTTGTACCTGGATACCTCAATGTGGGAGCAGACATCCTGTTGAGGCAGGGGCAGAGGCCTGGGGAATGGAGACTGCACCCCGAGACGGTGCAGATGATATGGAGGAGATTCGGACCTGGGGCTGGATGCCATGGTGCAGCTGTGGCCAAGGCTACGGCTGTACGCATTTCCCCCGATCGCTCTGCTCCCCGGGGTTCTAGAGAAAATTCGCCGAACAGGGTCCCAGCTGCTGCTCGTGGCCCTGTTCTGGTCCACCAAAATCTGGTTTTCAGGCCTGGTAGCCCTCCTGGACGGCCTCAAGTGGGAGATTCCCGTCAGGAGGGACCTGCTGTCGCAGGGCCAAGGTGAAATATTTCATCACCAACCGGGGAGGTTGAAGCTGTGGGTTTGGCCCCTGAGGGGGACCACCTCCGAGCTGCCGGACTCTCTACTGAGGTAGTTGAAACCATCTTACACTCTAGAGCCCCCTCCATGAGGAAACGGTATGTAGGCAGGTGGAAGCTTTTCACTACGTGCTGCAGAGAGCTGCACCTTGACCCAGTTCACTGCCAGGTGGCTTAAGTGCTGGAGTTTCTCCAAAGCCGATTTTCATCTGGACTCTCCCCCGCTATACTTGTGTATGTGGCTGCGATTGCAGCATTCCACAGTTAGGTGGATGGCTGCTCGCTAGGGAAGCACTGCTTTGTCAGAAGTTTCCTTCGTGGTACCTTGAGGATGAGGCCTCCGGCTCGAGTCAGAGTCCCTGCGTGGGATCTGATGGTGGTGCTCAATGGACTGGCCACAGCACCCTTTGAGCCACTGGACGATGCATCAGACAGGTGTCTGGCCTTAAAATTGTCATTTTTGCTTGCCATGACCTCTCTCAAGATAGTGGGTGATCTGCAGGCCCTGTCAATGGCTCCTGCCTACCTGGAGGGCGTTCCAGGTGCAGTGAGAGCCATCCTACATCCTCAGCCGGGGTATGTACCCAAAGTACCCACTGAGGTGGCCCAGCCTGTGGTCCTGAAGGTATTCCATCCTCCTTCAGTGTTGGCGGAACAGGACGGTGGGCTACAACTGCTCTGTCCAGTCAGAGCCCTCGAGATTTATGTCCGCAGGACATCTCAGTGGCAAAATTTGGACCAGTTGTTGGTATGCTTCGGGCACCCTCGTAAGGGCTACCAAACACACCATTAGCAGGAGGATTGTTGAGGCTATCGCTACGACTTACGAGGTGCATGGATTGCCTTCACCTCAGGAGCCCACTCCACACGAAGTATGGCATCTTCCAGAGCTTGGCAGTTGGGAAGCCCCCTCTCCGATGTATGTTCTATCAAACATATGTAATTAAACATCATCATTTCCGAGCTCAATGACATTGACCAAGAACCCACCTTTCATTAAGGTCTAACCTTTGTGTGTATTTGCCTTGAGTCACTCAACCTTTGCCTCCTTCGGTGACACCAGGTCCCAGCTTGACCGGTGAAAGCTTATGCAGCTCACAGATTAAATTATTCCCTTTGTGAGTTGCTTTGAGCTGTGAGTTGTTAGAGGCTCTCTAATCAGCTGCTTGCTACAGTGTGTGTGAGAGTGTGTGTCTTCCAATTTAGTTTTCACTGAGATCACATGGCTGTAAGAGGTAGGGAGAGAGTTGAACACCCTGGTTCCCCACCAACAGCTCTGATCTCCTCTTTAAAGTGCAGCGCCACTTGTCAATGCTGATACGCCCCAGTGGTCAGGGATGTGCCATATGTACATCTGATAGCAATGCCAACCTACATAACCACAGGGAACAGCAACAATACTTCAATTTTAAATGTGTCCAAGCTGAGATCTATTTTAATCCCACATAGGTTCCAAATGAGCCCTTTAGCATATCAGAGCAGGGTAATATAAAATTTGCTGAAAATCAGCTAATATGTGACAGCTTTTTCTATTTTAGACCCTCCATGTTTCTGTTCCCCCAAAGGTCAGCGCTGGTCAATGACTCGAATTTGCATATCAAAGTGTACCAAACTCTACACAAAACCTCCATGCAGATGTACTTCTCCTCCACGAGGAAATCCATTAAAATTAACTGGTCCAAAGTTTTTCTGTATTAAATGCCGGACCAGTGGGACCGGACCCTTACTGTACATTGAGAATGGATACATTGGGGTGGACCATAACTATTAAATTAGTTGCTCTAAAGATGCTGACGGTACATCTTCCCAGGACCAACATTTTGGAGCAGATCTGAAATGGACCAGAGGAAACCTTACCTGAACGCGACATGCGACATAAATGAATTGAATACAAAAGGCACCTGAAGACAGTCAGACTTGATCTGATTAGACCCAAGGATACCTGGCAGCCCGAGGATGCAACAAGTCCTCCAAATGTAGCAACAAAACACTCTGAAATTGCCCTCCAGAACAACACATGTAAAAGCTTTCTGATCTGCTGCGCTCATCGGCAGGATGATATCACTTGTCTTTGCCCTTTGCAAGCATGTTTCCCATTTCGAGAAATACTGTCTGCTTGTTTCTTAGAGAGAAGTAACTAAATGGACTGTACTTGTATAGCGCCTTTCTAGTCATCCGACTACTCAAACGCTTTCACACGATATATCACATTTACCAATACACACACTTTCATACACTGATGGCAGGAGCTAACTGCCCATCAGTATAAATTAAACTAATCATTCACACACCAAATGCACAGCTTCGAGAGCAATTTGGGGTTCAGTATCTTGTTCAAGAATACTTCGACACATGGATGGGGGAAGCCGGGATCGAATCGCCGACCTTCCGATTGGTAGACGACCTGCTCTGCCACCAAGCTGCCCCTACTACTGAACAATAAGATTGTATACAGGAAAAAAAACTAAATATGTTCTTAATTATAACCAATAAAGCTCAAAATTTGAGACTCGTGCTTCATTTTCGTGCTCATATGGTCACATTATTTTTTTTATATTTGCCTTTGGTGATTAAAGTGATAAGGTGGTGTATTTCACATATAATTTTGCATTACGCAGCTTTAAATTGTGCATGAATCCGCTCTCGTCTTCCTTCAGTTAGCTGTCTGTACAGATGCTGGATCTGGGGAATTAAAAGGTAGTAGATGTGATGTCATGGGGTCAATGAGTCATTGTGCCCATTGTGCCCATGAGCTTTCTCAGGAAGTATTTTCCTAACATGGTTGGCAATATGAGTGTGTTTGTCAGGGTGTGTAAGAAAGCTGGGATAGAGTTCACAGGTTAAGCAGGGATGAAGCTTTTAGTCACAGGACTCATGCACTCCCCTGTTGTCAGTCTGACTCACATTTCCACTCATTGTATCTGGTTAGCCTCTGTCGTCTGCCTACACAAGCAGCTGATGTTGTGAGCAAAGAGTATTACAACAAGACTGAATAGTACTGACAGTACCTGGGAAACTGCTCTGAGGCTGATGATTTCAGAAATGTCAAAGGTCAGGCTCAGCTACACAGCAGCAGGCCTGGAGCTGGTTGTGTCTTTGCTCAGGGACACTTAAGTAGTAAATAAAATTAATTTATATACTAGATTGATACATTTTTTTTTTAATTAAGTATATTTTTTGGGGCTTTTATGCCTTTAATGGACAGAGACAGCTGAAGAGACTGGAAATGGGAGACAGACAGAGAGGGGGATGACATGAGGCAAAGGGCCACAGGTCAGAGTCTAACCCGGGCCCGCTGCAGTGAGGACTGTAGCCTCGCACATTGGACGACTAAGCTAACCGCGCTCCCCGGATTTGTTGATCATTTTCCAACAGATTTTGTTTTGTAGTTCTCTTTATGCCACTCACAAAAATGATATACAGTCTCACAGCCTGAGGGAATAAGCTGCTCTGTAGTCTGGTGATATGGCAGAGGATGTTGGGGGGGGGGATAATGTTGTACGTTGGTACCAATGATCTTTTGAGCGACTTCAAAAACCCGCTGCAGAGCCCTACAGGTACTGGGCCATGCACATCCCATGCCAGTTTGTGATGTTTCCAGTCAGGATGCTTTCTATTGCTCCTCTGTAAAAGTTATCAAGAACTTGGCATGAGAATTTTGCCTTTTTAAGTTTACTTACGAAATACAGCCGTTTCTGAGCTTCCTTGACAAGGGTGGAGATGTGAGATGAACCATGTTCCCTCCCGATATGAAGTCTCATCACTGTTTGTAATCCGGCCGATAGACGGTGGTGTCGTCCGCAAACTTCTCAGCAAAGTTGTCTCCATGTCGGGGGGCTGCAGTCATAGCACCTTTTTTAATGCAGTAACTAAGTGCTTTACATAAATATCAAGCACAAACATGCAAGAGAAAAAGGTATATACGTACACAAACATACAAATGCAACACAAATACGACCACAAGAACTAGACACCGCTCAGAGAACACCATTGAAATTATACAAAAGCTAACCTTACAGAAATGTTTTAAACTGTCAACTCAGCTGCTCTAATGAGAGGGAAGTGTATGGGTCTGGGTGCAAGGACAGCAAAAGAACAGTCCCCTTTGGTTTTACATTTGGCACACATTATAGTCAACAGGTTTTGGTTGGATGACCTAAGTGTCAGTGTATGAGCATAGTAGCTCAGAAATGTAGGCAGAAGCTAAGTCATGTAGCGCCTTATAAGTGAATTAAAGAATCTTAAAATCAATTCTGAATTTCACAGGCAGCCAATGCAGCGAGGCTGAAATCAGAGTGATGTGAGACCTACGAGCGGTCCTGGTTAAAATCCTAGCTGCTGTATTTTGTACTAACCGGAGACGTGCCAGGGCAGCTTGACCAAGGCAAGTGAGAGCGTTGCAGAAGTCGAGACGGGGGGAAAAAGGTAATGCGTGAATGATGCATTCAAAATCAGAAGCTGATACTAATGGTCCCAAGCAAGGTAGATCCTCACATGAACCTGGATTATCTGGTTGAATGACGCTTTCTTTAAACTATAGGCTACACAGCCTGCTAGAAGACAAAACAAATGCTATAAAGAGTGACAAAGTGTGTCAGGCCTGCCACATACAATGTAGTTGTGTCCTACTTACTATATACTAATCGTTATTATCCTTCCTTTCAGTTAGTATACAAGAAATCAATGTACTTCAATATTTTGTACATTCAACAGGATATGATGCAGTACATGCACCAGTGGACATCAAGCTGTCAAACTGTCACAGGCATAAATTAAGGCTACTAATGGATATTTTTCTACTTGTCAACAAATCCCATGTGTAGCGCAAAACAATGCGCAACTAATGACATTGTTTACTGAGAATTAGAAAATGAATTAAGCAATTAATTGAACTAACATGGAAAACCTAACCTGCTCAACATCAGCATTTTCATTGTATGTTAGTATGCTACATTAGGAAGTACAAACTACTTCCTGTAGCTCGGTGAGCCCGAGGGTACCCCACTGAAAAGTCATCAGGACAAATGACCACAAATACTGCTCTCAGTGACTAGAGTTTATTTGATGTCACCTGGTTCACAAATCACTTCAGAGGAAAGACTTCTTTTTCCAGAATGTCAAGTAGTGTTTCTACATTTTTGACATTTTGTTATTTCTCACCAAGTATAAAATATCTAGCCAAAATATTGCAAAGACGATGTAGTAATCCATCTTTGGCTACTAAAATGATTTTCTGTCAACTATTAGTAGTTTTGGATATTCACCGCATGAACTTCAAGTGCTTAGCAACTCATTAGTCCTGCCAGCTGTGTGTTTAGCTTCACATGTCCAAATAGCAGATGTATTAAGAGAATAATAATTCCCCCCGCACTCAAAGGCAGAATGTTATGAGCGAATGAAAGCTAATAGTAGCACTTGATTTGTACTGGGCAAGCTAAATGGATTTACATTTTTAAAAAGTAACTGTTCTGGTCAAGCTTTACCATTATTATTAGAGCATAACAAATTTGTCATGTATGCTTAAAGATTCCTAATTAAATGTGCCATCATGGTTTTACAGGCAGTATATGCATACATTTCTTTCTTTTTTCTTTTCCTTAGAAGCACTTTATTCTTATTAGACAACTACATATAAATCACTGTTTGGCATCAGGTTTCCCAACACTTTGACTTGCTGAGGAACAGAAATTGTTCAGCCTGATACAGGATGTGAGCTGCTATTCAGATTTTGATTCAGCAACTCAGGGCTACGTGATTTGTGGCAGTTTTTTTTTTGTTTTTTTTAGATGTAGACAGGTCAGGTAGTGTTCGTCCATATTCACTGTGTGGCAGCACCAAAGTTGTGCAACGGCAAAATGGCGCTGTTAACATGTTAACTGCTCTTAAGGATGTTTCCTATGTAGGCCTGCCGAATGTGGAAGGATAGATTTAAATTTGTACAAACGACTTAAGATCTGAGAGACGCAGGTGAGATATTTGCGGAACTGTTGTGTCCATGGTGGCTTTCAGTGTTTTCACACAAATGCCAAATGCTCTCTTGTGTACCCTGAAACTTTACTTGTGCTTACACTTCTGCGTGGAAAGTAGCCCAACAGCTAGTCCCTGTGTCTGAAGATTATATGATGTCCACTTGGTTTGATTAATTCACCTAAGAACTACACACAGTAACTTAGTACACTTTGGAATGCACGATGCAACAATGGCCTGGTCCTGTTGACAACATTGGTTCAGTGGAACAGTTCGAGGGGGTTTAAATGATTTGCTGAAGAGCACACAGACAGTAGTTGAGAATGGGGAGCAGATACGTCCTCCTGGCGACAAGTGAATATGTCCCTACTGCCTAACTGCCTCTACTACCCGCCCCACTTCAAGCTGTGTGTGTGTGGGGCGAATGCTGCAACACGATCAATCTGTTCAAGTAGCTTATAAAGACCCAGCTTAATACCAACATTCATGCTTATAGTATATATGTCTGACACCTGGGAGGAGACCAGCACAGCGTCCAGTTGTGCCTCATCATCATCATCACCCTCAGACCCCCGTCACATACCTGCCATTCCTTAGTTATCAACTGACTTCCCACTGCAGCTAGAAGCTCGACCTAAGAGTTGCAGTTGAGACCCGCTTGCTTCCTATCCTTTCTTTTCATCTGAGGGGATTTTTCTTCTGAACACATTTTTTCTTTGGGCCAGTCTGACATTTGTAATTGGCCACTGTTGAACTCGATACGTGGGCGTCCTTGATGAATATGATGTCTTAGTGTTACCTTCCGTAAGGGGTAAAAAGCTGAATGCTGGGGAGTGAGAGGGAGATCTGTGGATCAGCCCAACACACCTTTGCCGTTCTGTTTGTGCATGCGTGCTCATATTAGCTTTCCCCCCTTGAATATCCACATGTTGGGTCTTGCATAGCGACTCTGGGACCTTGGAGTCCACTATCCTTTTCTTCATGGCTCCTGGGCCGGTGCATATGTCTGTGTCCCCCGTCCCCCTGCTGAGAGATTCCAGAGGCTCCTCTCTTGGCCTCTCAGGGCTCCTGGGTCACTCGTTTGTCATCATGACCTTTGACCTCTGTAGGCCAGTGTGCCGGGAGGAATGTCGGAGATGTTTACCTTCGCTGAGACTGATGGTGTCCAGGTGGCTCTTTCTCTCCATCTCTTTTTCCTTTGTCCCCCCCCCCCCCCCCAATCTTGTGTTGTTTTTTTCCCTGAGCCAGGCATCTTGAGAGCCCCACCACTCTGCTGAAGCCAGCCAGCCTGGTCAATAATGCAGAGGTAGAGCGAGAGCACAGCCCATCATGCTGCTGGTGCGCTAATACGTTTCCCGTTAGTACCAGTGTCAACCAACACATGCGTCCTACCTGGACCTTTAGCTTCAGCGTTGGCACGTTTGTGGTCGGAGCCTTTACATTTGTGTCAGAAAGAATCTGGATTGTTTTGGCTGGAAAGTAATGAGAGAGAGAGCGAGAGCTATTGATTGGCCCTCTGTCTGGGTCCAGTCAGAGAACACACTCATCCAAAGCTCCACTTCCCAGAGTTTGTTAGCCATCAGACAGCCAGCCGAGTGGCGTGGCTAGACAGTGAGGGCATTCAGTAATAGGTAATGGACCCCTACTTCCAGCTCCCTCCACCCTCCACTTCAAGATGGTGCCATCTATCACTCTCGCACCGGACCTTCCCAGTGGCTCCTTGCTGGGTCCTCATCTACTGGAAACTCTTGGAAAGTTTCCTGCCCTCCTCTGCCCCCCAGCCCCCTCAGCCCCTCTAAAGAGCCCATTAAACAGTGTTGTAATGCAAACAGCGAGTCCAAAGAGAGCGAGGGCCAGGTGTCGGGTGCGGAGGGGATGAGCGTCTAATGCAGCCATTACGAGTGGCGGGGAGGGTGGGTGGATTATCATAAAAGCATCTCCCCTCCCTCTAATGTGGACATGTCTGATCAATACCAGACTCCTGGGAGGGGATGGAGGGATGGATGGATGGATGGTGGAGGAAGGGGAGCAGCTTTATTAATCCATCCACCGGCCGAGCGCTGTGTCGCCGCACATGGGACGGCAGCGACGGGCGCAGGGAGAGTACAAGACGTTATCTGATGCATATAAAATTTCTGACCTTCTGAAAAGGTGGTTAAATGAGTAACACTTTGTTTTAGCTATTTTAAGGCTTCATTGATGTATTATTTAACAATTCTAACTTGAAATTGTTATTCCTCCTTTGAGGCATCCACAACTAGCATATAAACAGTTATAGTATAATATAACATATTGTAATTATATATATATGTCTTGTTTATGAGTTTAGAACACATCTGTTAATGAATTGTACATGGACAGGTTGATTAGCATTTTAGTCATTTGAATAGTGTAAAACTACAGTCATATTGTCTGGTTGTCTGTAAAATTATGGGAAGATGGGTAGTTTTTCCTTAATCGAATCGAGGGTCTAAGGACAGAGGGTGTCGTATGTTACAGATTGTGAAGCCCTTTGACGCAAATGTGATTTGTGATACTGGGCTATATAAATAAAATTGAATTGAATTGAATTAAAATGTAGGTCTAATGTGTAGAATTATGCTTTATTAACTTTAATGTCTTCCAAGCATTCTGAAGCTGCAGATATCCCCATCTTTGATGTGTACAGTTACCATGGTTACAGATGTGGTTCTCTTCGAATGCCTACATGTTTCCACAGTACTAGACTGTAATGGTTCACACCACCAGTTCAAATGTCACTCCCTTGAATAAACCCATGTCCAGGGTCATTCCCAGACTCAGGCTTTTTGAACACAGTGGCTAACTCACTGTCTTTCTTGCTCACTTGGTATTACCGCCGCTACCTGTGCTCCCCCCTGCAGAGCAGGATTCATTAACTTGTTGCCTAACATACAGTTTACTGTCTCGGTTTAGCTTGTTCAGCGAGTTGCTGAATTGTTTTATAACATTGACACATTCTTAGAGCGATCATCTAGTGTAAGGATTAGATGGTTGACAGCCCATTAATCCTGTATTCATTCCTACTGAAAGCCTTTAAACACAAAGTCAGGGCTACAGCCACATCAGCAGCTCTTGATGATGCTATGTTAACGTTGCTCACCTTCTTATAAACGTTGGCACGCTGTATGTTTTCGTGGTTTGATGCCGCTTCTTGTCTAATTTTTCAGTGGGACTGTAGATCCATTTAGTCGATAAATTAGTTCAATTTTTTTTTTCAAGAACCAGTAACATTAGCTAACATTACATTACATTCCTATTAGATCTCATCTTTATTCGTGTAATCCTACAGCCACGTTATACAGCGTCGTGAAGTAGTCATTAACCAACACTTAAGGGCTCCATAAATAGGATTTGCACAGAATTCTAGTTTAAAACATTCAAAAAATGAACTAACCTAATCAACAGAATGTGAAGAAGTAACAGTTCTGACGTCATGTCAAAGACCTCTATGTATTGTGTTGCAGAGATATCTACTGAAATTAGCATGCTAACCAGCTAGCCCTGGCCCCGCCCTGTGTTGTAGTACCACTTGTGCCCTCGAGGGGCGAAATTCCGACAGTACTGCTCAGGTAGTTCCAGCTGGGGCTTGTTCGCTACGTTACACAAGCTCTCTTAGCTTTTTTAGTCCAATAAGTAAACAAAATAAACCCACAAAATGTCAAGAAAGAAAATATTGTTAAACCAATTTTCCACATTAACCGGCAAAATACAACCGTACACCTGCTGAATTCATGTTTCTCTCTTTCACCTGGAAATTATTAGCTTAATTGCCTTGTTAACTCACGTTAGCTCGTTGGAAAACACACTGCCTTCAAACTCCACAGAAACAAAATAAAACTCACCAAAACTGTCTTGGTTAGTCTTTCCACTGTTCCAACAATCACCAGCTCTGGTGTTGGTTGAAATAAATTCTTAATCGACCGCGTTAGATGTGAAAAATATTGTGGCTCTGCCCTATCCTCCCCCCTGTCCCGCCTGACGACTCTCCTGACCCCGGCTGAACGCGCCGTGTCCTCGTCTTCTCCGGGAGTCCTGGTCTGTGGTCTGTGGCCTGTGTTCTGCACTCCCTGTGGTCACACTGCCCTCCGTCGATCTCGGAGGCTGTGTCCGGGCGTGTTCACTGGGAGGCTGCTGATCCCGATTCGGGCTCTGGTTCTGGTGCTCAGTCACCTAATAGCACCGCTAAGTTAGTTATGTAAATGTAAATGTTAATGGACTGTACTTGTATAGCGCCTTTCTAGTCGTCCGACTACAGACAACCGAGCAGCTCCAGGTGGAGCCCAACGAGCAGGACCCGAGCCACTCGTCCCCTGCACCATAGACACAGCAGCACTGCCCCAGCAGGTCGCCATAGTCACAGATCCAGATACATCTCCGGACGCTGAAATACCTGCTGAAAGTGACACTAAGAAAGAAGAGACGGACGACAAAGCACAAAACTCCGGGAGAGGGAAGAAGTCAAGTTAGTGACATGCATTTATGGGATGAGAATGCATACGGATGGAGAGGAGGACAGAGGTGAAGAGAGAGAGGTGCATCATGGGAAGTCCCCCGACAGTCTCGGCCTATAGCAGCATAACTAAGGGATGGTTCAGGACTCTCCTGAGCCAGCCCTAACTATAAGCTTTATCAAAGAGAAAAGTCTTTAGCCTATTCTTAAATGTGGAGATGGTGTCTGCCTCCCGAACCCGAACTGGGATCTGATTCCACAGGAGAGGAGCTTGATAGCTAAAGGCTCTGGCTCCCGTTCTACTGTTGGAGACTCTAGGAACCACAAGAAACCCTGCATTCTGAGAGCGCAGTGTTCTAGTGGGGTAATAAGGCACTATGAGCTCTGTAAGATACAACGGTGCCTGACAATTAAGAGCTTTGTAGGTGAGGAGAAGGATTTTAAATTCTATTCTGGATTTCACAGGGAGCCAGTGCAGAGAAGATAATATTGGAGAAATATGATCTCTTTTCCTAGTTCCTGTCAGTACACGTGCTGCAGCGATCTGAATCAACTGGAGAATCTTAAGGGACTTTTTCGGGCTGCCTGATAATATGGTTGCAAGGCTAACTGAGCTAACTGGCTACGTGATATGCTGCCCCCTATTTATTCTGGAGTATGAATTAGACAGGTGGACAGTAGTCTCAATTCTTACTTTAAAATGTATGTAGCAACATAATCTGACGTCTCAACTAGATTAAAGGAAAATAAAGCACTTATACATTATATACTACTTATACATTGCTTAGAAATGATAAATTGGAGTGGTCAGAACGTAAACATTAATTGTATGACTTCAGGGCTGAAACAATTAATTTATTCATTGACTAGTTGATGGACTAGTCAATGAATTGTTAATTGTGAATAACGTTTCCTGACATTTTTATGACTCAGGAATCAATAATAATGAAACAGTTTATCACCTATTCACTTACATACAGTTGTTTCCCATAAAGTATTCAAGTATTCATCTACTTTAATCTGAATGTTTATATCGTGTACTGCAGGTCCATTCATTTCAATTCAGTTCAGTTTTATTTACCCATTCATAAGCGACCTCATTGCACTGTTCCTATACAGCCGGTCTAGAGCGTACTCTTTAGAAAATGAAGTATTGCATGTCATTACTCTCCACTGAAGGAGATACACATCTTCTGAGAAAGGCTGCTTGTCTCATCAGTTTACAGCGGCATTGATGTAGACTGTGTGTGTGTGTGTGTGTGTGTGTGTGTGTTAAATGAGTGTAGCGGAGCAGAGCGGCTGAGCTGTTTCTGTTCCTAAACCCTAACCCTAATGCCTTTACCTGTGTCCAACGTGTCCTTTGGAGGGATGTCTTCACACCATTTCAGTGGCAGTTTTGAATAGACAGTCAGCTGGTTCCCGTTAGTTTTCCTCACATGGGCCAGACGTCTTTCCAGAGCCCCCCCCCCCCACATGCGATTCCCACCAGTGGGTGGAAACGGACATTTAACGGTGACTCATTTGTTTAATGGCCTCATTGAAAGTTATATTGACAGATAGATGGCAGTTGCAGTTGAAGTGGGAATGAAGGACGGCCTTTTGTTTCCAACTCTGTCAGTAGCTGTACAACAGTAGATTAGAAGTATGACCCATTGGACTTCCCACAGATGATCAATACCAGATTGAGTTTAAAGGAGGACTGTCTGCACTGCTGTGCTCATTCTTACTGCCACTACTGTAACTGTGTTAACTGGTGTTTCTCTTTCTACGGCTTTGATCGTCTGTCTAACAACTGCTAGCACTCAGACACACCCTTACTCAACAGTATGTCATGTGGTCCACGCCATAAGGCTACATAATAAAAAACAACAGAGACAAACCAATGGCGTTTATTTGATATGTCTGTTCTTTAACAAACCATTTTCCCTAAGCCCAAGGCCATCATGAGGTGGCGCGTCAGCAGCCCGTTCAGACGTGGATGTGTGTAACAGTTACAGAGACGGAGCGGGCCGAACGGCGTCTGCTTTTCAGTTGGAAAGACGACGTTAGAAAAGAGCGTCTGTTGATGTGGCAGAAGCCCCGTTACGATGACATGCTCCGTGCTCTCCGGGATGTCTTCGTCACGCTCCTGCGGTTTTGGGTCCGCAGTCGATCCCCTCTCCAGCTGAGCCGGTTGCGAGCATGCGGCTGGCCCGGGGGCCAGCGGCTGGCCTGTTGGCTCCTCGCACCCACGAACGGGATACAATAATTTCATCGTACGGCTCTGCTCCCCTTTTCAAACGTTATTGGACTGAGTCGATCAAATCCTGATCATTCAAAGAGCCATTTCGCGGGTTTGTGCTGCAACACCAGCTAGCAACAGCGACAGGGACAAATAAGGATGTTGATTTTAAAATTGAACCAATAACTCCTTCATAGCTGGCGTCCACAAACCTTGCTTTGCACGTCTTTGTGTACCGTTTGCCTTGCGTGCACTGAGCTCGCACCATCGTTGTCACTCCCACTTATTTTTAGTTGCACGTCCTCTACACTTTACTCACTAACGAAAGAGAGAAGAATATACTCGTAGTAGGCGCTAATATCCTGTGGTCTCCTTTTAACATTTGAAGAGCACTGAGTGGCCTGCTCTGCTTTCACTAATGCTGTTTTATATAAAACCAATCTCTATGAAAGCCCTGCGCCTCCCACACACGCGAGCAGTCCTGACCTCCGCTCGTGTTGCATGGTGAAAGCGCCCTCCTCACTTTTTTCTTGTTGCGTCGTTCTCCATCTCCTTGGCACCTAATCCCATACACACTGTTGCAGGACTGCATCCCACACTGTACTGCATGTCCACATGGACTGGTCCTACAGGTTTGTTAGACGCAGTTGGGATTTCAAGGCTGCCAAAAGCCCCGTCACACACCAAAATCTTTCATCCCTCTCCTCTCATTTTATAGCAGCTATCTGGGTCTTTGTGCGCTCTGTGTGATTTACAGTAACCCAGTGGAAGTGTCTGTATTGAATAATAGCATGGAATGGCAGGTAAACCTCAGGCCATTTGGCGTCTGGTACAGTTTGCAGGGAACGGGGCAGTAATAGCTCCCCTTTTGGCCTTTTTTTTTTTTTTTACACTGTCAAAGAAATTGAGGAAAGGCAGGCCAACACTTGGACGACACATGTGCCATATACAACCCCCCCCCCCCCCCCCCCCCCCCCCCCCCCCCCCCCCCCCCACCCCCCCCCACCAACCACCAACACCACACACCCACAAACAAACACCCCCCCCTTGCCGGGGGCGCT
>CM022485.1:35238436-35259261 GCA_011952105.1 Coreoperca whiteheadi | reverse complement strand
CCGCGCACGCCGCAGCAGACCCCCCCCCCCCCCGCCGCCCCCCCCCACAGGCCTCGGAGCCGCCCCTTCTCCCTTAAGCTGCCACAGGTAGAGCAGACCAGGTGTATCTGTTTAAACTTGCTGTGTAATTTGTGGATTAGCAGATGCCTCTAATGGCTAAAATCATCAGAGCTTTCCCCTCTGCCACAGAGGGGAAAGAAGGAAGAAGAAATGGAAAGAAAAAAGACACAAAGGCAGAGAAGTAACATTAAAGGACCAGGGGTGAAAGCCAAAACCACAACCCTTGTGTGATGAATCTCGAAGGGGCATCTCAGCTATCCTGAAGATGAATTTTCCATAAATTGAGTAGGCACACATCATTTGTAGAAGATGTAAGGAGCCCTTTTCTTGATATTGAGTGGCAGCCCCTTGTCACCCTGTCAACAAGCGCTTCTCTAATGTGTTTGTGTCAGTCCGCGGTTGCCCGTTTGGAACTTGTCAGTCGCGTCCACGTCCACGTTCAACTTGTGGTCGCGGACAGAAAAATAAGCGGGTGCTTAGTAATAATCGTTTGCGTAATCTTTCAAGGAACGGTGCCAAACATAGCAATAAGCGTCTCAGTTGTGAGGATTCGCTGCCGTTCGTTGTCCGCGTTTAACAAAGACAATAATTGGCAGATTAATGAAAAGTAAAGGTAATCGTTAGTTGCCGCACTACTGGGGTCTTCGGAGAGCTGCAATATATCAGAGCTGTAACAATACGGAAGTGCCTCAAAAAAGTCAAACAAACACGTCTATCGTTCATGGTAATTAATCCCAAATTGAATGGATACACGTCGACTCCATCCCATCACATGAAGGACGTGGCATAATTCCCGTTGTGTTTTTATATAGACTTAACAGGAGGAAGGATCTGCCCACTTGCTATTGTCTACGCTCACTGTAGCTTTTTGTGAAGCTCCTCACTGCCCATTACGCTGTTACACAAGGGCTGGCCATTTGTAATTGCAATTCTATGCAAGTGCCAATACGATACCTGCGTTTCGAATACGACACCCGAGCAGTCCCTTTATTGACACCGTACCTTGAGAAATACAAACATGCTACCCCACGAAGTCAAAAGCAGCGACGGGTTTCGGCGACGCTTCACTGGGATCGCCCGCCCACATGTAGAGTACTTGTAACGTTTTTCAGCTGTTTCGCTCTGTCTGCAGATGTTTAGCACAGATTATCAGCAGAGTATGTGTGACAACTCATGAACATACCCTAACCAAGATGTCTTTTGCGTCCAAACCTAGAAAACGGGTTGGTTTGTGAAACGGCTGCATTGTTGAATCTCAACTAATGAAATGCTACAAATGAACTATCTGTAAGCGGACTGTGCAAGTAAAGTGTAACCACGTTCTCCAATACAGGGCAGAAAGGTTCCCTGAATCTGAAAGTCCCAAAATGGCAACCTTTAAATCTGGAACTATCTAATAAAAGAAGTAAACAAGATTACAAATCGGACCAGACGTTGAATGGCAACTTTAGGCACTTTGAAGCTTTCAGTACTCAGTGCTATGGACACATTTCGTCAGTACCAATAAAGTGCTGAGGCTTGATACCCAACCCTACGTGCACGTATTCCTGAACATAACACAGATTTAGTTTTTGTCGTGTGCGAAGTCCCCCCTCCTCCCGGGGAACACTCAGCGCAGACACTGACACATTCCTGACGGCACAAGGCACAACTTGTTATGGAGGCTGTTCACAGGGCTGTGTTAAGGTGAATCCAGACGCACACCACTCGGGCTGTGTGCACCGAGAGGGGCAGCGTTGATTTAGGGCATTACTCAGACAGAGAGCGGGAGCGGGGGGAAAGAGGGAGAGTCTCCCCTGACTGCATTAGGAGAGCCTCCAGCCTTTGTGATTCCTTTTGATCAAATCTCTGTGAAAGATGAGTGTCATGCCCTCTTCCAGCCAGCTGTGAGGGGACTGCCCTGTGACTCTGAGGGGGTAGACGTGTGTGCGTGTGTGCGTGTGTGTGTGTGTGTGTGTGTGTGTGCTAGCGCGCATGAAAGAGTATGCACACCTCTATGTGCACGCGAGTGTGTGTGTGTGTGTGTGTGTGTGTGTGTGTGTTGTGTGCGCAAGGCTAGGGAGGGAGCAGCTCCTGAGGTGAGAATGCCGAGTGGGAGGATCTCATTCCAATCCCCTGTGCCCAGTTTCAACACACACACACACACACACACACACACACACACACACACACACACACACACACGCCCAGACACACACACACTGAACATCTTGAGTAGTTTAGAGCCAGTCCACGGCAACATTAGAGGAGAGAAAGCACAGGAGGCGTGTGTGTGTGTGTGTGTGTGTGTGTGTGTGTGTGTGTGTGTGTGTGTGTGTGCATCTGTGCAGTGAGAGTAAAGATACAGTGACTACAACTTCTCCTTTTTTTGTGGAGTGAGTGTTGGTGGCTCGGTGTGTGTGTGTGTGTGTGTGTGTGTGTGTGAGTGTGTGAGTGAGTGTGTGTGTGAGAGAGAGAGAGAGAGAGAGAGAGAGAGAGAGAGGGAGAGAGAGAGAGAGAGAAGACAGCGGAGCGGAGTACATGTGTGACTGTGTTGTTGAAGGAGATGCTGCTGGGTGTGATGGCTCTTTTGCATTAGTGCTTGCGCGGACAGGCGAGTTGGAGCCAGTTGTTTCGCGGGACTCGCGGGGAATGGCCAACTCCACGGTATCCTTGGAAACATCCGACTAAATGACAATGGCTGAGGTAAGAGGGACGCCTTTTCACCGCTATTCCCTGTCTGCGCTGGCTCTTCTCTCTCTCGCACACACACACACACACACACACACACACACACACACACACAGCGCCTGCACACATAATCAGGATATATTTAACAAAGACAAACTGGAAGGAGTTTATGTAGACTGGAGTGACAGACCAGGGGGAGTGCAGACTTTTACTCTGAGGTGCACAGATTAGGAGGAATATGGACGTTTTATATGTTAAGATTGCATACATGTGCATTTGCTACTTTATGACAAGACATGAGCAGAAGCATGCCGGTATAGTTTTGCTGTGGTTCTAGATTCTTCTCGTATTTATCTGTGTTTACTGTCCCAAGTTGTCCCGTAGTGCTCAGTCGATCTGGCTTTCGTTGGAAATGTTCGGATTCTGGAGTGCCAAAACTCAGGTCACGTAGCCGATTTTCCGTGCGACACAAAAGGTGATGCTTTTTTTTTTTTTACCCTTACTTACTTTTAAGAAATATACTTTTTTTTTTCCCGCAACCCCCCCCCCCAATCTCCCCCCCCGCCAACCTTTTTTTTTTCATTCAACAAAGAGAGCCACGTTTTCATACGTGAAACGTTCCCTTAACTCAAGCAGCTCCACAAGAACTTTTTTAGATGAAATGGTCTGAAATTGGCAACATTTGAATTTAAATTAGAAGCCATCTGAAGAAGAAGTGAACAAGTTCCTCATGGGCCCAGCTGTTTGATGCCAGCGTTGGGCAATTGACCGTTTTCGAACCTCGTCAGCCTTTTTCGGACCTCATCCAAAAAGCCGACATTTCCTGTAACTCTGAGTTGAAATCCTCACGCGGCTGACGGCGAAAGCCAAACGAGGGTGTCTCTGCCCCAGTCAGTGTGGACAGGGATTGTCCCTACATGCCTTCCAAGAATCCAGAGACAACTCCCAATCAACAATACCAGCCACTCCACCGCAGACATGTCAGCCGTCCCGCTCAGCAGTATGGGATTCTCTTCTATTTTTCTCAACCATTTCGTCCTCTCTTCTTACATCGCACGCCGTCTTTTTGCTTTTTGCCTTCTTTGCCTCTGATTCCGATCAGTTCTAGGGGCTTTAGGTTCCTCCGGCTGATTTTATTGCACCGTGTTCGGCTGTATTCTGCCCCGAGACACCGCTTCCATCCTCGCTCCGAAAGACAAACAGCTCCTGTGAGAGAAAAAAAAAAAGGGACCAAAAGTCACGCTGAACCCTTTAGAGGACAGAGAACCGGCCTCCAGCCCTTACCTGGACCCGTTCCGCGTCCACCCGTGTCTCTCTCTCTGTCTGTCTGTGTGTCTGCGGTTTGGGAAACAGAGCGGGCCGAGGCCTCCTGCAGCCTATTGCGATGTCATTTAGGAGCAGCCGAATGTTTTGCTGCAGCCAAAATGTAACAATTAGCTGAGCTGTCTGTGCGGTGGCGGTGGCGGCAAAACGCTCTCTCCTCGCCCGTGTGTGTACAATGTGTGTGTGTGTGTGTGTAAACAGTGCTAAACAGTTGGAGGAGAAACAGCTGTGGTTTGTTCCCTGTTAGATTACTGTGTGTCGGAGCGGAGCGCAGCATCCACAAACTGTGAGGGAAGGAGGCAGATTTCATGAATGAAGCCCATGTGGACCAGGCGGTGTCTGATCACCGAAGTTCAAACATCAGCTACTACTTGGAAAAGAACAATTGCAACGTCTTACTTCCCTTCTTTATGACTTAATTGTTTTACCACGTGTTTTTAGTGCTCAATATAAATCTGAGAGGCACTTCTTTTTCCAAACTTTTTATTGGAATTTGTCCACTTTGATAGAATCACCATGTTGGGCCTCACAACAACCAGAATGTTAATAAATGAAGGACTCCAAAAATGCCCCGATACGTCCCATGGATTGCTATGAATATATAATATCCTGTCAGTAGTTTGAGGCGTGTAAAATAGATTAAAAGCCACTATTTTTAATGTGAAACATGGGGAGTTTAACCGTAAATGTTTGCGAGCAGAGTGAATTCAGTTTGGTGTTACATGTGCACTCATTTTACAAAAATCTAAAGACTAAAAACCTTTCTCACTAAACAAATCTTTAAAATCTTTAACATGCTTTTTATGGATTTCTGATCAAGCTCTGCCGCCATTTAGCCGTTGTGAGGTGTGTCTCTTCTTCCTCACACATTTTACGCTCCTCCAACAGCTCCCCTTTCGCGCTGCGTGTGAGGCCGTTACTCCAGCAATCCATGGAAATGATTTAGAAAGATTTGTGTGCGTGTGCGTGTGTGTGTGTGTGTGTGTGTGTGTGTGTGTGTGTGTGTGTGACAGAAACGTGAGTAAGAATGGCCCTCTGTGGCTTTCCTGTAATACACCCATGTCCTATCTCTTTATTCCTGCTGCTCTATCACTCTGTCCGTCTTTTGTTTCCTCTTTAAACCTCCATCTCTTTCTGTTCTTCTTCAGTGCTGCAGGGCCCCGGGGAACAACACACACACACACACACACACACACACACACACACACACGCACACGCACACACGCACACACACACACACACACACACACACACACACACACAGGGCCCCTGATCCTCTGTACAGAGTTGCACTTCGTTGCGCGTGTGTGTTGTTGTGTGTGTGCGTGTGTGTCGCCGGTGTTGGTGACTGTAGCCTGCCAACCTCGTCAGCTTCATTAGGTTCCGGATGGTCCGGGGGGGGGTTAAGGGTGTGTGTATCTGCCTTTTACCCCCTCCAGCGTCTCCCCTGAGCCTTGATGCGCTCCTCCTGGCCCCAAACCTACCCCCTTTGACACCCCCAAAACTCCACGCGCACGCAGCAGCAGACCCCCCCCCCCCGCGCGTCCGCCACCAAAAGGCTTGTGAGGATTTGTCGGCCAGATGTGACACGATTGTCAAGAGGCAGGCGAGGAGAGCGGGAGATCTGATGTTAATCAGAGCGTAGCTGGGAGCCAAACTCTCCCAGCCTCAGTGTACTAACATGTTCCCCTCGCTTACTCCCTCTCTGAGCCAAACACTCCCTCCTAGTTCCTAACAGGGAGCCACATACACCGGGACACCCCCCCCCCACCCCGCTCACTTCGAGCTCATTGTCTTTTAAGATTTTCGTTTCTTTACAGAAGCCAGCCATTGTCTCATGGATACTCAGGTAATGATTCCCTGCGCGTCTGCCGTGTGTGTCTGGGTGTGTGTGTGTGTGTGTGTGTGTGTGTGTGTGACTGACTGCCAGTATGAAATAATGCGCTTTTCACGCTGTCTTTCTGGGCTGCGTGGACTCTTAATAGGCTCAAACACAGCCTGTCTCTACTTGCACTCGCCCAGGCTTTTCCTACGTTTGTCTTCTCCTTTTCAGCTCCAATGAGTTGCTAAGGGAACGCTCACGGTCTTTAGTTTTTGAAAAAGCTATCTCTCACGCGGAGTTTACTCTGTTAAGGAGGCCGTTCAACGAAACACAGGCTGGATTTGGTCGCAGCACCGGGTTTGCGTGTAAAAAGCTCAGTATTTGGCTTGCGGCGCTTGATGCAATCATTTCAGAGACGTCTCACAAGTGAGTGGTTTTCATCTGGTGTGTGAGTGTTAAAGTGCTCCCTCGTTCTTAGTGGAGCGACATTGAATCACGAGGACGGGGGGGCCCCCCGGATCACGTCGCCTGCTGAGCAGCGCACGTATGGTAACCTCGCTTTAACCAACACTTGTCGTCAATTAACGTTTCACTGCCGCGCTGTCACATATACAGCTCGGTCCGAGGCGTGATTTATTCATGAGGCTGTATTCTTTGCTCACGCCGCGCGCGCACACACACACACACACACACACACACACACACACACACACAGCTAGTGATCGGCGGTGGGGCCAGGTGCACTCAGTGTAGCTACAAGTTTTGGTTTGGCGTTATTGGCAGGATATCTGAGTGGTACCAGGAACACTGTCCTCCCACTAAATTCCTGAGTGTTTTCTGTGTGTTCTGGCTGGGATAAGGTATTTATTTCCTCAGCATGTATGTGTGTGTGTGTGTGTGTGTGTGTGTGTGTGTGGATGTTCCGCTTTGCCATTTGTTTGTTTTGCTGTTGTTTTTAAAAAAAAAAAAAAAAAAAAAAAATGTATTGCCACAATTTGGAACAAAAAAAGTGAAGTGCATTCGATGTGTGCTAAAATGCTCCGCCGTTCCAGTATTTCTTTTTTAATTGCATCCCAAGATCCAATGTCAGTTTGGCTCTCGGTTTTTCACTATGAACTGCTATCACATGCAATTTACTATAAATGAATTAAATGGATAAAAAATAAATAAATAAAAAAAAAAGCTACCTTGTGGAATATTTCCTGCACATTTAAAAGCATTTACATTTTGTGGAATGATTGCTTTTTCCGACTGATTCTTCTGCTGGCTGTTTTGCCGGTGAATCAGTGCACTGTTTTGTCATTGGAAAGTCAGTAAAGAGACAAAATGTCCATCACAGCCTCCCGCAGCCCGAGCGGACTTTTTGAAATAGCTTTTTTTGCTCGCAGAAGCTGAACATGCCGGAGTCAAAATGATTGTCGAACATGCAAAGACAGCTGGAGCCAGTAAATCCTGAACCCGTTTTTGATGAACGACTTCAGCGATGACCTGTGGGACTAATCGACCAATAAAGACTGCACTAACTTTCTAATAAAGTACCCTTCCTTAATGGTTTATGAATTAAAACTAATTGCTTTATTTGTAATTTATAGCAAATGTATTATAAAGCATTAATCAGGACAGCTTTTGGGTTGCCAGGTTGGGAGGAGGACAAAAACCAGCCAGAAGGATTTTGTACAGTCTCATAAATGTCTTATGATTGATCTATAAAGCATTAGTAAATGGTTTACTAATCTTTAATCAGCCCGTTAGCATGATAACTTATTATCCCTTTATAAAAGGTGCATTTGGAAAAGTGACACTCCGGAAGCAATCTGTAGCCTCTAAAAACTAACCACATGACCAGGGATAATAGTGCTTTGCAAACATTTAAAAAAGAACAAAGATAATGAGAGAATAATGACGGAAAGAATCATAATCATAACTTTTGGCTCCCCCGCCCCCCCCTCACATGAGGTGCCCCCAGCCTGGGAGGGCGCTTTGCGGGGAGTTACTTGTTTTCAAGAAAATACGTTTGATTTTAGCCCCCAAGTGAATAAACCCTGTGCCGAGCCAATCCAGGGATCGTTTATGTTTCCCATCAGGAGTCCTCTCCCTTCCTTTATTCCCCCTGTGCCGTGATTGTCTTGTTAACTGAATAATGGCCGATGGTAAAATCTGATCCCGCGCTCACTGGGCCGTCAGTCCCCCTCTTCCCCGGAGCCGCTTATGTCCCCGTTGTTGCTCGCTCTTTGGCACCAGCGCCGCTTGTTTCCCCATCGAGTGTCAGTTAGTGCCTGGCTGCTGCTAATTGATTAGTTTTCCACCGCATTAGACCAACAAGTCCCCGTCCATCCCCAAAGTGTCTCTGTCCAAGCAGCTGTTCGCTTCTGCTGAGCCTCTAAAGCACCATGGCTATTCCGGACATATGGCAGGATTTTATTTTAAGAGCCAGAAAGGACTATTTCATTTCATTTCTTTTGTGTGTGTGTGTGTGTGTGTGTGTGTGTGAAGCAAGGTATGGCTGTGGCCCAGCGGTGGGATAGAGAGGATGTTCCACTTGGACCGGACAGACCATAGCTTGGAGTTTGTTTGTATTTTGTGTTGTTTTTTTGTTTTTTTTTCCATTTCTGGAATGCACACTGTGGTATTCACATATTACACCCATGTGCTCCATATCGAAGGGTCGCCACAGAGATTGCAACTTTTTAAGCTGTTAATCACTTCCGCCGGCCCAGGAAACAGCTGGGTTTGAGTTCATAATGACTTGAATCTGCCATGGAGATAATGTATATAAGTGAACCCACACCTGAAGCCAGTCAAATCCAACACACGCCTCATTGCTGTGTCGAGTTTTTCTCTGTTTTCACTCAGCGTGGGAAGGTGTTTCAGGCACACACACGCAGCCACATGTTTATCGCTCAGGACTGGGTCGTCATGCAACCCTGTCTCCCAGAAATGACGTTTGCATATTGCTAAATTGTTTTCCTAATTACGTTGCGGTGGCAACGCAATCGCTGCCTGGATTATGTTCGGAGGCGAAGCTTTCTGCTGGCGAACGGCACGGTGTCGCAAAGGAGGGAGTTGTGGCGCACGGCGGACGCGCAAAGAGCATTCCCCTCTTTGCTGTTGCATACAAGCGTCATTTGTGGGAGACAGGCCTGCGTCGAGGCACACAGACGCCCCCGCCTCCTCGTCACCTCACCCTTTTCTCTTTTCCCGACCTCGCCGTCCTCTTTGACCTCCCTTCACGGCCTCCATCTAGCCGTCCTACACAGCCTGACCTCTGAGTGTACACGGTCTCCCAGGCGAGATGCCTTCGCCGAGGGACTGAGGCCCGGTGGCGGAATCAAGACACGAGAAAAAAATGGTGAAGATTTGCAAAAGTAGTGCTGCCAATGCCACACAAATCCACATGCCCAGAGAAACTGTGCAGTAGCATGAGCAGAAACCGTCACTTACAAGACGTATATTTCTTCTATGACATTCCAAGACATTTTTAAACAGTAAGTCCGTCTCACTCTTCAAAATCCTAGTTTTGCCTTAGTCTTTACTTAAATCCACATTCACACACAACGCATCTCATAGTCTTCGTCAGCACGTGAGGTTTGCTCAGCTGTCGGGGAGTTAGTTTAGTTGTCGTCACACGACCAATGCGCAAAACTCAGGCATGCGGATGAATGAGGTGGCAGTCGGACCTAAAGTGAAGAGTGGAATTTTTTTTTTTGTCCGATGACTCTTTCCGAGGTCCCGAGCGGGAACGCTCACAGGCGAGAGAGGCTCTGAGTTCGTAGCAGCGTTGATGGACCTCAGCCTGCTTCCCTGGAATAAAGTTGCCAGGCAGGAGTGAGGAGCTTTTGCCTCTCAGGCTTAAGGCGAGCTGCACCAGCTCTCTGGGAGTGTCCGTACTCCGCAGCAGCTGTGTGCGTAGGTTTTGTGTTGGGAAGGTGACAAAAAAAGGAATCATGCAGACTAAAAGACACTAATTAATAATACGGCATTTTCAATAGCATTTCAAATCATATGTTTTTGTTGCTTTACAGTTACTAACGAAAGCACAAACCGCAGAACACAAACCCACACCATTTGTCATTTATCCGACAACTTTGTGCTACCGAGACGCTAATCAGAGGCGTGTGTAATGTATTCAGGGCGTGTGCAGAGGTGGCGGGGCTGGCGGGCGGCTCCGCTGCAATACATGCCGCTGATATAAAGGAAATGACATTGTGTTGGCTTTGGCTTCAAAAACACTGACCCAGCCGCTTCGTTTTGTGCAATTAGCCGTCTTGTCATCGGCTCCACTGATGCGCGCCAACAGCCACGGCTTTGTTGGGAGAACAGTAAAGAGAAAGAGATTGGGGGGGGGGTTGGGGGGCTCGGCCACCAAGAGCCACCGTTGTGTTGGCCTGCCCTGAGTTGCTATATGTGCGCCTCTCCTTCTTCTCCTTCTTCTTCTTCTTCTTCTTCTTCTTCTTCTTCTTCTTCTTCTTCTTCTTCTTCACAGGAACTGATGGAATTAATCGCTAATTAAGACAAACGACCTGGAGCACACTGTGCATTGGAATGTGTGTGTGTGTGTGTGTGTGTTACAGGCTGGTGAGCGGGCAGGGGCGCCTGATTAAGATGTATATTAGGGGGAGCAGCAGCGGGAGGTGTGTGCGCACCCACAGTGGGATGGGATTAGCCTAATTGGGCTGGTTCTCGCTGCTCTGTAATGATGGGATTATGTCGCTGAGAGATGAGCACGGGGGCTTTTACACCTCACCACTGTCCGGAGGAGGCCGAGCGGGCCAGCCAGGGACGCAACCCGACAGGGGCGGGCGGCAGAGAGAGCGAGGCAAAGCAAATGCATGTCACGGGACTGAGGGCCAGGGCTCCCCCCGCTGCGTTTCAAGGCCAGGTAGCCCCCGCCACCTTCATCTCGGGTCAGTTTCTACATCCTAATAATGAGAGGGTTATTGTAAGGTGAAATGATGTGATCGCAGATCTCAAGGACAAGCCCAGCCTCGAGCGCAGAACCCAAGCGAGTGACTAAATGAGGAGGAGGAGGCGGCCCCTACCCACCCACACTTTTCCTCCTCCTCGGCTCGTGGAGCGGGAGCGAGCTCCGGCGAGGAGCTAAGCATGCCGCTCATGTATACTAAAACCCCACTGATCATGCATTATAGATGCCGAGGGATGAGAGGTGGTGTAGCGCAGCCACTCTGAGGTTTTCAGCATGTAGCACTAACAACACTGGCTTTGATCATAAATCTGAAGATGCTTTTCCCTCAGTTCCTGGTGTGTAAATGATTTTTTTTTTTTTGGTCCAAGGCGGAGAGAAAAGGGAAGCAGAGTCATATTTAGTATATCAGCGTGCTGGAGTCCTCTCCGCAGGGTCGCTGCCAAGTCAGCAGCTACCCAGAAAACTTGACTCATTACTGCCATTAACTCCTCACTTTGAGTCTCCGTGTCAGTCCACTTACTCTGCTTTTCTGCATGTTTGTCCTGAAAAGATAAAACCCATTAGCAGACGAGCTAATGGCCAGAGTCCTCTGACCTGTGTGTGTGTGTGTGTGTGTTTGTGTGTGTGTGTGTGTGTGTGTGCGCGCTTTAGGCATTGATTGACTGAGATGGTTTTGGTGGCCCAGGTGTGTCCAAGACCTCTTCTTACTGTAGAGAGGACCCGCCGTGCACGCGCGCACGCACACACGCACACACACACACACACACACACAGTCACAGCTGTAGTAACGCTGCTCGCACAAGGCAAACCAGGCAATGAGTGATACACAAAGGCAAAGCAAAATGACTTAAGGCAATCGTGCTCCTTCTTTCGGTTTCCGTGGGCAGCTTGGCGGTTGTACATTTTTCATGTAGCTGTGTGAGATAAGCAGGGCTGCAGCCACGCACACACTCTCAAACGTCTTTCCCCCGACGGCTCGCTCACAGACGGCTGAGTTGACAGGGCATGTTTTCTATTAGCGCTTTTATGGTGCGTTCCTGGATATGTAGACATGTGTCCCCCTGAAAACATTACACCTTTTGAATTATATGAAATATAAAAACATCTTGGATGTCAGGAATGTTGTGCCCTGCCCAAATGGGACTTCGACTCCACTATATCGGCTCCGATTCTGCTCAAAATCTCCAGGTTTCCAACGAGACCAAATGTGTTTTTGGCCTGAATTTTGGTCAAATGTGGACCAAATGATACAAGACACGGTACTTCATTTTATGAAATAGTGCAGCCATGAAAAAAAAAATGTGTCTTGGGTTTGAATAAATTCAGTCAATATAAGAATCAGCTGCATCATGAAAGAAATCCCGAACATGTACTTGTTTTGGACTGATAGTGTGAATTGTTTTTATTTCAAGAGACATGGGGGGAGGTTTAGGGTGAATATCAAGCACTAAAGAGGTCAGCAAGTCTAAATGAATGATACTGTGGTACTGTGTGTCGCGAAAGCAGCAATTCATTTTCCCCGTGCGCTCATTTAAAAAAGTTAAAAAACTGTGGTTTTTGTGTTGTCAGGCTATCTGCTGCACTTTGGTGAACTGCAACTGTGACAGCTTCAAGCCTGGGAAGCTGAAGAGGAGGCAGTGTGAAAACTGCAAGCATGGCTGGGTAGCACACGGTAAGAGTTGGACGTAGGGTATCAACCGTTGAATTTCTGAATGTCGTGTCCCAGTACTGTGAGCGCCACAGACCGAAGTCCATTCGCCTCCATTGTGTTGAGGTGGGCTACCCAACTCTCAGAGATATATCTCAAAACTTGGACAAATAAATCCTAAACTATCTGCATGCATAGATACCACTAGAAATTAGAGAAATATTTCTCAAGAAATATGCTGTTTGTTTTTTTTGTTTTTTTGGGGTGAACTGAGCCTTTAAGGAGCTCCATGTAGCATTTTAAACCATTATTCTCTCACTGTCACATTAACCTAGCTTATAATACTGTACAAACACACTTAGCCACGGTACACAAAGAAGGCCACCATTTGGCACAGTACTGTGTCACACTGTGGTATTGTTCAATGCTGGTGTGAAGCAGAGTTAAGACCACGTTTCCCTTCCAACTGGCTGGTTCGTGTCGCGAAGAGGATTTTTTTTTTACTGTCACGGGACGCACCGTTTCTTCTCCGAGAGGCCGGAAGTGAAGCAGGGTGAAGGGCTTACTCGACCGCTCAGCGACCGCTCCGTTTGTTTCACAGAAACCACGCGAATGTCGCCAACACTTGTGTCATTTTCATTTAACGTCGGTGCCGCAGGACGTGAAGCGTCGTCAGCTTGGCACCGTTTCCAAAATGACCTGCTGATCATGAACACACCTTTTTTGGGGGGTTTTCTTTAGGAGCACAGCTCAACAAAATAAACTGGAACACCATGGAAATTAAGCTCGTCAGATGTTGAATCACGCGTTAATTTCTCCAGATAACTGTCATACTCAATTGGCATCATCCATTGATATAAAATGTGCCTGTCCAGACGGTTATATGCACTGATGTGATCCTGAAACCAAGGCAGAGTACCACCGAATCTGCGTGGCATTGGCATCTTATGATATTAATGAAGGAGTAAACACACAGCTATAGGACATTTTATTTTTTCAAATAGCATTCTTTTATTTATTATTTATTGCTCATACAGTATTCCAATATTTACATTTATTTTGGTATAAATCACATCTCCAACTTGTCAGCTTCTCAGCAGCTAACAAAAGCACATTTTGAATGACAGAGAGTGAATTTTTATATACACACGAAAAACACACATTCTCAAAAGTGATACTACATTTTCGTTTTGTCCCATATCATGGTTTTAATAATTCCGTTTTCTATATGGCTTACATTTATACATTTTTTATATATAAATATATATACGTGTTCCAGCACCCTCTTACCCCCTTTTCCCACTCTTTCCCACTTTTTCAAAACCTGTTTTTTCTCTTTGCGCTCCCCTAAAATCTATTAAAAATGTGTATTCCAGCCCTGAGTAAGCTGAAGGTGCACCACATGTACCAGAGCAGCCAGGTGGAGATCGTGCACTCCAACGTGGTGTTCGACATCTGCAGCCTGATGCTGTACGGCACCCAGGCCATCCCCATCCGCCTCAAGATTCTCCTGGACCGCCTCTTCTCTGTCCTCAAGCAGGAGGAGGTCATCCAGATCCTCAATGCACTCGACTGGACGCTGCAAGACTACATACGAGGATACGTGCTCCAGGTGAGCAGCGGGGGGAAAGACTTTTTGTGTGTGTGTGTGTGTTTATGACTTCATGTTGCTAAGGTTATACCTCAATTATGCTAGCCCCCTGCCTCCAGTTTTTATGCTAAGCTCACGTTCTGACCCCAGCTCTGTACTTAACACGCAGACACAAGATTGATATCAGTATCACGAAAGCAAACTATCGACTAAACATTGAATTACTCCTCGACATAGCAAAACAGTTCCAACACAGTATTTAGTGCTATTCTTTTCTAAAAGAACTTGGCGGCTGGGACCCTAAAAACCCAGAGTGTGAGTGAGCAAGAGTATATGAAGGGAGAGACAGAAGGAATTTCTGAGGAAGACGAGGGAGGAGGAGGGAGGAGAGGGCTCAGGAAAGCATGGCTGAGGACAAGAAAGGGTAGGGATGTGGTGTAGCGACCAATGCCGTGAACTCTCTTGGTATCCTGCTGATGCGGCCTGCTTGTTGCTGTGCTACCACCAGCTCGGGAAGGTCTCCGAACGGCGGCGGGTACATTTGTAAATGCTGTCTTTCGCTTCACATTTCCTCTCAAGCCGGAGCCAAGCTGGCCGAGGCCGAGGCTGCAGGCACTATGTCAGCGCGAGCTCTCGCTTCGATTAGTGCATCATCAAGTATTCAAGTTGGGCTGCGTTTAATTCATGTTAGCTCATCTAATGGCGAACGTAGAGTCAGAATCCTCGACAGGCGCCCAATGAATGCTCTGTGATGAAATATTAATCACGGTTACGGCATGAAGCTGCTCCTCACTTTCAAAGACACCCGAATTCACATGTGATTACTGCTGGGCTAAAGGAGAGCGGACTGGCTTGATCAATGCGCCGCCTTCTGATCACCCCTCCCTTACTTGTGTGTCTATATGTGTGTGTGTGTGTGTGGTATGTTTGTGCACGTATTTACTTTTCCATGCCTTTGGGAGTGTGTACATGAGCGTACTTGTCCGCTAGTATGCTTGTATGCGTCTTCTCGCCATGATGTGTGCGTGTTCTCTGCCTGCGTCTGCAGAGCATGTAAACCCACATGATTTAAATGAAGAGAAATTACCTGCAAGATATAACACTGTAATGAGAGTTCTCGGGGTTCTGCACTGCCTGTTTGTATTAACACTCCATCAGATCCCTTTATTCAGCTGCCCTGCCAGTCTGCTTCATAGTGTGTGTCATCTAACCCACTCTGTGAATATGTATGAGCAGGCAGACACTTATAATGCTAATGATGAAATTGCTCTCTCTCCTTTCCCTTTTTTTTTTTTACTTTCCCACTCCTTCTCAATCTGTTCCATACCCTTGCCCTCTCCCCTTTCCTATACCGTGTTGCTGTTCCCTTTCTTCCTTCCCTGTCTGTAGGATATAGCAGGGAAGGTACTGGACCGGTGGGCCATCATGACGTTCGAGGAGGAGATTGCCACGCTGCAGCAGTTCCTGCGTTTTGGCGAGACCAAGTCCATAGTGGAGCTGATGGCTCTGCAGGACAAGGAGGGCCAGGCAGTTTTGGTTCCCAGCACCCGCACCAACTCAGATATCCGCACTTTCATCGAGCGCAACACCCCACGCACTGCTGCCAACCTCTCTACATCCAAAGTTGATAAGCTGAGCGGTAACACCATGCACCACTTTGAGAACTTTATTAACAGCATGGCCTTCATGCTGCCATTCCAGCTGTTAGGCTCCGTTCCCGCCCCGTTTCTGGGCTCGCCAACAGGGGCACTGCAGCAGCAGCAGCAGCAGCAGCACCACCAGCAGCCGTGCCGTGGCTCATTGGAGCGGCAGAATCAGAGACGAGATGACCATGGGCGGGACGGTCTAGGTAGGGACAACCTCCTCCCTCTTTCACACCCTCCAGAGAACAGCCTGCTAGGTTCTAGCTCTGTCTCATTCACTGCTGATCTAGACCAAAGTGGAGACAAGCCAATGGACAGCCTCTCCACCACCACAAAGATCGAGGCAGAGGACTTCTCCACCAGTGACAACTACTCGGATGGACCCTCCACTCCGTGCACGCCCTCCATGAGCTCTGATGTAACACAGATGTCACCTGAGGGCAAGCTGCGCTCGCTGGACAGGAGCGGGAGCGGCGGTGGAGGGGTGTCGGGAGGCTCTCTGAAGAAGGGTCGCGTGTTTTGCAACGCCTGCGAGAAGACATTCTACGACAAAGGCACACTGAAAATCCACTACAATGCAGTGCACCTGAAGATAAAGCACAAGTGTACCATCGAGGGCTGCAACATGGTGTTCAGCTCGCTGCGCAGTCGCAATCGCCATAGTGCCAACCCGAACCCACGGCTACACATGCCAATGAACCGTAACAACCGGGACAAAGACCTGCGGGGAAGCTTGTCTGCGGATGAGGGGTCTCAAGGAGAGAAGGGGACTGAATATGGAACCCCCATCCCCGTCGGCTCTGCAGAGGGCCATAAGTCAGTGCCCAGCTACATGGTGAGCCATGTGGACACTGGCTGTAAACTCCACAGCAGCTCGTTCCCCAGCATGGGCCAGAGTGGCATCCTCTTCCCCAACTTAAAAACAGTACAGCCAGTCCTGCCTTTCTACCGCAGCCTGGTAACCCCAGCAGAGCTTGCAAACACCCCAGGAACACTGCCCTCTCTTCCTCTGTTGTCCTCCTCTGTACCCGTCAAACCCATCACAGCCCCTGAGCCCTACATCACCGACCCAATACCAAAGAAAAAGTCTCGGAAGTCAAGCATGCCAATAAAGATAGAGAAGGAGGCGGTGGAGCGAGATGAGCAGATGGATAAGGGTAGCAGTTCTGAGGAAGAGGCTCCTTTACAGGGCAGGGACAAGGAAGAGTGTGACAGTAGTCGAGCAGAGAGGCATAGGTGCGCAAGACAAGCTGGGGAAGAGAGGGAGGCGAGAGGGGCTTACATTGGCGAAGAGAAGGAAAGAGAGGGCACCAAGCATCTGTTGGACCAAACTTTAGATGGCATAATGACAGAGACGGAGGACAAAGATGCTGGGCCAAGGCAAGCTGAAACAGGGGTCATCACTTGCACATCCTCCCCCTTCGAAAGCAGACTGATGGAGAATCACTGTGACAACAACTTACTTAGTCAGGAACCCAATGGCAAGGAAGAAAGGGAGGACAGGGAGCATGTAAACTCACTGCATGCAGCTGGCAAGTTTTCAGAGCTCAGATGGGATGAGGATGAACACAGGCTGACTAACGGGGGCGCTCCCCACCTCATAAACCATGAGAGGGAGGGATCAGATGGCTGTTTAGATGACTATGGTGACTCAGGTTTGTCTCACCTCAACCCCGACGCTGACCTGCCGCACTACTGTGAGATCTGCAGTAAAACCTTTAAGAACCCATACAGCGTCAAGATGCACTACCAAAATGTCCACCTGAAGGAGATGCACATGTGCACAGTGGACGGCTGCAATGCTGCCTTCCCCTCCCGCAGGAGCCGAGACCGGTGAGAGCCAGCCATATTTTGTTCCTGTTCCAGCGCAGGTTATCAGGATTGCTGACAGATGAACGCCTGAACATTATATTGTTTCCAAAGAGGCACGAGTTCATATCCCAACTGTAAGGCGTTGCTGTTTAGCTCAGTTAACAGACACCCTGTAAAATAGCATAATATATAGCATAATCAGTAAGATAGCTCATCAGATCATAGGTTCTCAACAATGTGCCACTGAAATGTGGCGGCAGGGAGGAGGAACTGAAATCAGCTGCTCTAGTTTGGTTAGAATATGAAATTGCAGACTCATGGGCCCTTAGGCTATACTTGCTGCATTCGTGTAGCTGCGAGAAGACTTCGTCATCTGCCCATATCTGCACAGGATCTGCGTAGCGTCCGTGCAGATGTCTGCGTGCAGCCAAAACTGTATTAGGCTGTACACGCGGAGAATATGTGCAGTGTGAACACGTATGCATATGCGGACGCTAAATGTAGCATGAACAGAACTACGAGCTCAACTAAGGTCCACATCAGCTTTGGCGTATATCTGGCCCGTTACGGAACACACATACCGCTTTATGATGTTTAAAGGGAAGCCCATACTGAGTGACTGGATATGACACCTCTAAATTGTTAATATATGCTTTATATTTGCTCTGTAAGCAATAATATTGTGGAAAAAGCGGAAATGCGGTTAGCAGAAATGGCTTAAACATCATTAGCACGTCCAAAAGGATAGTTATTTGCATTTTGTATTGCTTTGGCATTTTAGGGTTGACAGGGCCTCAGTCAGTTGAACATGGCAATAAAAATGTATCTTTTTTAAGGTACATTGAGGTATATTGGACAAAAGACATTCACCATGTCTGTATAATACATTTAATTGAATTCTAATGTTGATTTTTGTTTATCTACAGACACAGTGCAAATTCGAACCTGCACCACAAGCTGCTGACCAAAGACTCATTCAGCCCAGCCAACACCCTCTACTCGCCCTCATCCTACTGTAGAGACAGAGACCCTGTTGGCCTGGACTCCTGCCAAGACCAGCGGAACAGAGATCTGTCCCATCGAGACCCAACTAGCCAGACCTCCGTCATCTTCCGAGGACACAACCGCATGGGCCTGGTCTTCCCTATGAGCAAAAGGTCTACTGCGGCATACAGTGCCGAGGCATCTCCTTTAGGAGGGATGGAGGGAATAGAAGTAGAAGGAGAAGGCGGTGGAAGTGGGGAGGATGGGGCAGTCCTGGACCTGAGCACCTCCTCCTCTGCTCCACCTCGTGGCAGCGGCAGTGCTCGATCTGCCTGGGACTCAGATGGAGCCGGTAGCGAAGAAGGGGAAGGGATTGAAGAGGATGAGGAGGCACTCCCCATGGAGGACAGCGATGAAAGCTGCGATGGGATCGGCGTGGGGAGGCCTGGGGGCGAGGAGTACGCACTCGGGGGAGAGAGGACCGCTGGGGTAGGACAAGGCGGGCTTCAGGGAGGTGGGGGTGGATCTCCGATAACCTGCCACGTCTGCCAAAAGGTCTACAGCAACAAGGGCACATTCAGAGCCCATTACAAGACTGTCCATCTGCGACTGCTTCACAAGTGTAAAGTCCCTGGCTGCGATATATCCTTCTCCTCTGTGCGAAGCAGAAACAGGCACAGCCAGAACCCAAACCTTCACAGGAACCTAGCTGTTAGCTCGGGCGCCACGATGGACCAAGAGTAGGGATTTCAGCTTACACGCTAACATGACTGATTTCCTTTGTTCTAATTGTCTTTTTGTTGTTGTCGATGTTTTTCATTTTGGGCACCTACAGGAGGCTCACCAATTAGCTCTTTTTTTGTAATTCCATAGACCATCGTCCTGTAATATTTTGGGAAACTAGAGAGACAAAAAGAATGTACAGTCAGGTTCATCAGCTCATTGGTTGTGGCAAATGCAACTTGCTTTCGGAACAAACGGCTTCCCTAACCCTTGCCCTTCTGCAAGAAAAAAAAAACAACATATGGATAAAGCAGTGCATGCATCTGTCTGTGTTTACACATCAACATAAAAAGAACAACCGAAACATACATCTGTCAGTAAATCCATTTTCAGCATTGAGAAATGCGACCTTAATGAGTCTCAATCTTTTGTTGTAATGCAGTACTGATTTCTTTGTCTTGGTTTGCCTTACAGCCCAGTTTAGACCTCAAAAGAAACATTAGTATGAACTGAATTTTTGTCCGTGTTTTGTCCAAGTGAGCGTTGAGCCATGAAACTGTATCATGCGAGTGATTTGTTTCTGGTGATTTTGTTCTGTGATGTGTGTCCACATCTTCCCTGTGAAGCTGTGCATAACGTATTGATCAAAAGCAGTAGTGAAGTAACCTCTCCATGTGTCATTTCATTCATTTGGACAATGGTCATCAAAAAGAGTCTTTGTTGAAAAGCTATAGTGTTGTGAGCTTGACCAATAAGTTATTGTATGGTGTTATATGATACGTCTTTACTGTTCTGGTTGTTGCATACTGCTAATGTTGACCAAAGATTTTTTCAGTCCGCAGGTGTGTATAGAAACCCCTTCATGCTTTGAGGGGTATGCAGTATTAAAACGGGCCCGTCCGGTGTTCTCTCAACTACCTTGTGATTAACAGCTGTATTCACACGTGGGCTCTGTTGTAAAATAAAATAAAGTTCACCCAAAAAACCAACACTTTTTGACTGATTGGGGTGAAGAAAATATGTTGATTTTGGTGGTGTTTTTGTCAAGAAATCTGCTCATTGGACTGGACTTGATTGAGGCACTGCTCTTGTATTGTGTGTGTGTGGTTGCTTGCAGCATCCTGACTGACTGGACAAACAGCAGGAAGATCTGCTGTGTCTGGAGGCTAGAAGCATGTACTGTGAATGAGTCAAACACTGAGAAATAATAATTTAACAAAAAAAACAAAACGAAATGCAATTTTTAATAATGGCCCCACACATGAGCACACCCTAAAAAAAGAACTGGTAAACAAAATGTTTATTGAACTGTATATTCTGTGAATAGAGTAATTTGTTATCTGAAAGAAACCAAAAAATATATTGTATAAAATCGGTTAATTTCGCCACTAACATTACATGTTTTTATTTTTCAAAAATGAATGAACATGAACATTGTGTTGTACACGTCTGATTATTTCACCATGGTTTACTGTTCTGGTTTTGCTCTGTATTCTGCTTTTTTTTTTTTTTTTTTTTTTTTTTTTTTAAAAACAATGGTCCTGATTTTATTTGTTTTTTGTTTGTTTTTTCTAAAAAAAAAAAAAAAAAAATTTTTTTTTTTATTATTTTCTTTATTTTTATTT
>CM022485.1:35197603-35224594 GCA_011952105.1 Coreoperca whiteheadi | reverse complement strand
GGGGGGGCACTGCTGGCATTTTACACAACTGAATGCATCCTTTCACATGATGAGCGATTGAAGCGGGAAAAAAAGGTATCGAATAAAAAATACGCTATTGGTATCGGTGTCACTTTAAGGGTACTGGTTTTGGTTCTGGTATCGACAATTTTTAAACGATACCCGGGCCCAGCTGCTATGATCATAGATATGACAAATGTTTAACGTACTTCTTCGAGGTGTCACCACAACATAGCATTAGCTTCACCTCTATACAGTACATACAGTGTTGCCTATACGGCCAGCTTGCCAGCATTTGGTCAATGTAAGACACTTCCATAGAAGTACAGCTATGGAACCAGCCACTAATTTTCACTTTTTCAGCTCACCCTCCTTTGTGGTTTTCCAATGAAACGCCTAATGTCACTGTTCCTTTTCATGGTTATGACGTCAAAAACACAGGTCAAAGCGCAAACGCTGGGGGTCGTGGCTCGACCGGATGCTAGCTTTGTCGAGACTGCGAATTTCTCGTTAGAGTTTGATCTCGACAAAATTTGTATCTGGTCTGGCCACGACCCGAACAAATGGAGATTCTCTTTGACTCTAGGTAATGTGAAAGGTGTGGCTCATAGTGAGTAAGCTCCAGAGAAACATCACTAACTCTGCAGTTCCTCTCAGCATCTCAGGAGCTGGTGGAGACCAAACCAGAGGTAAAAGGAGAGTGAATATTGAACTGACATTCATCAGGCGGGCACACATGTGACTCCAAATGAATGACCATGTTGCACGGTGTCCGTTGAGTGTGCAAAAAGGAAACTGTTTGCTAACACGTTAGCCTTAAAAACTTTATAATGCGATAATACAGCGTAACAGTGTTTTGTTTACAGGTTGCTGTGCTGCCCCAAGTGGCCGAACAAATGAATGTAAGTTTGAGAATGAGAATGACAATTGTGGGGAAACAGCTAATGATGGAGAAAATAGTGATAGATAGAAAAAGCTCATTTGAGCGACACAACTTAAATACAAATTTGGGGTATATGATAAAAATACAACAGGATATAGTATGTATATATGCAAGGTTGGTTAAATATTGGACAGGCACCGCATTGAAGAAATAAAAAGTAAATAAAAAAGATAGAAGTAGAAATAAAAATGTATTAAACATGTACATATACCTTAAATATATATATATACACATTGCGAACCTGTACATATGCATTTTCAAATATATAAAAGAATCAGTTTTCATGTATAAATGTATTGGTCACATTTCCTTTCAAATCAAACAACGGGAGGCAACAGACACAATCTCATTTCCACTGCTCAATACGATGCTGCTGTTCTAATTTAGAAATTCAAAGTGGACCAAGGGCCTCAAACAGCACTGGGAGCAAAGCTCTCATCGTATCACTTTCACCGAGAAAATGCAGTTTGAAATGATTGTTTTTATCCCCGGGGGATTGGGCCCAAAGTGTGTTGACGTACAACTGTACGATTTACAGTCAAGGTGGTTAATGATTCATTATTTAACTGTAATGGCTGATGATTGCTACACAGATGGATACACAAATATGTGCAGGAAACAAACATCAACAATCTTAACAATAGGAACTTGTCATATCACTGTGACATAAATTGAGGGAGCGCAGAGTGTGGCGCTTGTACAATAAAAACCAAAGGTGATATAATTTACAGCCGATGACATTCATGAGGGATTGGTTGGACGACCTCTTCCTCTTCAAAAGTAAGCCAGAAGTCTTTTTCTGGCATAGTAAACAGTATGGTAGTATGAGTATGGGAACGCAGGCCAAGACTAAATATTGCTTTAATGTAAGCTCATACATCACAGGAAGCTTCATGGATATTCTCCTCATATCGGTTGTTCTTCTGAAAACGTTTGAGAAAATGTGGACAAAGTAGAGTCATGTATGTAAAAACTGTGTGATAACTGTCTTTTCCAGAAGGTCCATGGAGATTTCTGTGACTGGAATTACCTATAATCCTGACCTAATTGATTAAATAATGCAGACTCATTTTCATATTAAAACTCTGGTATGCCATTGACAGTGCTGCTGAATAATAATAATAATTATAACTTTATACCTTTCGAAAACAAAGTTACAAAGTCAATAAGATCCAAAAACACGAAGATATAAAAAAAGAAAATAATTTAAATGGTGGTTTATCAGATACCGTCAGTTAAGAAAAAGCCATAAGATAAAAGTGAGTTTTAACAAGAGATTTAAAGGAGGATACTGAGTTTGCCTGCCTGAAATCTCCAGGCAGATCCACAGCGGAGGGGCCCGGAGAGCAAGGGCCCGGTCACCTTTAGAGAAAAGATGCGAGAAGATCTGAAGCAGCAATCAGGCTTATTGGGAGTTATATTATGACAGATTCTACGCAGGAAAACGAGCAGTAAAATGTTTAAATCAGTTTAATTCTCAGTTCCAGGTCGAATCTTCACCTGTCCTGTCACTGCTGATGAAGCTGTGACTTGTGGTTTTTGGCGGCCGTGGCAAGTAAAAGCTCCCTCTGAGAGGAAGAAACCTTGGCAGGAACCGAGCTCTCTGGGGGGAGAGGTCCTCCTGAGGGGTGAGGGACCTGCTGCTGCTCCTCGCCATGGGATGTGCTCATCGTTCCTCCGCGCACTGCGAGCTTATCATGTTGCATGTAATAGCTTAATGGGTGTTTGTCAGGTAATCACTCATAGTAGCAGAATAAGCACCATAAGCTCTCCTCCCTCCCCCTGAGCTCACAGATGCCTCCTCATCAGTGTGGAGCCTACTATGGCGCTAGTTTAATTTCCTTCCAGTACATTCTTGTTTTTTTAACTTGATGTTTATGTAGGGTGAATTCGGGTAATCTGGGACATTTTTTGCAATTTTGACTTCTGCGATTTATTCCAATATTTATTTTCCCAGAGGAGACATGCTACACTTATTAGTGTTATTTGTGCCAAAAAAAAGGAAATTCTGCCTGAATTTGATAAACTGGGATAGGTCACTTTGTAATCTGGGAAACTTCTATTAGCCTAAAAAAGGCCTATCACCTTACTTGCCAAACTCAGTATCACCAATTTTTTAAAAACATTATGAAAAAAATGACAGGTACAGAAATCTGAATTAAAAAATGTATAGTATTGATAGAATTTTCATTAATTCATATAAACATCCATCCATCCATCCATCCATCTTCCTCTGCCGGGGCCAGTTTGCGGGGGCAGCTGTCTAAGCAGAGATGCCCAGACTTCCCTCTCCCCAGAACACTTCCTCCAGCTCTTCCGGGGGAATACCGAGGCGTTCCCAGGCCAGCCAAGAGACATAGTCCCTCCAGCGTGACCTAGGTTTTCCCGGGGCCTCCCCAGGGAGGCGTCCGGGACAGATGCCCGAGCCACCTCAGCTGACTATAAAGTCATATTTTTTCATAAAGAACTAAATAAAGAAAATATCAGCAGATATACTTTCTATCTCTACACGGGATTAACAGATCTACTGTGTTAATTCATTTAAATTCATATAAAACATTATTAAAAATGTATAACATTTTAAAAAATCAACTAAAATTCAAGCAACAATAATCATCAATTAGATGAATGGATTATTCATTCAGTTATTTATTTAAATTCTCCATTCTATTAAAATTGGGGCTACTCGGGGAACAAACAGTCCTTGCAGGTGAGAGGCCCATGGTCATCTATCACACCAATTATATTCTGCACATGTTTTGTGATACCAATGGCTCAAGCTCATGTGCCAGAGGGGGTACGCATCCTGGGGCACTGCCAGTGGGCTGCTGAGGAGGGGCATGCATTGGGTGGGTCTCAGGATGAAGGTGAGGAGGCTGCTCAGCAGCCTGGGCGTGTATTTGTTTGAAAAGCGTAGCCCACCCGGCCTTTATTAGAGACAGGCCATTATTTGAGACAGGCATTTATATATTCATTAGACATTTTGAGAGTCATTCCAGTTGGTTAGTTTTTAAAGTGGATGTGGAGGAGCTACATCGTACACAGTCACAATATTCTACCTACAATTTAGTTAACTATTTAAGCAAAGTTTTCGGTACTGATAGCGAACCTCCTTGTCCCCTTTAGAAACTGATAGCCTAAGGAGGTGTGGGTTGGTGTCTTCCGGTGATTGTATCTCCTTATGTGTGCTGTGCTCATCTGGCCACCCCTGGCTTGGCCCTTCACGCTTGTGTGTGTGTGTGTGTGTGTGCTCACGTGACTGGGGGTGACTCTTCCTTGGGATACCTTTTAGTCCTGGTGGCTCACTTCTCCACTGGTAAGCCTCAGCTTTAATATTTTCCTTTGCCCCCCTCCCTAATGAATGTGTGGATTGTGTGTTTATTGTCTCTTTTAGTAGTGTTTTGATGTTGTTAAATAAAGAATTACTGTTGGATGGAACCACGTCTCCTGCAAACCTGTATGCCTTCTGGGTTATTAGCCTTGGTTCTGAGATAAACATTTTCCCTTGGGTGAAATTCCCAGGGTGGCGTTGCCAGCTTTTTTTGATCGCACTGTTTAGGGCTCTCGAACTTAATCACCCGCCACACAGGGTAATTAGGTTTAGACATGATTTAGGAAAAAAAAATTACGGATGAACAGTTCCTAAGGCAATGTTCCTATCCTAACTTAAGACAAGTGTATTACACAAACATCCTTACCTCCCCAAATCTTAAATTAACTCTCCTAACTTTAGGATAAGAAGATTCACTTTACTTTTCCACCAGGTATGCTGGTGTTAGCTAACTCGGGCGGCTGTGGCTTGGTGGCAGAGCGGGTCATCCACCAATCGGAAGGTCGGTGGTTTGATCCCGGCTTCCTCCAGCCATGTGTCGAAGTATCCTTGAGCAAGATACTGAACCCCAAATTGCTCCCGAAGCCGTTCTTTCGGTGTATGAGTGTGTGTGAATGGTTAGTTACTGTATTGATGGGCAGTTAGCTCCTGCCATCAGTGTATGAATGTGTGTGTATGGGGTGAATGTGATATGTAGTGTAAAAGTACAGTCCATTTACCATTTTTAATCAATATGGCTGCTTTAATGTCAACAGGTGGAACTTATTCACTGAGCGGCTTATAGCAAAGCCCACTCTCTTTTATCTCCAGAGTTGGTGTCATAGACAAAATATTTTTCCCAAAAAGAAGTCTTTGGATTTTTCTACAGATGTTACCTACACCTCTAACTCTGTCTTGAAGTTTAGTGCCCGTTGTTGTTTTTTTTCATTTGTGTCTCAATGAACTGTATGTTTCAGTATGTTTTAATGAGAAATGCCAACTGTTACGAAGCCGTTTAGCTTGGCGAGTTGAGAAAACTAGCGTTGGTTGCTAGGTAACGGACATAAAAGTTTATAAGCGATGTTGGCTTGATTATTTAATATTTTCTACCCTGACATAAGATAGGATGAAGTAAAATAAGATAGGATGGTTAAAGTGGTATGATTTGATTTGATTGATTTACAACAGACCTGAGTTTAGCAATATTTATTAAATTGAAAAAACATGACCGGGTCAATGATTTGATATGTTTCTAAAAGTACATAGCCTGATCAAATACAAGAGACTTCTGAGATTAGACTGTACAACTGAAGAAAGGGACCCAATACAATGAGCAAACTTAGAAGCTAAGCTATCTGAAGCAACAATAAGGACCTCAGTCTTATCTGCGTTGAGCTGTAAAAAGTTGTTAGCCATCCAGTCCTTAATGGCAGTCAGACAATTGTGCAGAACAGTCAATTTGTCAGTCTCATCAGGTTTAAAATAGACATACAGCTGGATATCATCAGCGTAACAGTGATAAGAGATTTAAATTTGCTAATGATATGGCCTAATCAAGCATATACAAAAAAATTATATAGGGCCCAAGACAGAACCCTGAGGTACACCACAGCAATTTCAGACCTGTAGGGACCAAGTGACACAGAAAAATTACTTTCCGAGAGATAGGAGAAGAACCAGTCCAGGGTGCTCGCCGAGTCACCCACCCACTGCCTAAGCCTTTGAATCAGGATGCTGTGATCTATAGTATCAAATGCTGCACTAAGATCCAGGAACACCAAAACAGAGCACTCACCCGCTTCAGAAGACATCATTATGTCATTATAGACTCTGAAAAGAGCTGTTTCAGAGTTTGGCAACAACTTCCTCAAGAATGTTTGTGATAAAAGGCAGCTTAGATTTAGATTTCACGTATTGAACAGGATAGAACGAGCCTACCACACATGGACCTAGCAGACACCAAACAATTACTGGTTTTCCTGCCTCTCATCCATCCTGAGGATGATTTAAAGACAACAATCAATTTTTTCTGGTCCATCCACAAGGAGGACCCCGCTGTGGCCAAGAGGCTGATGGCAGATCACTTGGCTACATTCCCGGAGGCCCCCAGTGGTTCTCCTGACTTTCAGCCAGCTAGCTCTGAGCCTAATGGCCTCCAGCCTGCTAATCCCCAGCAGGCTAGCCTCCAGCTCACCTACCCACCTGTTACAGTCCTAGAGTCATCTTTGGGGGGGGGGGGGTGTCACCTGCTGACGTGTCTCACCTCTGCCTAGCGGCTCGTCCACACCGCTGCTTAGCTGCTCGTTCTCATGCTGCTCAGCTGCTCGTCCTCACTGCTACCCTGCGATGTGCGCTGCCCAGCAGCAGAGAGATTCAGCTGTCCAGCGCAATGATGATGTCTCCAGTTCTGCCTGGAACCCAGCGGTCAAGCCAAATCTTGCTCCTGGTCCCTGGTCAGCATCCTGGCATCCACCTGTTCCTGTCCCGTTTGGGCCGCTGCCACCTTGTGAACCTGCTCTGGTGGGGCCGCTACCTCCTTCTGAACTTTCTATTGGGCCTGAACAGCCCTCTGAGTCTGAATTTTGGCTGCAGCAGCTCAGGGGGCTTCCTAAGCACTGAATCTTCCTGCTGAGCTGTAGCAAACCCCTGGTATCTCTGTACTGCAGCCAAGTCCAGCTGCCTTGTCGCCGGCCTCCAGTCCTGATCTCCATTTGCCGACCTCCAATCCTGATCTCCTTTCTTCTGCACCGCAGGCATTCCATCCGGCCTCCAGAGGTATCCTAGTATTGGCGCCAGCATCCTGTCCGATGTCCGCAGGGATGCCATGTTCATCGGTGTACTCCTGAGTTGCTCCACACATCTAGTCATTCCCCAACCCTGCTCAGTTTCTGTCCTGCCCGCAGGCCGTCCGCCCAAGGTTCCCAGCCCCACTTCTGTCCTGACCGCGGGCCATTAGCCCAAGGTTCCCAGCCTCTAGGGATACTGGACTTTAGGAACAAAAAATAGCAAGGTGGAGAACTAGAAACTAAACTGATTTTGTGAGGCAGTTACAGGTATGCTAGTCAAAACTAACATTAATTACATTTAGTCATTTAGCAGACCTAAATATGAGGAAGACAATGGAAGCAATTATAACACAGGGTAACAAAAGGCATAAGCATAAGCAAAAGAGATAGAAAGGAAGAAGAAGTCATTGATTGTCATTTAGGTGTTGATGGAAGAGATGCGTTTTCATGTGCTTTTTAAAGCTGGCTACAGAATCTGCTGATCTTGTAGGAGCAGGCAGGTCATTCCACCAGTGTGGAATGGATCCAGAGAAGGTGCACGAGAGTGATTTTGTTCCTTTTTGGCATGGTACCACCAAACGTTGTTCGTTTGCAGAGTGCAGGGATCTGGCAGGAACATAGGTCTGTATTAGCAAGCGAAGATATGATGGTGCAGAACCAGTGTTGGTCTTGTAGGCCAAGAGCATCGCTTTGAACTTGATGGGAGCCAGAGTAACCTAATGAAGAGAGGAGTGCGCTCTCTTTTCGGTCCATTGAAGACCACTCTTGCTGCCGTGTTCCGGATCATGTGCAGAGGTTTGGTTGTGCGCGTTGCAATACTCCAGTCTGGACAAGACAAGAGCCTGGACTAGGACTTGTGTAGACTGCTCCGATAGGAAAGGTCTGATTTTCCTGATGTTGTAGAGGATGAATCTACAGGACCGGGTGGTGCTGGGGACATGGCTTTTAAAGGTTATCTGATCATCAACTACCACCCCCAGATTTCTGGCCATGCTGGACAGCGTAACAGTCGATGAGCCGAGTTGAATTGAGAGGTCGTGGTGAATCTTTGGGTCATGGTTCTGAATGATCGAGCCGAGGGATGTCATGTAGATGGAGAAGAGTAGCAGCCCAAGCACCGAGCCCTGCGGCACCCTTGTATTGAGATGTTGGGACTCAGAGACCTCGTCTCTCTAGGATACTCTGAACGACCTACCCAAGAGGTACAATTTGAACAATTGTAATGCGATTCCAGAGACACCCATATCACAGATCCAGTGAGATAAGTACAGATGACTTGGATGTCGCCTTTGTCAGTCTCAGGGCTTCGACAACTGAGAGCAGCGCGGTCTCCTTGGAATGACCGCTCTTGAAAGCAGACTGGTTGCGGTCCAGGAGTTTTTTCTGTGTGAGAAAGGAAGAGAGCTGGTTGAACACAGCTCGCTCCGGAGCTTTGGCAATGAAGGGAAGGAGGGAAACCGGTCTGCAGTTTTCTAATAGTGTCGGATTGAGAGTGGCTTTCTTCAGTAACGGTGTGATGCGGGCTTCTTTGAAAGATGTGGGGAACGACCCAGTGGTGAGAGATGAGTCGATGATGTGGGTCAGAGCAGGGACAACAGACGGAGAGATGGCCTGAAGGAGATGGGTGGGGATGGGATCCAGCGGTCAGGTGGTAGGGTGGTTAGAATGAATGACCTTGGAAATGTCAGCTTCAGATAGAGGAGAGAAAGAGGGGAGCAGACACGTGTCTGGGATGCGGGCGAGGTCGACAGGTGGCGGCGCAGAGAACTGACTGCTAATGGCGGTTGTTTTCTTTACAAAGAAAGAGGCAAAGTCATCAGCTGTTTTAAAGAGAGTGTGTGAGTCAGGTGAGTTGTTGATCTTTGAGCGGTAGTAATTACCAACCAAATACCTGTATTTCTTGCAACATGCTTGATATGTGCTAACAGAATCAGAGAGGTAGTTAACATGTTGATAACATAGACAGCAGGAGGTGATTTGAACGGCTGCCTGTGAACAGTATGTGTAGCTGAGAAAACCTGTTCCATGAGATGGATGAGTGACAGACGTCAAAAACACTTAAGAAAACGCTGCCAGTGGGGATTTGCCTTAAGTTCTGTGACATACTACCTCCAACTCCTGCTACCCTGCAAAGCACAAGGGTGTTGATGAAAATGAATAGATACAATTTTCAGAGCCACAAAAAGGCAGGACCCCACATCTATTCTTACTTAACTACAGGCTTTGTGTTCCAACACGCTTTCTGCCTAAACTCTGCTGAATCATGTAAGGGGTCTGTCTCAGTTGAACATCCAGATTTTCCATCTGAAGTTGTGACTGGTCCCCATGGACAAAGACCCATTGGTCCGAAGTACTCCTCTGAGTCGAGTTAAACAAGCCACTAACTGAACAAGAGACATCTGTCAGGCTTTCATCTCTTTGATACTTCTGCCCCTCAGCTTCAATTATAACTGAGTCAGGAGCCAAGTGAACATAAGGCACATCAGACTATTAATGTAACAAGAAAGGTCTTCATTGTTGAATAAAAGCATATAAATGAACCCATTCCCTTATTTAGAATTTTTTTTATTTTTAACAAAAGTTAGGGATAAAAACAGAATATGTCAGAAAAGAATGAGTGTAAGTTACTTTTCCTGAAGGTCAATGCACTTTGATTTCTGATAATCCTTTATGCAGATTGGTAGTACACTTGCTAAGCACATTCATTCTGCTTTAATTAACTTGTACCCATGAGATAAGTGTATATAGAGATCTTCTCATAACTGTAAGCCATTTCTCTTTTGTGGAGAAGTTCTCTGACAGAGGAGGTTTAATAAAAGTGTATGGCGCCACACAGCTTGTATGATAACTTCCACCAATCAGTTGAAAGGAAGGGATTCTGTGACCAGGTCCTAACTGATGTACTTATATTTTGACAATGTATACATAACAGTGAGCCCGACTACTGAAAAGCAAATAAATAAAGTTGTTTGGAGAAAATAACTTGCAAAATGTAACATTTTTTGTTCACCTTAATCAAAAATCACATTAACAATTTGGGGTTTTTATTTTTTACATTGTGAATATCTATTTAGTTTTTTTCTTCGAATCATGTTGTAACAATTTATCAGTTGAAGTAAATAAGTTGTAGTTACGTGTATACATAAAAAACAATCTAACCTGATTGTCAAAAGGAAAACTGAGGTTGTCTGAGGTATGGTGCCGTCCCTTTAAGCAGTCAGTATGGCTGCGTGTGTGTCAGTCTGTACTGCTGTCGTGGGGCTCCAGAGCAGCGGGTAGCTCTACTACAGATGCTCCAGTCCAGTCAGGCTGAGTAGAACGCAGTGAGCTGCACACACTGATTTCATGACCACAGTCATGCACACACACTCTAAGCAGAGGCAGCATGAGTACAGTGTCTGAGCCTTTGGTTGGCAGCAGCAAGTCTCTGTCTGCAGCCAAGAGACACAAAAGTATCAGGAAGAACTCCAGAAGGATTTATTCAGCCTACCAGGACCAACACCAGGGGTGAGTGTGCTCACTCTTTTTTCATTTGATTCATCTCACTTTTATCATGAAGCTTTTCCCGCTTTCCTGTCTCTGCCCCTGTCTGTCTCTCTTTCCCTCGCTGTTTTTGGCTGTCACCTTTCCGAGCCTTGAATGCCACCCCGCAGTTTATGCAATTAGCCATTTACTACATCTGATCATCAGCAAAAACGGCAAAGAGTTTCCCGTGTGCTGCATTACTGTTCACTGCCATCCAGGGACATTCTGACCTGTCGGTTGTCTTTGTGGATTTAGCGTGAGCTCCTTCATCGCAAGTGCTTATCAGAGAGTTTGACTCTATGAATAAAAGGTATGATAGATATATTGATCAGTCTTCCATTAAATGTTTGCTATAAAAAAAGAAATGTACAGCATCTGCATGAATACAGTTCAAAACGGAGCGTAATCCGTGCATCAGTTTACTTTTTCATCGCTATGCCATCGACCATTTGGTGTAATTCTGAAAATAACTTGGTACTCATGGAGCTCATATGTAATCAAAGTTAATCCAGGGATTGGAAACATAGTTTGGCTATGGAAAACGCTTGCAGCAAGCTGTGAATTTGGTCGGATCCTTGCGGAAAAATCCGTGTTTCTGTATTTGTAACGGTGATGTGTTTGAGTTATGTCATGCCACGGAGCTAACTCATTCATTTGAAGATGGCCCTCTTTTATCATTTACGCATCAGAAACAGCATCCCCCTTCCTTTCTCTCATTTGTTTCGACATTTTCAAATAAGACACTCTACTCAGAGGTCCCTCAAACGGCTGTCTTCTTCAAAACCCGATTTTATTCTCAACAGCAGAGAGTGTACACAGCATTTATTACAAATACATCAGAACACACAGACAAAGCCATTGAAGACGTGCACTGGACATACAGTGTTTCTTTCTTAGAGGCCATACACGCCATGCTATTTACGACTTAAGTCACTTATCTTTAAAATGCTACATAGGGTATATTACAGCCCGGAGGCGATACATAAGACGAAAGGTGATGAAGTGTAATTTTTGTTGACCTTATAAGAAGTTAAAAGGTAGCACACGAGCAACGAATTCTGCTAATGGGTTTAATCCCTGCGCGTGCGTCATGTTGTGTGCATGTGTCAAAGAATACTGAGAGACCAAGTTAAATCATATGATATGATACATTATGTAAAGGATAATGATGAGGATGATTTGTGATACTGGGCTATATAAATAAAATTGAATTGAATTGAATTGAATGTTGTACTTCGAAATCGTCTGCTGTGTTCTCTGGGCACCACTAGACATGATGAAAAAAGTGCAGTCTTGATCAGCACTATTGGTTAGGAAATGCATTGCCATTCACCAGAGAGCCAAGGAATAAAAATCAGCCACATGGGGAAGTTGATTCATAAAACCGTAAAGGTGCAAAAGACAAGTAGGAGACTCTGACTCTTCTTCCCATCAGTGATCCCAGTCTTCTTCATTATTTCAATTGGAATATTCTTGACCATTTTACGTCCAAATGTGCTCTCTATGTATCTCTATGTTGTGTATTGTTTTTCCTCTTGCATCAAACGCACAGGTTTGTTTAATTTTATTTACATGTTGATGTGATTGAGAGGGGACTTATTGTAAAAAAAAAGAAAAAAGAAGAGTCACGCCATAAAGCTGCCCTCTGTGCGCGCCCGGGTCGTGAAGGTGCAGAGGACCGTGTCAGGTCTTGTTTTTCCTAATCAAAATTCATTCGCTAATTGTTTAAAGAAGCCCTCCACAAGTGCTGGGCTTCCAGTGGGAATTTGTGCCTCATGGGGTTTTTCTGTGCCCAAAACGCTGCTCAGACATCCAAGAGAAGTGACCATGAGCAAAACAGCTTTTGACTGGAGAGGGACCGTACGCTTCCGGTTTTCCTTTAAAAACCGTTAGGCTGAAATATGGTTCAGTTCACTACAAATGGGTAAAGGGAAATAACCCCGTGGCTGAAACTGTCGTTGAGATGTTTCTAATATGATCAGTTCTTGGATGACCACACATTTCCCAGCCCACGAGGGGCATGAGGACACACTTTGACCAGAGGTGTGGAGAAACAAAGTACAAATACTTGGTTACCTTACCGAAGTAGAAATTTTGGGTATCTCTTTACTGGAGTAATTATTTTTCAGCCGACTTTGTACTTCTCCTCCTTACATTTTCACGCAATTATCTACACATTCTACTCCTTACATTTCAAAAATAGCCTCGTTACCTAGCCAGATAAATGGCAACGTTGGTCGTTGCTCAGAGAAAGTAATAAGTGGCAGCAGACGCATGTAGCCCAGTCCGGAGACGTCCTCACATATGTGGCTCTTTAATGTGTCTGCATTGTACCAACATGCGTTCATGTTCAGTGGGCATATATGAGTCTGGAACAGGCCGCCTGGTGCAGCCCACGTTTCAGCTTTTACATTGTAATATAACATTATAGGCATTATGGCCTGTAGAAACGTGTTTTGAGGAGGTGGGGGAGTGCACTATAGGCCCCTGTGGCGCCGCCTTAGCTATTGTCCTTAATGGCATTTTTTCCCTTTACATTACTTTTACTTTTCTACTTTAAGACCTTTTGAAACCAGCACTTTTACACTTTCACTGGAGTAAAAAGCTTGAGTTGATACTTGAACTTCTACAGAAGTCTTTTTAAACCCTAGTATCCGCACTCTTACCTGAGGAATGAATGGGGATACTTTTGACACCTCTGACTTTGACACCCCTTTTGCCACCGTAAGCTGAACTGTAAGAGCTGATACTTAGAACTTCATCGCAGTGCAAGTCAGTGCGCGCTGGACTTTATCCATTTACAGGCAGAAGTTAACTTTTTTTCTCCACTGTTTACCATTGCACTGCTGGCTTGAGGAAACAGCCCCCTCAGAGCATCAGCTGGTTACGTGACTCGGGCATCATGTTATTGGGTTGATTAAGACGGACGGTCAGACATCTGATGTCATACATATGGCTACGTGAGATTTATTTGGAACGGGTGGACGAAATGATCAGAAACAATGGCAGCCCAATGTTTCGCTTATTTTAATTTAGTTTGCTTCTTACAAAATGAAACATACGGGTCTGCCCCCCACCCAGATCATTTTCACACAGGCCCTCAGATGACGTTCTTTCATACGACGTAACAGACTTTTTTCAGCGTTGCCCCTGTGTCGTCTCCTGCAGCTCCTCCGACGATGACGACAAAGAGGGCGAGCGGGTGGACAGCAACGACCCCGAGGAGATGTTCCAGAACATTCAGTACCAGAAGGAGATCATCGCCAACATTCGGACCAGACCCTGGCCGATGAGACGCAAGCTCAAAGTCCTAAAGTACCCCACCATGTGACCGCTCCCTCTGTATCTGCGGAGTGCTAGTTTAACTCCGTCCCTTCCTCTTGGGCTCTGAGATGCACGCACCAACACAACACACATGTATATTTCTTCTTAATGAAAGTGCTCTGGAAATAAATATGCCGCTGAATTTAAACCTCAGCAGCTCGCCCACCCGCACCCCACGAGGTGGTGACTGCGCATCATGCTGCGTTACTGAAACCCATCCAAACCCTTTTGAACACATGAAACACATTAGAGTCATAGAAACTAACTGTGTATAATGTATCCAACTGACCTCTTATTATTTCACCACTTGTGCTGGATGAGTGGGACAGGACAACAGCAGCACTTACTCTTACAAGAATGTACACGTCACTACTAAACGGTTTGTCGAGTACATTTTGGAGGAAAAGCAATTGCTTGGTGCGCCAGGTGCTGGACTCTTAAGACCGGAGACCAGGCTTCGCTTCCACATGTAGTTAGGTTTAGACTACCGGGGCACTTTGGTTAGGGAACTAATGGACATCTGTAAATACTGAAAAAATCTGAACGTCCTGTCTTGCACTTAACATCCCTGTTGACTTTTTCAGTGTTAAGCCAAGACCGCCATCTCTTCCCAACCTTGAGCAGGCGCTTTGGTTGCTTGAGCGTAACTCTGTGAAGGTTCACCATGCTTTAGTGGATGCAGTAGGAAAGCAAATGAATGTTTGGCAGCATTATGTTAGCAGCATTACGTTTCTCACAAAAGGTATTTAATTGTTGCAGATCAGTAGTACATGAATGACATTTTGAGGAGACGGCGTTGGTTGTAAAACCTCTGCAACTTGGAGACCCATTGAATGGCTATGTACATATTGCTTATTTGATACATTGGTTCCCGCTATATAACTGCTTACTCCCACTTACAGACACACGGGGCTTGATCATAGACAGAGATAGGTTGTGTAAATGTTACACAAGTTGAATTTTTTGTTTAAATATACTTTGATTTTCAGCACTTTCGACCATTTACTACCATTCACCGTGTGACCATTTACCACCAACACCTGTGTGGAAAATGGCCCAACATATGTGAAATGGAAACTGACAGCGGCCAACATTCTGCCAGGTGTCCAAATGGGCGTCCCCATTTCTAAAGAAGCTCATCCCTAGGCGTGGTGACCAGACACAACACTGTGAAGGCTGTGTTCCAACATTCGAGAATACGTAATTGGACTATTAGATAGAGACCAGGCCGAGCCAGAGAGAACCAGAGTAGATAGAGAGCTTCTGAGATGTGCTGAGTATGGGCCATTGATAGCAGGTTTTATATGGGCAGTTTGTTATTACCGCAGAGGTTTTATTGCCATCATCAGGGATGGGATGCAAGTCTGCGTTTTTACACCCTATTTAATCTCAGGCGGAATGTCTGCGATTACTCCTACTGCAGAAACAGCTCATATTTCACCTCACAAATCAGTGATTTTTACCTAGATTCCCTGACAAATTTCGGCTGCAGTTATTCCCCCATTTTATTTAACTCTAACCTCAGCCTTCATGGTATCACACAATGAAACCATGCGTACTCAGCAATTGTGAAAGCTACAGGGTCGCCCCCCCCATTAGAGAGTGTAAAGTGCACGTTGAGTGTCTTCACTGATTAATACATGGCTCATAGCCCTCTGAATTGTCCCCAGAGCTGTGACAGGATGAGCTGGTTTCACTATCTTATGGACTGTAAAGCTACGGAATGACTTTGGCCCGTTTATTTTAATGGGCCCAGTCTGCTGTGGCTGGTTTTAGAAGAATCTGGCTTTTAATACTGGTTTGCGCTTAGTCTTCAGCGTAGTGACAGTATTCAAGAGTACACATTTTGGAATTCACAAATGAGCCCCCAGTTCGCTTTAAACCGCAGAACAAAGATTCAGACCGCAACATGAGAGAAAGAGAGCCTCAGAGAAGAGCTTCTACTGGAATAAATCCACAGTGCATCCTCAGCTACAACCGCCACAGTCTGTATCTACAAGAGGTGGACAATTTAACTGTTGCAGTAATAAACATTACACCTGTGCCATATAATAGCATCCGTTACATTAAATAGTGCAAGAGCCCAAATGATGATAAGCGTTGCTAAAGCTTTTTTACATCCCACACTTTTCATCATAATTATATATACACACTGCAATTCTGCTTTTGCCATCATGGCTGTATATGTTATAGTTTTGATGCTATAAATCTATTCTGTACTTACGACATCTATTGCATGTCTGTCCATCCTGGGAGAGGGATCCCTCCTCTGTTGCTCTTCCTGAGCTTTCTATCATTTTTTCCCCTGTTATAAGGGTTTTTTTGGGTAGTTTTTCCTTAATCGAATCGAGGGTCTAAGGACAGAGGGGGTCGTATGTTACAGATTGTGAAGCAGTTTGAGGCAAATGTGATTTGTGATATTGGGCTGTATTAATAAAATTGAATTGAATTGAATTAAAGCAAAGTGAAAAACAAAAATGTAAATTACAAAGATAGCGACACGTCATAAGAAGAGAAACTGTGCAGGAAACACACAGGAAACACACACGCCATAGTCCCAGCAGAAATACGGTTTTAAACGTGTTTTGAAGGGATAGTTCAACATTTCGGGGAAACACATGTTTGCTTTGGCTCCGACAGTGAGATGAAAAGATCGATATCAATCCCATATCTGTGTGACAAAATAACCTCCACTCAAGCGTCCGCTCACCCGACTAGATTTTCAGAGCTTTCCACCGCATCTCGCAATCTTCATCAGCAAATGGATCTGGCTCAGGTGTCGTCATGTGACCCCAGGGTGGCGCCCTGGTCGCCGGATGGCAAATGAAGCGACGCGAAAGCTGAGAAAAGTTACTGCCGCAATTGCGCTGGGGTTATTTTGTCACGCATCCCGTTCCCAAGGTCAAGAATGGACCGGCATGCTCAGATCCCTGGAGACAGGATTTGTTTAGCCTAGCTTAGCACAGAGGTGTGTTTCTGAAGGTTGGAAAAGAGGCGGGCTAGCTGTGCGAAGCTAGACTAACGCATCCTGACTCCTTTCCTGTACTTCAAACGCAGACAAAGAGACAACAAATCTCACTTGCTACTACGAATACTTCCCACCTGTTACTTCAAGGGATATGCTTGCAGAATTGAGGTGTATCCTTTAGAGGATACGCTGTCTTGGTTATTTAATCTCTTTTAATCACAGCGCTCATACAGATAAAGTAAAGCAAAAAGTACAATATTTCCATGAAAAATGTATTGTAATTTTCAAAATGGACATTTGAATCAAGAAAACAAGGCCGGTATATAAATAATAATAATAACCTTCATTTATACAGCACCTTTCAAAATCAAAGTGCTTTACATGGTTGAATCAGGCGGAAGAGATTTCAGGACTGAGGCAAAGCCAGGCAGCCATTTAAAAATACAGCAATACAATGAAATAAAATGAGATAAAATAAAGCTATGTGTTTGTTTCTTTCCCAGGCAGGCCAGAGAGATTGTTCTGAAGTATGAGGGCCGACTGACCAGAACCAGAGGTTACCAGACTGCAGGCGCCGACGTACGTACGCGTCAACCGTTCACGGCAGCTTTCATCAGCATGCAGTAACGCTGCTCCGAGCTTTAAATGCAACTTTGTGTGACAAAACGTTTGCAGTAGGTAACCACCAAGGGTTCTTTTCCTATGTAGAAACTAAAGAACCAAAGGGATGTTACCCACCACTGATTAGTTTGTTAAAAGAAATAGCAAATCAGAGGACAATAGTTCCTTCAGTCCTGCTGGGTTTTGTAGCACCAGAATCAGCTTTATTGCCAAGTAGGATTTCACACACGAGGAGTTTGTGCCTGACAACAAACATAGCAGAAACATAAAGAAGCATAAAGAATACAGAAACATACAGCAAGTACTGCAGGTCAAGAGCGGAGCAATACAATGGATGGTGGGGTTTTAAAGATCATACTAAACAAGAATAGTATCGGACCAGGGCAGCACAGCGCACGCAAAGTACAGCCACGCTCGTAACGATGGTGCTACGGGAAATGTGACATTAAAAAAGCGGCAAAGATGGCTCTGCTCCGGCTGACTTGACGTCCTCTTGCCTCTGCGGTGCCACTGTGGGCAGCTTCAGGGAAATGTTACGTGCTCTGTACTGTACAGCCACAGCGCCACTTATTGCATGCCCCAAGACGAGCTTCTTTGCGTAATTCCACTGCACTGCAGTAACTTGATAATCAAAGCCGGAAGAATAAAACATGTCGGATTTCTTTTGGGCGAGCTGCTGAGTCCTTATTTTCACAAAGCTCTTCCCCTCCTGAACACACACATCCGGCCTCTTCTTTATCTGATCCTCTGCGTTACGTGCACACATATATGGATCGGAAGACAGACCGAAAGGGAGCTTTGCAGCCGTAGCGCGGCACCACGAGGGAATTTATAGCCTGTTGTTATAGCTCAGTTTAATTAAAATGTTCAGGCTGCTCAGGCCCTATTAGACTAAATTGACTTTTAGTGAGCAGTGTGATGAGTTATTAATTCTACAGTTCAGAATCAGAATCATCGGTTCAGTGGACCTCAACTTGATTAATAATCCGCATCTCAGCTCTGATTTTATTTTTTTTTATCACCTCACAAGATGTGAAAAGCTTCACAGAGCTTTATATTGCATCAGCTCTTATGTGGATTACATTTATATGTGCTACAAAGTTACATCCTGAGTGATGCAAACCACATGAGACCTGTGGTTGAACACGTTTTTCAGCAGTGTACTGTAATACCATGCAGATAAATGACACAGCTTGGCTGTTAGGCTATTTGCTCAAACACTTGAAACACCTATGATTTACATTTATTTGAGAAAGATCTCTAATAGGCATGCAGGTGACAACTAAGTCTTAGACACAAAGGCAGAAGTAGCGTATTGTTGTGCCTCTGGATAACCTCCGTTCTAAACCAACAGTTGGTTTCTTTTAACCTCGTCCACAACCCTCAACCACTTGGTTTTGTGCCTAAACTTAACGCAGCCTTAAAGGAGCTGTAAGTGACATTCACTGCCACCTAATGTCACACTAGAGCACCAGCATCTCAGGCCAAACCAAATGGGCGCTACGGCCGACCAGACCACATCGAGAAAAACTGTCATTTTTCATGGTGAAACACACTTCATTCAAACCGGACAGAAACAAAATAAAACTCACCAGAAGCGCCTTTGTTAGTCTTTCCGCTGTTCCAACAATCAACCAACTCTGGTTTGGTCGAAATTAGCCCTTCATTTACTGAGTTAGGCGAGAAAAGAAACAGCTGCTATATCGCTCTCCTCAAAGCCCACACGCTTCCCAGAACCTCACATGGACTAACATGCACACACAGCCTGACCAGCTACCAAAACAAGGCGCAGAGAAGCTCGGATGACAACGCCACACAGGCGTCGTGCACGGCTCAAGACACGATGACTCCACTATATCTTTACATAGCACGTAGTTGTTTGCTGCTATATTAATGATCAAAATCTCCTGTATAGAACCTTTTAACCCTAGAGGTACATGAGAAAACACTAGGGATGTAAAGATTGACCAATAATTATGGGAAAACCAACACAAAAGTAAGAGATTCAGCTACAACGGACCACAGATCCGATGCGAATTTGTCAAAAATCATAACCGCCAGAAGACAAAAAAAGAATTGTCAAATGAATCCTTTTTATTATGGCCATATGCATTTCAGACTGAGGAAGGATGTCATCCAACTGATAGGAGCAGGATTAGAAAATGCTCATACGTGTCATTTGGGAAAGCAATTACAAATTACGTATTTAGTCGTTAAGTTTTGGGGACGGAAGACACAACCCAGCACTACAAAAACAAATGTGAACGCCGCTTGTTGTTATTCTCTGGCACTGTTGCTTTTAACATGGCTGCGTGTTCATACTGCTAGAAGATATGAGTCACAGGATGGATGTGGTTTCATGTCCTGCTCAATTCTGCACTTGTGTTGTGTTTTGAGTTTTCAAGGTTTCTGTTTTTAATCACCCAATATCTCATGTAAAGTGTCAGCATATCTTGAAAAGCGTTCTGTCAATTTTATGTATTATCATTATTGTCGTAAACCGTTCTGTCATCCAACCTGATCAGATATGAACGGCATTTGCTATTCAGCCGTGCGCCTTGCATGGGTATGGGTATGGGTATGAATGGACCCATACACTGTAATGATAATGATCCCAGCTTGAGATGCAAAGCGAAAGTGCCTAAAGAAGCTGTTTTAATATGTAATCACAGATTTCCATAACTATACAGATTATATGGCCAGATGAATTCACAGTCAACACATGATGATTACTGTCCATTGTGAAGCGATCTGATAGAGGTTACAGTGAGGCAGAGGTTTCTCAGTGCTCTGTAAATGCCGGTTTCTCCTCCTGCAGCTGCTGAAGAAACTTTCCCGTGTGCTTTATAACATTGTGGTTCTGTTCATTCCCTGGGAAGTGAGGATCAAGAAAATTGAAAGTGAGTTTTTTTTTATTTGTAATCTATCATTTGATAATGCCCTAAATGCTATTTTGTTTGATATCTGTAAGTACTGCCATATCCAGGGATGTAGTGGAGGACAAAACCCCCCCTGCTCTCAGTAGACAAACCATTTTAGTACTTGACTTACCTCGAACTAAATGAATTTTGTTTAGGACACTTATCCATTAATATGGTCATGCTATATGGCGTAAGTCATATAGGGATAGACCTTTTCAGGGGAGAGAAAGCTGTTTCAAAAATTTAATTGATAATTGTTAATATTGGTTGTGTACAACTACATCACTGCTTGTGTGTGAGTGTGTGTGTGTGTAAAGGGTATGCAACACGTCAGTCAGTCTCAGTCAGATGTTTCCTCTGTCTTGTTGAGGTCACTTTGGGTCGGGCGTGGCCTCCTACTTCATCTTCCTCCGCTGGCTGTTCGGCATCAACATCGTCCTCACCATCATGACTGGAGCCTTCATCGTCCTACCTGAGGTCGGCAAGTCTCTGACACTGTACAGTATGCAAATGTGCATATGTAATACTGCGTATCAATATGTGAATCATATGTGAATAGCTGGGTTTACAGTGATTCATGATTTAGTGGTTAGGGATTTCTTTCAGGAGCAACCACAGTTTTATATTCCATTTCGATTTGATTCAGTATATCACACGCATCAGTACAACAATAATTTGACATTATTGAGGTGGTACAACTCTATTCACAATTAATAACTAAAAGACGCAAGGCATACAGATTTAAAATAGTATATCCTCATTTAAATCTTAATATATAAATTGAGACATAATTTTCTCGATAGCCACTGATTTACACATTAGCCATGGAATTAGCAATTGCCAAATGAATTATAAATCTCTCTGCATTGTAGTTTTGAATACAGAGCTGCTAAAAAAATACTTATTACAGCCACTGAGTCAATGAGCTGGGCCTAGGCAGCAGCTCTGCTGGCGGACAGCCCACCCCCCACATTCACAGCCTTTCCAAAGAGCACGGTGTTGAATACATAAACGCGGTAATTTCCATTGGCAAAATCAAGTCTGTAAATTTGCTGTGCTGGAGAGAGGGAGAAAGCTGTGTGCAGAGACTTTCATTCAAATGTATCTTGTCTCTTATCTTTCCATGTATGCAACAAATGGTGAATACAAATTGCACACACACTCCTGTTCGATCACTGATGTATCTTAAATGTTGAATTTTCTGGCCCTTTACTCCACAAAACTTGCAACATTATTGATGTTGTATTATATTTAATCCTTAGAGTCTTTGTTGACTCCTTCGTCCTCTGTAAGTTTTATGTTCATATGTTCTTAAGTACAGACCAGAGGATCCTTTACAGGAGAGTTTGTAGCCTGGTGAATCTCCAGCAGCTTCAGCTCGACCAGTAAAAGCACAAACTGTAGACGAGAACAAAGGATAGCGGGGGAAGAAATGCTGCTGGATTTATGTTTGGCACTGACATGCAGACACAAGCAATTTCCCCAGACATGACTTATCCTGTCATTCCCATTCCTAATCTTATTCCTTCATTTATTTCTTCTGCATCTCTGTCTCCCGCCATCGTTTGTTGGGACTAACCTACCACTGTCTCCTCGCACACATCCCACCTCTGTCTCACCTCTACTTAGTGAGTAATATCATCCACCATCAAACATCATGGATCGTCTGTCAGGTTTGATGTCTGCCTGTAAATTATGCATCTTAAATCTGTTGTAGGACCCAGGGCATGCAAGTCAGATGCCGTATTTCTACGTCTATGGTCTTTGCAGGACGATTATATGTCTATTGCAAAGCAGTCTTAGGGCCTGTTCACACCAGTATTTATAACATTTGCACTGAATAAATTCATATGTCCTGGAATTACTGTAATTAGTGGATTCTTTCAGTGAAGCTAAGTAAATCTGCATCATCAACTGTTCTTCTCGAGTTCAGTTTTGGATGAACTTTGAAACATCAATTTTGAACATTAAATGGGTAGTCAAAAAACTGAGTCAGAAGTGAAGGAGGCTAGGTTTTCATTGTACGGAACATCAATAATGTTTACGTTCAAGTGACGGTGCCCTCTAGTGGCTGTAGTAATTATGACCCTCGCCTGCCAGGTGCAAAGGAGGAAGTTGTGTGATGTTATAGAGTGACAAAGTCCACAGAGGGAGGAGGTTGGAGTGGATGGTTGGGTCAACAACACATTGGATTTTGGACAGTCCGCTCTTTTTTTCCTTTCTCCTACTGACTAACAACGCTATTTTTTAACAATGACCGCGGCTGTTCCCTAACCGTAACCACGTGGTTATTATTGCAACCATGACAACGAAGGTCCCATAACCTTGCCAAACCATGATCTTTCCCTAACCAAGTCACATTTGTGCCTTAACCTAACCAAACATTAGCCGTCGAGTTGTCAGTTCATAAATATTATTTTTACATCATCCTGTAGGTAGGGGTGTCAGATCAGAAAATAATTAATGTGTCGTTCTGGAGGGAATGGATAAACAACATAGTTTGCCGTCTAATTCGGTGTTCGCTTACGTGATTTACTTTGTTCAATATGTTATATACTGTGCTGGGCTTTAACAGACCAGTTTCTGGTGCACTTCTGCTTTTTGTTACCATGTGTTGTTATAATTGCTTCCATTGTTTTCCTCATATTTAAGTCGCTTTGGATAAGGCGTCTGCTAAATGACTAAATGTAAATGTAAATATTTTGGCAACTGGGCTTATTTTCTTTCTCTCTGAGACGGAGTTGAGAAGATCAATATCAGTCTCATGTCTGTGTGTTCAGGATGTGCTTAGATGTGTTTAGCTCACTAATTAACACCTTGTATCATTTAGGTATGATTCTAGTTGGAAGAGGTAGACGGGTTGAGGTGGACTGGACTGGTTGTTCTTGTTGCATTTAAGGTGGTAGATGAGAGTGTCGGTGGACTAAATGGTAATGTTGAACATGGATGCAAAAGAATGCATCCCCTCAAGCTGTGTGAGGGGACAGGTACCCTGAGGGTGCTGATTCAGCGGGCAAGAAGGTCTGAAGTCAGAGGTGGGCGTTTTGGATTGGGACGTGGTTCAGCCTCGGGGATGCCTTTCATTAGCATGCAGATGTGTGTGTGGGACGAGGCGGGAAAAGGCCTGAGGTCAGATTAACAAGGAAGTTTATTCCGCTGATGTGGACTTGTATGGTGGAGGATTTGGTCTTGAGGATGGACTGGGCAAATGTGATGAAGCTTGATAGGGTCAAGACATCAAGGGACGGGAACGGAAGACTGTGGGAAGCGTGGAAAGCTTTGAAGTAATTCCATCCTGTGAGGTAGGACGAGCGTGTTCGAGGGGAGACGCTGTTGAGGATAGTGTTTTGAGAGGCGGTGATGAGGTGATCCTGCCACAGGGTCAGTTGAAGATGGTGGCTGAAAACAGTGAGACAGGAGTTGGAAGAGGGTTGGAGGCTAGTGCCAATCATCTGAATTTCTGGAATGAGAGGCAAGAAAGGGAGTCAGCGATTGTATTTTTATGACCTGGGATGTGGAAGGCTCGGATGACAAATTGGTGCTGGGCCGAAATCAGGGTGATCCTCCGCATGAATTGCATGATGATGGGACCACCCTTTGTTAATAAAGTCTACCATGGCGCTGTTGTCAGAGTAGATGGCGTTGGTCTTTTTGGACCATGTGTGCACCCAAAGCTGCATCCAGCTAGGGTTGATCTCTCTCCATATCACAAAGGCATTGTAGGAGGAAACATCAATGATGTTGTGGAAGATGACCAGGACCCAGCAGGCAGTCATCCTTCTGCAGCTGTATGTTCCAATCACCTTATGTAGGTTGCCCACACCTCCTTTGTTGCAGTTGTAGTCCAGGGTGATGGCCAGCTTCCTATCCCAGTGACCGCTAATTTCAGCCTCTGTATGCAGTGTGCTCAGAAGTACCACATTCTTGTATTTATTTGGGAGGTAGGAAACTAGAGTGGTTGTGGGCATGAAGGCGAACATTAATGAGAACAAAATCTCTTTCCTTTGATGCAAGCAGTGCAGGTTGGAGCTCAGGCTTGTTCGTTCGAACTGTGCCAACCATGGTGATCTTCCACTTCAGGAGCTCCTATCCAAGTTTATAAGAGGTAAAGAAATTGTCACATGTGACACTGTGACCTCTCAGTCCCTCTGTCACATCAAGCCCAACCCTCATCCCTTGGTTCTTTTCTGGACCTCCAGTGGTCGGCTTCCCAGTGTACATTTACATTTAGTCATTTAGCAGACGCTTTTATCCAAAGCGACCGACATATGAGGAAGACAACAGAAGTAATTCTAACAACACAAGGTAACAAAATGCATAGAAGAAGTTACTGATTGTCAGTTAGGTTTGGATGGAAGAGATGCGTTTATTAAAGGTGGCTACAGAATCTGCTGATCTTGTAGGAGCAGGCAGATCATTCCACCAGTGTGGAACGGATCCAGAGAAGGTGCGCGAGAGTGATTTTGTTCCTTTTTGGCATGGGACCACCAGACAATGTTCGTTTGCAGACCACAAGGGATCTAGCAGGAACATAGGTCTGTATGAACAAGCAAAGATATGTTGGTGCAGAACCAGTGGTGGTCTTGTAGGCCAAGAGCATCGCTTTGTACTTGATGCGGGTGACAACAGGGTGCCAGTGTAACCTAATGAAGAGGGGTTACGTGCGCTCTCTTCGGTTCATTGAAGACCACTCTTGCCGCCGCGTTCTGGATCATCTGCAGAGGTTTGGTTGTGCAAGCAGGGAGTCCAGCCAGTATCGCGTTGCAATAGTCCAGTTTGGACAAGACAAGAGCCTGGACAAGGACTTGGCTATCTATTCTATTCTATTCTATTTTGGCTCCTGCAATGGGTAGGGGGGTGTCCTATCCCTGTGCGTTGAGCTGACCAGATGAACCAGTTGTTTCCAGTGCTGACGGTCTTGTGCCAGCTGCTCTGCATCCTCCACAGCAACTCCATGTTGTTGTAGGTCGCCCGCAAGGACGTCAAGCCATCGTGTGCGGGGTTTACCTCGTGGTCGTCTCCAGCCTGCGGCTCTCGGATCAAACTGCAGAATGGCTCTCGTCGGATGGTCAGGAGGGAGGCGGAGGACATGGCTGAACCAGCGGCCAGGACGTGACTGGAGAAATTATTTTTATAAAGAATTTTAGTTGTCATAGTAAGTTAGTTAAAATAGCCTTAATATTGGCATAGGAAAAATCAACCATCGATCATCCCTTCAATCATCGATATAGGATCCAATCGGCAGAAGCCTATTTTTGAACTTTGGACAGAGCCAAGCTAGCTATTTCCCCTTTGCCTCCAGTCTTTTCATAAGCTAGGCTAACCACGTCCAGACTCTAGTTCTGTACTTAACACACATGAGATTGATTGATCCTCTCATCACACTCTCACAGAAATAAAGTCAAATGTTGAAGGATTCCTTTAACTGGCACGCAGCTAGTGAACTAACTAGTATCTGGTACCATCATTGATTACAATGAAGCAAGTAATTATTGCTCCGCTCTTGCCTAACTTTTGCTGCTTCAAGAAAGTCTTGTTTCACAAGATAAAAAGTTTAATCAAACTAACTACTATGAGCCTCTCTTTCTCTGTGTTTCTCTCCCTGTATATACAGTATGTAAAAGGTCTCTGATATATTATTATAATAATGCATTGAATTGGTCTGTGTTTGTGTGTACCAGCTGCTGACTGGAGCTCCGTTTGGAACGACGAGGAGTAAAACTATCCCCAAGGAGCATCTGGCTTCAGCCCAGGACCTGGACACCATCTGGTCTCTTGGGGCAAGCCTCTATTTCCTTTTACTGTTCTGTCAATAGCACATTACTAACAGATACAATGGACCATTAATTAAACATTACATTACTGCCTCCCTGACCTGAGGTCAGGCAGTCACCAAAAACAGTAGAATTCATCCTCTACGCACCATGACTTTCAATCGCAAATTATTTGAATTTGGGTCTGTTGTTGTTGCAATACCTTGCTCTGGACCAAGTATGTAGCTGATAAGATCCACCAAACAGATTTAGCATTCATGATGATCTAGCATGTTTCTCTATTTTGATTTGCTTTTTATGTGTTAGTGCATACCCCCTATACTCTATATGTAGTTGATTTCCTTGTCATGTCATCATGTACTGTACCTCCTTGTGTTTGTTGTGAACACTAGTTGTGTGTGTGCTGTATCTCCACAGGGCTACCTGCAGTACTCGGTGTTATTCTATGGTTACTATGGCAGGGTGAGGAAAATTGGCAGTGCAGGGTACCGGTTGCCCCTCGCCTACTTCCTGGTTGGGATGGCTGTCTTTGCCTACAGTTTCATCATTCTGTTAAGAAAGTAATCATTACGCTCTTTACAGCTCATACTGATTTGACCATGGTTTGATGATATAATAAGGGGATGTTATCCCCGAGGATGACTTGATCAGGTTTTCTGAGGGGACGGAGAGTTTAAACTGTTGCACAAAAGAGGCATGGTTTGCACACAGTCATGAGGCAGGTACAAATATGTGTCATAAACAAACTTTGTGAACTTGTTGCGCTATTGGGACGGGCTCATCCCTGTGTTCCCAGGGTCCTATTTTCACAGGGTTTTA
>CM022485.1:35142756-35171427 GCA_011952105.1 Coreoperca whiteheadi | reverse complement strand
TTTGTTTTACATCCCACTTTTTTCATAATTTAATATACACTACAATTTCACCATTGTCATCATAATTGTATGTACTATGATTTTTTGCTATGAATCTATTCTGTACTTACGACATCCATTGCATGTCTGTCCGTCCTGGGAGAGGGATCCCTTCTCTGCCACCAAGCCACAGCCGCCCGAGTGTATGGAAGGAGCCAACGAGCGAGACGTCTCGCTTCCTTCTCATCTAATTTGAGAGTTGCACATGTGCGGTACCGATCGGGCATGATGTTTACGGATGTAGCGACACAGCCAATCAATGTTTTCTCATATGAGTTCCGACCGTGCGCAGTGGCTTTTCAAAACACCTGGCTATTGACAGTCACAAGTAGGGACGCGTTCTACTGAAACCAGGTCTCTGTCAACCCTGAAACGTAAAGTGACGTTGAAAAACTGTCAGTTTAACCCTGCCTGGGCTGGCGAGCACTTGTTTATTTTACCACCATGTCCAAACCCCAAAATCATTGTGTTTGATTTGCAATGAGTGCGTTGCGGGAGTTAAATCGATTTTAAGTAGGCTGCTAAAAATGTCTGGCCCATCTACATTTCCTGGTTTTAAAATCTGGCCCAGATGAATTTGGAATCTTATCGCCCTGCACATCATTAAATAAGATGCATTTGTACATAATCACAGAGATATCGTGTTTCTACAGATAAAATAATGTAGTTTCTTGTTCAAATGGATTGGGAAAAGGAATATAAGGCTTTATACTTTTCAGTCAGTTGGTAGAAAAAGTGAACAACTGTATAATTTTGTTTCCTTTACCTCCCATCGGGTCATAAACTAAATTAAAACTTGTGAACACTTTATTTGGAGTTGGGGGCTGACATGACACAGTCATAACCATGACATGACTCCTGTCATGAACATGAAGAGGTCTTCATGAAGGTTTAAGACTGTTTAATGCAAGGCTGACATTGACATGTCTTTGTTATGACAACTTGACATTAACCAACATAACCTGACATAAACATGCTAAAAGCTAATTATCAAACTTAAGGGAACTATGTAGCTTTATGTGTTAACATTACATTATACTGTGATATGTGGTTGGTTTTGACATTGGCTGTCATGAGACCATTATATTTGTGTCATAATTAATTCCCTTGCCCTCAAGTAAAGTGGAACCATTCGGACTTGTCATAAAGATGTCATTAAATGTTATGAGGCCAGTTTGACGACAGAGATTTACGGAGTTTCCTGATGGACAGATAGCTTTACTTGTTGCTAACGTAACGTTAGCTAACCCAACCACATTGGTGGTGGCTGAGGTGAGTTTCCCCCCTTCACTGTGAAGCACTCTGGGTATCACGATAACGCGCTAACATTATAGAACTAATCCATTATTATTATTAAAACCGCTAACTGCCGCTAAATCTAACTGTCTCTGCCGTTAGCTCGGTTAGCTGTGCAGCCAGCCCCAGACTCAGCCCCACGGCGCCAGGAGCCAAACCTGGCAAGAAAACCACCTTGGAACTGTATTCCCTGTCAAACTGGCCACCGTTGCGCTCGTACAGATATTGGATACTATAGCTGCTTGAGCGAACACTGTGTCTTCCTTTTCAAACATCGAAATGTTAGCTGAGGAAACCAACTGGAAATAGTACAGCAGCAAATTTTGTAGTTTGGAGAACTCTGAATTGAATTAACACACTTGATAAACATAACTATAGCCGCCTGAACTATAACTTTCACTCTCACAGCTTGTTCAGATTATTAATTAATCCAAGTTATAATTAAAATTGGGGCTCCTGTGATTTGAAAATTGCACTTTTGATATAAAACCGATGAATCGCTCAGACCCTAATTTACTTACTTTAGCATTAACCTGGGTTTCAGCAGACAGTTTTCTAAATGCTGTCTCAGTTTCTTTCCCACCCTGACAAGAATAATATTCTGTGGGAAACACTGAATACTTGTAAGTTATAGGAATGTTTTTTGGCATGAAAAGGGTCAAATTTAAACCTGCTGAATATTGGCTTTAAAAGGACCAATATTGTTTTGCATGTTTAAGACCATTTTTGTACAAATAGCATACGCATTACACCACTGCTTAGCAATATATAAATCATACCAAGTTCTTTTAATGTGTTTTTCAAGCTTCCGCGCAGCCATTGGTTTTCATTCATCTGAAACCTGTTTAATTACCCATCATGTCTCCTTTAATTTTGTCAAAATTCTAAGAATGTTATGTGGCAATGCGGTGCAGACATTTCAAATCAGTCCATGCTTTTTAACAGCATTATGCAATGTAACATACCAACAATAATATTACATAATGATAATCACATATGCTGATTCTTATGTTTTGTCCTTTCTCATAACAGGCCCCCACCCTTTCTTGGTGGCCCTAGCGGTACCTGCAGGTCCAAGTCCCACCACCACATGGCGTACAATCCCCCGACTCGCTATTCTGACAGCATCCACTCTGACCCCCTGTACAGGAAGTCCATACGCTCCATACATCCTGTGGAGGCTGCCGGGATCATCGCTGCACAGAGTTACGGAGGACGGCGTGGTCACACCACCCGCTACGTGATTGTCAATGAGCATGAGCCGAGGAAGAAGCTGCTGCGCTCAGCCACACGGATCCCGCGCCATTACCTCATGGAGGAGCCTGCCGAGATCCTGGAGCTGTACCCACGCAACATTAAACGCTACCCACCCCGCGCCACTCACCACCAGCCACACCCTCAACGGTCCCATGCATCACAGCAGCATCTGAGTGAAGAGGAAGAGGAGGAGGAGGAAGAAGCGGGAAAAGGCAGGAGAAGGATGTCGCCGGGGAAGGCTTATCGGCCCCGTTCCCTCTCTGACCTCCACCACCTAGCACACTTCTACATCGGTGACCGTGTAGAGAGCCTCGCACCCGTGGTTAAAGACAGCCGCACTGCTCGAGGAAGATATGGAGCGCAAGGACAGAACGAAGAGGAGGGCGATGAAGGAGAAATGGACTGGGGAGATTTAGAGTCCCGCTCCCGCTCCCAGGCCAGCGTGAGAGGAGCGGACCCACTTCTCGTGCGAGCCAGGCGTCGCATCCATTCCCCTGCGAGACACGGTCAGTCCCCGGCCAGGACCAGGCACGTCGAGACCTACGTGAAGCCCAAGACGAGGCCAAAGCTGGAGACCCCCCTGACCGAGTCCGACTCGGCCTCCCTGGCCTCCAGCAGCGACCAGCAGAACAGCAGCACTGACCAGTACATTCAAGTGATCCACAACAAGGAGCGCTATCTCAAGTCCAATGCCAGGCAAGGAAAGCTGGCCAAAACGTCTCAAACCAGCTTTGATTTAAATGTCAACGAGTCAAACGACCTGGTCTGCTCCAATGTATGACATGTTTGCTAAAATGATGTATTCTGTTTAAACGGTTCTCAAAATATCAAGGACATATGCTACTAGGGGTTAACACCTTGGAAGAGAGTATATTATCATAAATGGGATTTCTTTCTCCTGTGTGTGCGGTCTTGTATCATTCTGAAACAGCTATGTAAGCTGATGAAATGGGTCATTATAGCAATGTGTATTACAATAAAAAAACAAACTGCTTTGACGCCAGTAGTCTGTTAAAACACATACAGGTGACATGATTACACGTGCTTTCCCGTGCAATCGCGATCAAGTAGTTTTAATCATCTCACCTGACCTGCACACTGATACCCCTTTTCCACCCAGGCGGAGCTGGTGCTAGTTCGGAGCCAGAGCCAAGTTTCTAATCGGTTCTTTGTGTTTCCACACCCAAAGCACCAGCTCAGAGCCAGGAAAAGTGGTTCTTCAGTAGCACCAACTCGTTGCTGGGCTAGAAGTAAGCACCGCTTACTGCGGCGGCTGGGGGCGGGGTTACCGTGACCGACAAGACGAACGGTTTTCACTTCTGCTTCTTACACCAACACTTAATACATTTTTATTTAACGGCAATGTGATCGTTTATCAGCAGCATTGATGCTAGGAGGGTAGCAACATGCCGAGGCTAAAGTTGACACGTTATTGTTAAAAATAAATGTTATGTATGTTAAGTTACTATCGCTCGTAATCTCCGTCTGTACAAACTACGGCGAACATAAATAGCAACGCAACGTCCGCGATTGTTGTCGGTGTTTGTGTTCGGCGCTGCCGCGCTAGCGTTACCTGAAAAGATGTGATATACGGTCACGTGAGTCCTGGCTCTGTGCTGGCTCTTTAGCCAGTGGAAACACAAACGGGTTCTTAGAAGGCTCGTCATTTGAACCAACTCCGAACTGGCTCTAGCACTGGCTCTGAACCAGCACCTGGTTCACTTTGGTGGAAATGGGGTATCAAAGAAACAGCATGTCGTCTGCGATGACGTGACCACTACAATTCCCAGTTTGCTTTGCTGCAAGCCAACCAGATTAGAAGAAGGAGTGGGGCACTTTTGCCTTCACAATAAAATGCGTCGAGCTTGTCGCCGAATTAAATGTGTTGCTGTTTACAAACCGTTAGTACAATACGTGATTTAATCCCCGAATGCTGTGCTAACTGTTGTTAGAGCACATGGTACATTTTCACAAACGTTTGTGAATAGGGGTTTTCTTTTGAAGGCTATGACCGGAAGTTTACTTTTTGGTTCTGGACGATGTGACAGCTCGGCTAACGGGTCTCCTTCTCCCCGTGTTTCAGGGAGTTCGTTCAGTTACTTTGAGATTTGAACGTTTAGACTGAGACCGGCGTGGCCTGTCTCGCACAAGGCGGAAACAGTTGTGAATGTTCTCTATTCACGCACCTCGTCCCCGCGAGCTAGCTGCTAGGTAGTTAACGATGCGGAGTGTGGTTAGCACGTTCCATTCATTTCGGCTAACGCTAGCGTCGCAGTGGCGGCTCGCGCTCACCTGAGCACGGTTCGGTAGACTTGCTAGCGCCGAGCACTTTGCCGTCGCTACACACCCGAGTTACATCGTCCAGGTACCGTGTGACTTTGGTTTTCGGTTGAACGGAGTAACTAAAGCCTCGCGCGTCCATCTATTTAGCCGCTGTAACGTCGGCCAGCCTGCAACGCGAACCAGCGCGGTAACGCTAGCGTTAACTCTCGCTATCATGGAGTACGAACAGAAAGCGAAGGCGGTGGCTGACTGCTTGCTGGGCTACAAGAGGGATGAGGCCGGGTGGAAAGTCTGCAAGAAATCGGTAAATGTTTGCTGTTTTATCACTGCACGATGTGAAATTGTAAGCTTCCCGCTTGCCCCGGTACATGCTGTTCTCTGGTGGAACGTTAGGGCAACCACCGGGTGGCTTCGTGCGTAAACGTGTCACTCAACGTGGCCTTGCTCTTGCGACACAGGTAGCGCACCTGACAAGGGCGGGGTTTAAGGCTCGGCTCTATCATTTTACCAAGCACCGTCCAGCCTTTTCTTTCAGTCACACTACTTTTTACAGGAGTCTGAACCAATTCTAAAAAAAAAAGTAGACTTTTGAAATAAATGTTTGCATTTCAGATTTACCAGGAGAATAAAATGTGCTCCAAATTGCCCTCTTTGGTTCAGTCCAGTGTTCATTGTAACTATGCCACCGGGTGTCTTGGTGGTGGTCGTCGCTGAGGGTCCACTTGTGACCAGTTTGACGTTAGGGAGCCGATGTCATTTGACAATTTCTGCATGGACATCATCACAGCACATAACTGTCTGCAGCCTGACGTTCCTGTGGTTTTCTGTGCAGCGGATTTCAATGCGCTGCTCACGGTTGTAAAGTGTATTTTTCAGAATGTCCAGAATCTCAATATATCCCGCCTCAGTACGTGTCTTTGTCAGAACTCGTCCAGCCACACGTGGCACCTAATCAACACTAGCACTGAGTTCATATGCTCAGCAGTTAAGGGCCACTAATGGCGCTTTTCCATTACACGGTACCAGCTCGCCTCTGATTGGTTCTCCACTGTGTAACAGTCGTACCTGTACCTGCTTCCAGGTACTTTTCTTCGTACCACCTCCGGCGAGGTTCCGAGCGAGCTGAGGCGATACTAACATGTGACGTGAAAACACGGCAGGCTGCTGACTGGTCAGAGAGAATCGTCACTGTTCACTGCGTCGTCATTGCACGCGCCCGACGGAGGATCCTGAATAACCCCGCCATTTTTAAACAGTTTGGCCAGAGATGGCGTGATGTACCGATTACTATTACGGCAACTCGGAAGGATATCCCGCGGTCAAACGAAACAACTTTTGTCTTGTCTGAGAAACAGCCACATCCCGAGGATCAGAAACCGCGCACACTCCATTTCCTCCACTGTCCTGTGTGTGTGTGTCGGGTGGAAGATTATCTCACGGCAGTTTCCTGCGGCGTCGCTTTGACGACCAGGTACTATTGTGGAGGTTCTTTCTGCAATGGAAAACGGAGCGAAAAGCGAGCCGAGGCGAGTTGAGCTGGTACTTGTGATGGAAAAGCGCCATAAGGGCCAACCAGTGCCAATGATGCGGGACAACAGTCGACCACTGGCGCTGTCAGCTTGGTGTATCAACTGATAGTGTCTTCATTTATGCCTTTATTACATTGTTTTATTTAAATGTAGTGTTTCAGAGGGAACAGCATGTACAAGGGCCTTTCGTTACGCAAAGACACACATGGCTCACTGTAAATTTCCTGTTTTCTTTGGCAGAATGACGTGGTTGTGTCTTGGCGCCCCTCGTCAGAGTTCCCTGGGAATGTGTGAGAAAGCTCAACCTATCTTTTTTTAACCTCCATCCTCATCAAGTTTTGATTTGATCACCAGTTGAGCACAATGATGACATCCGCAAGGCTTTAAATAGAAGGAGACTTTGCTCTGGTGCAAGCGAGGGCAAACACAAGGATAAGAGTCAGGGCTCGTGCCTACAGCTGGCCATATGTTTATGATGCAACCTGTCCTGCACGCTAACTAAAACTGCACTAAGACAATGAAAAGCCAGATGTGCCTCTGGAGATTGTAGTGAGCTTATCACCGATGCTACTTTATCTTTTCCATAATATTTTTTTTTAGATGATTAGCTGCTACCAGGTCAGTGTAACGCTTATCAGTTCAGTTTTCCCTATAAAAAAAATGACTATATTTCTTTAAACATTGTGTTTTTTGTTCGTCAGATCAATTTTTAAGTAAGGTTTCGGAGTCGTTTATTTTATTTTTTTTTGGGTCAAATTTTCTATTTGTGGAATGTCGGCTGGAAAAATGGAAAATTGCAAATCGGAGAGGTTTTATTTCTATCGGTGTCTTGCATAATGTCCAGTCAATGGCTGCCTGGGAAGACGGGGTCTAAGCGTCTGACCGAGCTCGCGTCTGATTGGCTGGCAGGGCCCGCCTGCCTTGCCCTGTGCTTATCAGTTTCCATTTAGAAAAACGGCACTTTTGTAAAACGTGTATTTTTCGTTCGTCCACGTATAATTTAGATGCGGGAGTTTTCATTGTCTATTTGTGGAATGTCGGATAGAAAAATGGAAAATCGGGAGAGGCCAGTCGTTGGAGGACATCTGGTCATGATGCCGCTGTGAACTGCAGGTGAGTCTGGTCGGTTTCCCCCCTCCTAAATGCACATTTGTCTCAGAGGAAGACTCTGTTCATGTAAATATGCAGCATATAGCATGAGAGGCCTATATAGGGATTTTCCTGTGTTGGCCCGGATGAAAAAGCTAAATGTGCTAGGTAACGTTAGCCTTGCCATGCAGTGTGCCCGTGCTTCATTAAACACTTACAGACGCAGCTGCTGCACAGAAAACGTTCGACTATCACTAGCTGAGAAGCCCCCTCCCCCCCGGGGGTCAGCAGGAATTGGTGCTATGCATGTCTAAATGTTGCTGTGTCGGTGCTCCAGCAGCGCTGTGATGTATCTGAGCTGTTGAATTAAAATCCCTCTTTTCCCCTCACATGTGTCCTGTGGTGGTGCCGTGGTCCTCCTGGGCCCTGGCCGTGCAGCTGACCCCCTGCAGATCCTCTCGTCTCAACTCAGGACATCCTTTACCACTCTGCAACAAACCCTTTTACAGCTGTCTCTATAGACATGTTTCAGTACAAGTTTGTCCCCCGTTCAGTGGTGTAGTTACACATAGCTGCCAAGGTGACCCGTCCTTTGTTGCTACAGCCTCTATAAGACACTTCAGTCCAAGTGTTAGATTTTCTCAGGTGAAACCCGTGTTAGGCAGACACAGCCTTTGATGTTGTACAGGTTTTTGGCCAATAAAAGTCAAATAGAATGCCGCCTCCAGTCTGATGCCTTTTTCTTTCATCCTGTTCTGAGCCTCGTTCAAAAGCAGCTTTTTCTTCATCCATATTGTAAGGAGTTAAATTAGAACGTACAGCATTCAGTTTACACAAACGTGCATGGCTGATATTCTCACCATTGGTGAGTTTTACGACCAAGGTAGGGCTTCAGAGTGCGGTTGCAGACCGAAGCTCCATTTCCTAAAAGCATCTTAAGGATGATTTAGTCCCCCCTGACTTGATGGGCTAAGATCACGTCAGCCTGAAGGTGATTTTGGGAAATGAAGCCCAGTCTAGTACTGATTAATGTTGCAAGTAATTTTAATAGCATGTAATTTAAGTGTTGTCCAGTTTTATTGTAAGCTTTGTGTTTGGGTTTCAAATGATTTTCATTCACTTCCACGAAATGCATTGAGTTTGATTCTCGGGAGATTTCGTTCCAATGAGGGGGCAAATGTAATCCCGTCAGCTTGGTGCGGTGGAACAGATTTAGTGGGCTGTCATTTCAGGAAAGCTGAGCGAGAACCTCCCCCGCCCCGCTCAGGAAAACCAGTTTAGTTCCCGCAGAAACTGGCGTCGCCCAAAAGACGGCTCGCTACGCGAGGCAAGCGGCCCCCGGCAGCCAATCAGACGTGCGGTGAGCCTTGCGCTTCCACCAATAGAAATAAAACCTCTCCCGATTTTCCATTTTTCTATCCGACGTTCCACAAATAGACAATGACAACTCCCGCATCTAATTTATACGTGGACGAACGAAAAAAATACACGTTTTACAAAAGTGTCGTTTTTCTAAATGGAAACTGGTAAGCACAGACCCCCAGCAGGTACTGTTTATTTGGTGCGTCCTCCCGATGCCTTGCGTAGTGCTTCACGTAACTGTGGGTGCTTTTTGAAAACCACAAGATTTTAGAAGGCTATTATGTTTAAGGAAAGGGTGTGTGGTCTAAAGTCTCCCGCTCGGCATCAGTAATTAGCAAAGGCCCGAAACAGGGCGGAAGAAAGGTACCGCTTCTCTGTGCGCAGAGGTCATGTCCGAATCTGAGGCGCAGCAGAGGCGCGCCTTGGTTATCAGCTCTCCTGTTCTGTCGTCGGGCTTCCTCTGCAGTTACAAGGGCGACGGGATCGTCAGCGGCAGCCCGGAGAAGGTGTGGGAGTGTCTGAAACCAGTACCCAACGGGCTCAGAGTCAAGTGGGACAACAACGTCAAAAAGTTCGAGCTTTTGGAGCAAATCACAGAGGTGTGTAATGTCTAGCTCCCTTCTTCTGACCACGCGATGTTTTGTCGCAGTTTTCACTTCACGCCAAAGGTCGCCTGCATCCTTTATGAAAGTTGCACTAGGTGTCCCAACATATTGGTGGCTGCCAAACAGTTTCGAAACTAACTTTGAACCGCAGCACCAGAAAGCTAGTGAGAGCGCGTCAATAAACTGCAGGCAAACTCGTCTCATGGTGCAATAGCCCAACCTTTGTTCCCAGTTCGGTCAAATCCACAGAACCCCAACAAAATGCTAATCTCTCCCGGTGCAGCTTCAAATGCCTACGTGTGCTACTTTGCTGTTGCGTGGTTTGACCCTGCGTTTGAGTGCACTCCCTTGTCTCCCACTCTTGCGCAGGACATCTCCATCTGCCGAACAGTGACGCCCTCAGCTGCTATGGGCATCATAGCTCCGCGAGACTTTGTGGACGTTATTTTAGTTAAACAGTACGAAGACGGCACCATTTCATCAAATGGTGCGTAATGATTCCTCTACTTCCTGTACTTGTTTCTGTTACCAGATCCCTTGTGCCACGCAGTAAGGGCCGGGCTCTTTTACTTGCACGAGTGATTTGGGTGCAGTGCTGTTTCTGACTTTACTGTGGTGAGGATGCGCTACAGGTCTGAACAGACTAAATAGATTCTTTTTTTTTTTGCCATCTTTGAGTCGTTTATCAGCTGACAACTGAAGAACTTCAGTCAAATATATCTGAAAAAATAGTTACCAGTGAGACTAATAGGAAGTCAGGAGTTGAGCCAGCTTTTCCACTGCAGGAACCTAGTTCAGGTTTTTCTTTCCCCATGAAACCCGGCCAGCTGTGTTTGATCGAGAGCGCCGTCTCCACTGTGCCACCTGGGATGCCTGAGCCATCACTTTACTAACATGTGCAGTCGGGCTAATTTGCCTGATCGTGGAGTTGGGGAGAGGCCATGGAAACACAAAAACACACACTTTAAACGAGCCGTAATCCTGGATCGTAACACACTGCAAGATCACCAGTCCTGCACAGCAGGAGAGGGGGGGCAGCGCATTACTCCAGAACAAATTACAGCTCATTTGTGATCGCCTGCGTGAAACATTTCCCTGGCACCCAAGTGGCCAAAAATGTCATGTTAGCGTGGCACGGCTAGTGTTGTCACGGATGCCGTAGCAACTAGCATTTACAAACAAACCTGTTCCGGTAGCTTAAAGGAGAATTCCAGCTTCTTACAACGTGACTCTTATTTCTGTAGGTTTGGCCATCAGCAAAGAAGTGCAATGTCTAATTTAGAACAGAGAGAACACACAAATAACAATACATAGAGGAAAAAAAAGACACAAACAGCATTTGAAAGCAATTTATCATAGTTCTTAGATAGATTCTCAGCCGTTAAGTGCAGGGGGGGGGGGGCTTCCATCGAGCACCGTTGTGTTCACAAAGGGCAAAGAGGGAAATAAATGCAGAATAGTGTAAGCTTTAACTACCTATAACAACTTAATATCCCCACTGATATTTCAGGGTCACATTAACAAAGCTAGCAGTCATTATGTGTTGCAGTCCAAAGCATTCAAACGTAACGTTCAATAGCGAAAGAATGAAAGCTGCAGAAACATGTCCACATAATGTACTTTAACATAACATGGCGAGTTGATCAAGGCGATAATATACAGTTACTAAATGAGGGGACATCACACACTGTTTTTCATATAAAGCTAGATAATTATTAACCACGGGATCACATTGTGTGGTCTGAGTCTCCCCTAACTCCCCCGATGACCGCTTTAAAACCATTCAGTCACAGTTGTGGCCACGAAGCCAGTACATCATACACGGGGAGTGCTGGTTTAGGGTTCATATCAAATCTGTGGATAAACCTATTCATAATAAGGGGTTCTGGGAAAAGACGCACTCTAGATTACATTTCCGCTTCAAGTGGACGCGCTGCCGTTTTCAGACAGTTTGGAAACAAAGCCACAGGTGAGAGAAAGCCACAGTTTACAGACCCACTCCCTGGTTGGAAAGGGGTTTACATCTTCTGGATAAACTGTTGGCTTGTTTCCAACCCGACTCATTTTTCCACGTTACGGCCACATTGGGATTTCATGTGAAGTGGACAGAAAGTGATACATGCTTTTTCAAAATTCTTCGCAAATAAAAATCTGAAAAGGGTGGCGTGCAAAAGTATGGAGCCCCCCTGGGTCAAGGCTTCGTAGAACCACCTTTCGCTGCAGTTACAGCTGCAAGTCTTGTGGGGTTTGTCTCTACCGGCTTTGCACGTCTAGAGACTGAAGGTTTTGCCCATTCTTCTTTGCAAAGTAGCTCAAGCTCAGAGTGGGTGGAGAGCGCCTGTGGACAGCAGTTTTCAAGTCTTGCCACAGAGCCTCAGTGGGATTTAGGTCTGGACTCTGCCTGGTGCCAGTCTAACACATGAGCATGCTTTGATCTGAACCCGTCCACTGTAGCTCCGGCTGTGTGTTTAGGGTCATTGTCCTGCTGGAAGGTGAAGCTCCGCCACAGTCTCAAGTCACGATTGCTGCCACCCCCGTGTTTCACGGTGGCGATGATGTGTTCAGGGTGATGTGCAGTGTTCGTGTTCTTGCTTCTAGGCCAAAAACTTCAGTTTTGGTCTCATCTGACCAGAGCGCCTTCTTCCACGTTTGCTGCGTCGCCCTCATGGCTTTTGGCAGACGGGACTCCTTCTGGCTCCTTTTCAAACAATGGCTTTCTTCTTGCCACTCTTCCATGGAGGCCAGATTTGTGGCGTACACGGCTAATGTTCTCCCCCCTGAGCTGTGGATCTCTGCAGCTCGTCCAGAGTGGCCGCGGGCCTCCTGCCTGCTTCTCTGATCAAAGCTCTGCTGTAGGTTAAGGTGGACGGCCATTCCTTGGTAGGTTTGCAGTGGTGCCGTGCTCTTTCCATTTTCGGTGGAACGATGAAGCTTTGGGACATTTTTTTATAACCTAACACTGCTTTAAACGTCTCCACAACTTTATCCCCGACCTGTCTGGTGTGTTTGTTCACTAATGTTCTCTAACAAACCTCGGAGGCCGTCACAGAACAGCTGTATTTATACTGAGATTAGATTCCACACAGGTGGACTCCATTTACTAATTGGGTGACTTCTGAAGGCAACTGGTTGCACTGGATTTTATTTTGGGGTGTCAGAGTGAAGGGGGCTGAATTCTTTTGCACCGCCACCCTTTTCAGATTTTTATTTTGAAAATATTCAGAAAACCATGTATCATTTTCCTTCCCAATAAGACACATTTACGTTTGTGGTTGTAATGTGAAAACGCGGAAAGGTTCAAGGGGTATGAATAGCTGATCCCAGCCATGTGTGTTTGAGGCCTGATTCAGAGTCTGATTTCAGTCTTCAGGGTTCCACCAGGCGAGTAAAACACCTTCAGCCAGCCCATTTGGAGCACCCTCTCTAGTGTCTAAAGGAATATTTCGCATTATTCCTTTAGCTTAGTTTAGCTGGAGCTTCATATTGCATGGGCAGACATGAGAGCAATAACTAGGCATCTAATTCTCAGCAACGTAACGAATATGTGTTTCACCAAACACGCTCTCGAATTGAACTGAAAACCTGCAGGCTCTTGGTTGATTTCTGAGCTCCCATGGTTGAGAGCCACAGTTCTAGAGACAGAAATGCAGCCCATCACCAGATCAACACAATGTAGATAAACGCATGTGTGTGTTGTTTGTTTTCCGCCTTGTCAAACAGCCACCAATGTGAGTCACCCGGGCTGTCCTCCCCAGTCTGGCTATGTGAGAGGATTCAACCATGCATGTGGGTGCATCTGTGTGCCCATCTCAGGGTGAGTGCGCTAACACACACTGAGCGGGTGGGTGTTTGTAGAGGATGTGCTGGCCAGAGTTCCGCTCCCCCTTTACTGTACTACTTTAGCTTCTCTTCCATGTGTTACAGTTTCTCTTGTGTGTTTCTTCCACTCCCTTTCCAGAGAGCCCAACAAAACCCAGGTGTTCAGTTTCTTCCAGACGGACCTGGGTGGCCTGCTCCCTCGCTCCGTGGTCGACTCGTTCTTCCCCTCCAGCATGGCCGAGTTCTACAGCAACCTGGCCAAGGCTGTCAAATCCCTCAAGCACCTTTGATGCCAAGAGTTAAGAAATCTGCCTTGAAACGCGAGGCCTGCTGACTGGCCAAATGTCCATTCCACGTTCAACAGTCCAAACTCAATAGCAACCAGCACACTGAGGTTATCAAACGATCGCCTATTCCAAATAGATCTAACCCACGGTTTATGTTAATGTGCATTCCTATGTTCCTGTGTTCCTGCAAGAGGAGTCCAGTAAATATTCGAAATAGTAATATTTGAAAGCAGTTTACACATTGAAGAGTCCCCAAATAAGAAAAAGGGCTTACGTCTGACAAAACCTCTGTCTTAAAGTGGTCATATTATGCTCATTTTCACGTTCAACATTTTATTTCGGGGTTGTAAGCAAGACAGGGTGACGTGCTTTAATTTTTCTAAAACACCATGTATATCTTCTCTCGCTGCTGCAGCAGCTCTTCTCACCCTGTGTTCCAGAGCGCTCCGCCCGGGGCTGCGCATGCGCGGCACCTAGGTAAGGACTACGAGCCAGTCAGAAGCAGAGTAGGGCGGGTCCTGACGAGCGAGGTGGTGCGATCCAAAATAAAGCCTCTTGAGCCGGTATCCATGGCTTCGGTTCAGCCGAGTCCGACACCGAAACACGGGCAGGACAACCCGAAGCAGCTGCACCACCGAGACTGGAGCGATTCATGTTGAAACTGTGCGCTGTCTCAGCTTTATGCCCACTGACTGCCCGGAGGCTCTAACGTTATTTTAATTTCATATTTAGGTGCCCTTGTGGAATCTGCTCGATGATGCGCGTGGGGCTCAGGAGGCAGAGCGGGTCGCCCATTAATCCCAGGGTTGGCTGTTCGATCCCCGGCTCCTCCTGTCCATGTGTCAAAGTGTCCTTGAGCAAGACACTGAACTCCGAGTTGGTCCCGATGAACAGGCCGTACATGGCAGCGCCGCCGCGATCGGTGTGTGAATGAGAGGTAGAAAAGCACCATATAAACGCAGGCCATTTACCATTAGCTAATTACATAGTGACGAAGATACATTTCGGACTACAGGAGCAGTGTTTTCTGCGGGGGAGGGTAACTTCCTGCAAGAAAAAGATAAAAACACAATAATGGAAAGGGAAAAAGCCAGAAAGCATAACATGACCACTTTAAACTCCAGTCTCTTTACATCCCCGTCTGTGGGATACATTTATTCCCCCCAATCTAAAGATTGAAAATAGATGTAAAATCTATATTTGTACATGTGCTAAAAGTACTGAATATCTTAACTTTCTACCAGAGTGATGCGCCACCAGACAGTTCCTCTTCATGTAATTGCATACTTCAGTGTGTACAGTAAACATGCATGTTGCATGGACCTTATTTACCTTATGCTGGTATCAGATTATGGGTTTGGAGTACTGACTCATACCTCATATTTAGTTGTTTGTGTTGTACTTGAAATGCCATAGTTACTCCGCTCATCTGTGAACCGTGAATATCTGCCTCTTCATCAGCTACACTGAAATACTGAAGCACAGGTGGGATGGCATACAGGAAGTGGCAGCCTCTTTTCTTTCTGACAGAATGCCTTTTGAATAGGACATGTTTAGTGCTGCTCTGTTGAGCAGAAAAGGGTCTTCTTGGTTTCCGAAGTACATTTCCCTGTCTTTTTCTTCATACACTGTGCCTGTAAGCCTCTCTGTGCAGCTTAAACATTAGAGCCAAACCAGCGGGCAGCCGATGGTCTCACAAGTTCAGCATCGTCTCAGCATGTTTGAGCTAGCTTCTCAAAACTTGCCGACGGCTTTTCTCGCTGACTGGGCTCGCAAAGATGGCCACCATCTGACGCTGGATTTTCCAGTGCAACTACTAGACCTTTCATAATCATGTAACATGGAAAAGGGCCAATCAGATATTTGAAGATACAATAAATGTGTAAAATAACTCGAGTTAGGACGTAAAATAATAGAACCGGCTGCATCGGCTGATATTTTCAAGACAATATTGTAAAAGCGAGGAAAGAAACGGTTCACTGTTCTTCTCTCAAGACGAAACTGTTCCAGTGCATAACTGTGAGTCAACACTCAACGTACCATAAGTCAGTCCAAAGGAACCTGACAAAGCTAGGGAGCTTGACTAGAGATGGTGTGAAGGAGACCCTGTTAAACTGTAAAAGATGATATGTGTTTGCAATGTGTCTCAATAATATCAGAACACCTGAGTGCATTAATGCTCTTATAGCAAAGGAAGGTAGAGGGAAGCATCTGTATTGCTGCTATGGGCAGATGCACTTTAATGTCCTTTCTGTATTTGGGGCTAGTACTCACTTTATTTAAACACACTGGACAGGAATTACTCCCAACATATAGCCTAATCCTCATCCTGTAATTAGTTCTAGTTTGGCTCATGATCTCTCTTAGTCTCTTTTGCCTCTTTCTGCCACTACAGACATCTGGGGGGAAAACACCTGGGGACAAGTGCGTGCCAAGTCCGCGCGCTACCGTTGTTACCAATGGTGACTGAACATGGCGGACTGCCTCAAACTGTTAACATATTCAGGAGGTTAGTCACAACAAAGGAGGGCACGAAAGAGTCCCTTGCTGACGTATTTATCTAGCATCCGTCATGTTAAGCTCGGTCAGCTGAGAGCGAGACAAACGTCTTTCTTTCTGTTAACACTACATTTCCTTTGATTTTTCTGTTGGTAAGAAAAAAAAGTAAGAACTTGTGGCATTTTGGATAACTTGAGAAAGACGAGTGCTCTGCCTCGGCCTACTGCCGCTGCTCCACCGTATTCTCTGACCGACCTGTAGCAGTGCCACAGTGATTTCTACGTGATGCTAAGTGCATGCAGAAAAACCTGCGATTTCTCTACGTGATGTTTGCTGAATCATAAAGTAGAATTCATATTATTTCCACTGTGGCGTGTTCCCACGCAGCAAAAGGCTAAATGAGTCGGGACAGGGTCAATGAATGTCACAGAGCAGTGGCTAAATATGTGCCCTCCCAGCACAGTAACTGCTCCGTTTTAGGTACTGAGTGAAAGAAAAACAGAACTGGATTCACATTCTATAAAACGCTATTGAACGCCCATCCCTAGCTATAATATGATCCACCATTTTCAAACATTATATCCAGGAGGAAAAACCTTAAATACTGTCGGCATACGGCAATCGCCTGAACCTGACCTGCTCCAGTAGCAGTCTGCGTTACCATGGTGATCTTAATTGTAAACCACTTTTGTGCAGTGGTGGAATTTAACTAAGTACATTTACTTAAATACTAGAATTATTTGAGGTACTACAACTACTATACTTCGATTCCACTACATTTATTTGACAGCTTAAGTTACTAGTTACTTTACAAATTTGAAGATTTTTGTGTACAAAATATATGAGGAACTTCTAAAATACGACGCCTCCCTCTAGAATAAACCACCTACAAGAAGAGCCGAAACGATTAGTTGATTCATTGATTAGTTGGATAGATGGTTGAGTTAATTAACTGATGGCATTTTTCATGCAAAAATGCAAAAACGTTTCATGGGTCCAGCTCTCACGATCTGGCGCTACCGACCAAACAATCAGTCGATTGGTCGAGAAAATAATCAGAAAATGAACTCGTAATGACAAAAAAATAAAAATCAGTCGCTGTTAAAATCGTTGAAAATGAGCTCCACCTCAACCAACTGCAGCAGTAAAATGTTACTTACACATGAATGCATGAGTAATAGTAATGTGGTGACATAATGTGTAATAGTATAACTGTCACAGGAGCCATTTTCAGTCACTTTGACTTTTAGTACATTTTAGTACATTTTTAGTAATTGTACTCATACTGACATTTTGAATGTGGGTTTTCACTTGTGGTATTCATACTTTTACTTAAAGGATCTGAATACTTCCTCCACCACTGCCTTTGTGAGACAAGAAAGCCAGATTTAGGCCCAAAAGGGCCCTCTGTAATCGCTAGTCCTGGAGTGAAGAGAGGTCCTACTCAGCTCAAAAGAAGGAATTTTAAACGACACGGAGACTGAAACATCGCAACATTAAAATATTTATATTCAATTCTTTCATTTTGATACCGTTGCTGAATGAAAAAGAATTACGCTGACCCTTATTATACAGTTAACCAGGACGTTCATGTTACTTCAGTGTGGCACTTTAAAGCTGGGCTGCGGTCGAAAGGTCCCTCTGCTGTCTTTTCCTGAACCCCTTTCTTTGACCTCAGGGGAAACCGTCATGGGGTGAAGGAGTTTTCAGAAGGACGTAGGTGCCGAGAGAGTGCGGCTGCACTTACGCTAGGCGACGTAGTTATGCGACGGCGGATGTTGTTGACGTGGGTTCTGCCGCGGTGACGCCGCCGTGTTCCGAAGGTGAAATACACAAAGCACATCGGCCGGGATAACTTCTATCGAATAGTTCTTCACAACAGTTTTCCACTACAGCAGACAGCAAACATGCCAGGGCAGCCCCAGCAACTACACGGTCACCATCACAGAACTAATGCATGAGGAACTGAAAGGAGATGAAGCGGGAGAGACGGGGCGAGGGATGGTCAGAGCTGTGACCCACGACCAGTTCATCTTAGTTTCTAGGAGGCGAGCGTCTGCCTGTTTCCTGCCAACAGAGACTCCGGTCTGCAGTGTGGTTCATACCCGTCACTACCGATGAAGCACAGAAGAGCGACATCCGGAATCACGTCAGAACGTCTGTCCATAGTCACGCGCCGCCTCCGTCTCTGCTGCGCGTCTGCCGCGAGGAATTGTGGGACGCCATCATCTCCTTTCCGTTCGTAAAGGATGGTCCGGTGTGTCCTATGCTAAAGGGGGATATGAAAGGAAGCACGGCAGCGCCTTTCCTTAGCAGTCAGAGAACTCGAGCAGCTCTTATCACGGCTGCCTCTGAAATACATCCGGGTCTTATTCGACCGCAACCCAGGTTTTTCTTTTGTTAAAGGTGGATGAAGCCCCTCCGTGATCCATGTGGTGGCGTATGTTGTAGTCCTTTTGTCACAAGGCCTCCTCGCCGTCTACACATCGTAGCGTTCTGTATGACCAAAGAGAAACGGGAAATGTACTTGTGGAACCTGAAGTGGACATTAACGAGAGTATTTCCACTAAATGGTACACACTGGAACCTTTAACACTTTAAGACACATGTAATAACTGGACAGAGGGAGGTGAGCTACTTCACTCCGCTGTACCTGCACGCTTAAATCAAAGCTTAAAGCACTTAAAAGGGGAAAAAAAATCTCAAATCATGTCTGTATTTAACGTCAACAATATAACAGTATAAAAGTTGCTACTGTATTATATACATAAATATTATATACAACTGCCAGATTCCCCTTCAGGTATTCAGACAAACAAATAGTCCTCACCACACGTGTTCAGCACTCATATTAATCTGCTTATACTGCTGCTCACTGACATGAGAAAAGGCTGCATCTTGGTGGTTCTGAAAGTACGCCGTCCCTTCATGGGCTCGTCATTAAAGCTCGGGTAGGTAACGTTGGGGAAGGGTTAGGGTTGGAGATTCTTAAAGTGTCCAACCGGCTGTTTTGTCATTCTGAAATAACTTACCTACCCTAGCTTTCAGGTTGAAGTGGCGGTCGTAGGCCGACTTAATTAACTGGATTAAAAGCATGATTAGGGTTGTGTGCAGAAATCTGTCAGTATGAAGCGAACGAATAACGCTGAGTATCTGAGTCAGGGAAGGCTGGATGGAGAGATATGAGTTGTGTAGTAAAGTGTTGGCGTACCTACTTGCTCCAGAGCCCTCCATGTGTATGATAAGCCATATAGGGTATTTTTTAGCATTAACAAGATTCCTTTTGAAAAATGTGTTGGCGCTTAACCTGTAACATCTTCTTACCTCACAGCGTAATGAAAGACATCTTAGTTAGACCATGTTCAAGTGTCCATGTGTGCTTGAGGTGTTACTGCTTACATGTGGATCGAAGGCATTTTCCCGTGCGTGTATTGTTGAAATGGAGCCGGGTTTTCTGTTTTATCATGTGAAATTGTCTCAATGCACATGCAGGTAGCTGCTAAAGTAGAGGGAACACCCAGTCACATGAGCAAGACGAAGCGAAGGGAAACCAGAGAAGCACGCATTCTAAAGTACAACAATGAGCCCGTCTCGACCTGGTGCTAACAGGCGATCTGTATCCGAATTATCTGGATAAAGACATCTGATGCCAGGCCTCGTTGACATGCACACCTACTATTGTTAACAAGTGTTCTCATTACCTCTTTGCCCGCATTTTTAATAACAGTATTGTAATAGGTGGCGTTATCAACAAACATGGTACAGTATATCTCAGGTCAAAGTGGCTATAATCAATGTTTTTTTCCATAGCAATGTAGCGAACTACAATGTGAAAACTGTTAGTATTGTTCAGCCGTCCGGCCCACAGCTTTACTGTAATCATAATTACTTCCTTTACCCATAGTGTTGGTTTCGACAGTGGCAGGCATCTGTTTAGAGAGAAAAAGCGTTAAAAAGCCACTGTACACTACCTGCTCAGCAGAAAACAGCAGACAGGCGTGTTAGCAACTAGCATTTGGCAGCTAATGAGCCGGATATTTCCCTCAGGGGTTGGTGGACCGGACTACATTCCGCTCGCATTCACAAATGCGGTACGTTTTTGTCTAGTTTTCTCCCGAGCCACATAAGACTCCCGGATACAGATCACTTGTTAATACTAAGTGGAAATGGTTGTCCTTGTCCAGCTTAAAGGAAGCCCCTGCTGGGACGTCTCTGATTGGGCTGCCGCCGAGTCACCAGCAGCTTTTCCCACCAAACTTATTTCGAGCCACCCTCAACCCTGCGGGAGCCTGTTTACTATAAACTGAACTTAACAGAGTCCTCTGACAACAGGACACTTTTCATCATTGGGGAAAAAGATTTAGCTCGAAACATTGGCTTAATCTAATCAACTACTTTCTAGATACCCGGAGAAACCGCAAGCGTTCTGAACATTCTGGACTCATAGAGAGGCGTGCAGCAGCGTGGGATTCGGTAAAGGTTTACCCTGTGTGCATTCTCTGACCAACGAGCGTCTTGCTGTATCCACAATGACTACGTGGTCAAAGAGCACGGAAACTAGTTACACCCTTCCAAGTATTCGACTGTGGCTGTGAGACCGAGTAAAGGTTGTGTTCTGTGGTTGAGAGTCAGAATGGAAAGTTTCCCTGTGTGCAATGTTCTGGCACCTTGTGCTCCCACAACCACTTGGTTCATCCCTCCTGGTGTCCCACTGGCTGCTGGTTGACCGTGGTTAACGTCATGACCGGCACAACAGAATATATGTCCAATGCTTATAATGTACTCCTCTTAATGAGAGCAACTGCTGCTACTCGTAACATTTGAGTTTTACATGTCTAGTCAGAACACATGAAACTGTTGACCCTGTACTGTTCTGCACCCAGTTAGTTTTGTATTTCACCAGCATTAAAATGATTAATAGGAACATCTTGTTGTCCCCCGCTGGTCCTCTTCTTGAGCAGCATATAACTGAAAGAGTTCTCCCACTATTCTAAAGCTGATCACACACTTGGATAGATAAAACATCACACACAGTTTGGCCCAGTTTTGAACAGCTTTATACACTTTTTTTCCCTTTATTTTCTTCTTACAGCAGATGTAAGTGACTCTATTAACACAATTTTTTCTTCTTTTCTTTTTTTTAAGTGTATCGGAATAGAAAACATTCTTTCGTGGTTGCATACAAAGACATTCTGTGGCATCATATATGTGTCTTTTTGAGCACAAACACACACACAAAACAAAGGTTGGACGCGCCTAAAGTTGTGTTTTGTAGAGAGGCTATTAGCACGCGTTGTAATCTGAGCAAAGAGATCTGTTCTGCGCCCGATCAAATAGTTTGAACGTTTTGTTTTGTTTTGTCCCACTGCGCGCTCAGGATTTGTGACACAAATACAACGCCGTCACCTTCCAGTTGAGTTTGGTTTGACAGATAGCTCGTAAAATAGCGGGGGGGTCAAACTCAAAACTGCCGAGTCAGCCAAAGTGCATTGTACCGCTTTCAGTTCCCACACACACACAGCACCACTGCTGGCAAAAATAGACATTTACTCTGATATACAGCATAGAATTATCTTCTTTTACACGTGAATGCACATTTGTTGTTGTTGTTTGTTAGTTTTTTTCATAGACTTAAGCATACAGGAGGGTTAAAACAACACCTAACGCCTGTACTTCAGATTTGTTGCGCTGGGCTTGCATTGTTCTGTACAGGTGGAGTTCTTCCTCCTTCAGCTCTGTGCAAATGCCTGACTTGAATCAGACTGTTTTTTGTTTTGTTGTAGACTTCAACACTGATATGTAAGGCAGCTGTTGGAGTGTTAAAAGGATGTGGCTCACGCGGGCCGGATTTGTGGCGTGCTGTTTCGTACTGCGATGGATCGAGTGGATGAAAATAGCTTGGTTCTGATCACTAGTGCGGAACGCTGGGAGTGTGCTTATTTCAGTGTCAGGTTTTCATGGATGTCCACCAATATTTTTGGCCTAAAGCTGTTGATACCAATAAAAAAAAAAAAAAAAGTGTTAAGGGACGTTTTACTGCCTCTTACTTAGCCATAGTTTTGGCTAATATAAACGTAACATACCATATATTTTAGGAAAATAATGTCAGGGAGACAAAGAAAAGTAAGTAGTTTGCACAATCGGGCTATCGAGTCACTAATTCATGCACGCGAATGACTATTTGATGCTCTCGAATGACTCGAGAGCATCAAATAGTATGAGACTGTTAATGAAAGGCCAATATCGGTGTTCCTCAAGTGCTACTGTTTGGTATCTTTTTCTTTTCTGTGGCCACTTCCGCTCCCAGCGGCTGTGTCTGTCATTCCACGTCCCCCTGCCTCCGCCTGATGACCGCTGTGATGGGTCCTTCGGGTAAAGCCTTGATCATGTTCCAGGCCTCAAAGCGGGTCATGTCCTGCAGACTGACCCCCTGGACCTCCAGCAGTTCGTCCCCGTGCTCCAGACTGCTCTGCTCTGCTGCTCCACCTGAGAAACACACGCACACGCTTGGTGGGAAATGGAGTCTTAAAAAACGAAAATACAGAAGTGCTCATTGTTAATGCTAACTGGTTAGCACTTTATAGAAACCCTGAGAGTTGATCAGTGATGGTTAATAAGAAAGCATAACTCCACTTTCAATATAATGAAATCATATAGTAAACTTTTATTTATACAGCAAGTGCCTGACGTGGCCGAACCAGGATTAAAGCACTTGTGGAATGAGGCAAATACACAATCAGGCAATTAAAATAACACGCTGTATGACGTCAGCATCATGCGAGTACCTTTAAAGACCCTGTTGATGACTAAAGGGCGGTCTCCATGGATTGAGCCTTTTCCTCCCTCCAGAGTAAAGCCGACTCCTCCGGCCCCTTTCTCCAGCTCCAGAGTCACCGGCGCTCCCCGCTCCTCCACTGCAACGCAAAAAACGCAATCAACAGCGCAGGGCGGATGTAGCCCGAACACCTTTTATTGTGCAGCTGGAAAATTCCAGGTTAAGATATTGCCGGGTGCACCTGACCTCAGGACAAAACGTGTACCACGGGGCTTATTTACTGCATACATTTAAGAACACGTCCCTGTTTTAGGAAGGCACTGGAATCTGGAGAGGCTCGGCGTGTTGTTGCGTCGACTGACCTGCAGGGCCGGGCCCGTTGCCGCCGCAGCCTCCTCCCTCCCTCCCTTCCTCCCCTGCAGTCTTGCAGACGACCACTACGGCCAGCGTCAGACTGCGGGCCTGGCGCAGGACAGCGGTGGCGTCGGCGTGCGTGACCCCGCGCAGCGTTTGTCCGTTGACAGACAACACCTCGTCGCCTTTCTGAATGGTGCCCTCCCGAGCCGCCAGGCCGCTGGGGAACACCTTGTGGACCTGGACGCAAAGGCAATCAGCGGCACACACAGAGAGAGCGATTCAGAGAGTGTGCGCCCAGTGTCTGCAGACAGTGGCACGAAGTGGATTTGTGTGTGCTAAATATACTGGAGGACAGAGCTGGGGCTGGCTGGCGCGCTTTTTATTCTCTAGTATATTTCCCCAAATGAATAAGATTCATACGGTCAGTCAAATCAAAGCCAAACTGACAGTTAGCCTGGTCTCAGGTAGATGTTGTTCCCCATTTCATGCTTGCAACTCCTTAGATGAAAAAAAAAAGCTAAGAAACACAAGCCTAGGCTCCGCTACTTACTGTCTCTCCAAGTTCCTAGTAAGGATTTTCGAATGCTGGGGCCTCTTTTATATAACTGACTTACGATCACTTTTGATCTTAAGTGTGACATGCGCAGAAAACCATTAGGTTATTTCTAAAACCTCAACTACAGCAAAAAGTTTCTCAGGCGTTCCACAAGGGTCAATTGTTAGACCTTTGTTTTTAATTTGTACGTGCACAACTTGGCAACATTATAAAGAGACGGAGTATATCCTGTCATTCATTTGCGGCTGATACACAGCTGTCCGTTTCTCTGTCTTCTGATGATCTTAGTTCTACAAGCAAGCTGCTAAACTGCATCAATGATATCAACCTTTGCTCTTTGCAGCTGATCAAAGACAAGACTGAGATATTTGTAGTAGTTTAAAAAATAAACTGAGACAGGAAATGTATTCACACCTTGAATTGCCATCTCTGGAGCGCAGCGAGCTCAGACTTATTTTGGACTCTGATCTTAACGTTGAAAGTCACGTCAGTAGCATGACCAGGCCAGCGTTTTCTCACTTTATCTAAAGTTAGAGGATTTAGATCTCAAGCTGTCAGCTTGCCTCGTATTGCAGTAACGTAGGATTTACTGTGGCATAAAGTCAGCCTCTAGACTATCTATAGTTACAGTGTAATACAATATATTCAATAAATAAAACCAGTTTTCACAAAGTCTCATTGTTTTGTATAAATTGCACATTTTTGTGCCTTTGCTTTTAGTAAACTCTTCAGTGAAATGTCCGCTGCAAAGTCTCTTTTGACAACATTACATTCGATAATGACACTTTTTGAATTTTCTGAGTCAACAATGATTAGACCCCAGAGTGCCCCCCGGTGGCCGTCTGAGGTAACAGCTATGAGGGAACGAAACGTTCCAATCCAGAATGAATGAGCATTGTTCTCCACCGAGTGCTGAGCTAGATTCGCGGCCGTGTGTGAGCCCGACCTTTGTTCTGATGGGATCGGTATGGATCTGCAGTGAGTGCTGCTTACTGTCGGAGCTTTGCTCTCCAGGTCAGACCCTCCAGCGACGCTGAAGCCCAGCCCAGCTCCCTCCTCTTTATGCAGAATCACAACATGGACGTCCACCAGTTGCTGTGCGAAAAAGAGACAAGAGTTACTCGTGCGGTTTATTCATGTTTTATATGATTAGCTCCGATTACGTTTAACTGGCTTATTACAATGAAGGGACTTTGAGCCACCAAGCACAGAACTTTACTTTCATTTCTACATCATGTTTCCAAACTAAGGAATGAGGAATGTGTCCCGTCTGTGTTTTATGTGTTATACATCCACGGTTTCTACTCGCACTCCTGCAAACTATTCTAGGTCACGCTAAGAGGAAAGGCTTCTGTAGAAGAGGGAAGAGCGAAATCCCATGACAAGCTGGAAGCACAGTGGTGGCGACGCTGAAGTCCTGCGGCCTCGGTGTCGAAAGGTTCGTAGCCCAACGTTAGCTTCTGGAGGTCGCATTTACACTTCAAAAACTCCTAAAAGTGGTGGTCATTCGTGAAGATTATCCAGGAGAACAAAACGTGTGAGTGTCATAAACGTTTTCTGCAATCATCCAAAATCCTATGGAGCAATCCCATTGGCTTTTTGTGGGGGGGACCGGGGTGATGCTAACCTCCGGGTTGGCCTACGAAAATTCGCCATCCCCGCAGCAGCCGAAGTCATGAAGGTCACGTCCGGGCTAGCCTCTCACCCACCAACCTCTGCCCCTCAGTGCATTGCTTTTCAGCTGTCTTTCGGACTAAATGGAGTGTGTTCCTGCAACCATGAAAACCCTACAAGCACGGCAGCGCGTGATACTTGCGTCATCGCAACTTCGTCCACATCAATAAAAGTCATCAGCGCTCTCTTCTACAGTCACTTCGTTTTTCTGCTAGGGCTTATGGGAAACGGTGTTCGTGAAAGGCAGCTAAAAAACATAAATGAAATTTAATACATTTAATAAACAACGATATTAGAACATTTTCCAAAAAGCTAACGCCCTTATCTAGACCGATCTATGAAGCAAGCCACACAACATACTATTGAGAAAGGCTGGGAGTTGTGTTATTAGCATAGTTAGAAATGTCAACGGGATTCCATCCAATTTGTTGAGATATGCGTAGCTCATGGTGGCGGCAGAGAAAAGGTCAGGGTCACCAAGCTAGTAGGAGTCATTGTCTAGGACCCATGAATGTCAAGGAATGTGCCGCATTTTGTGCCAATCCATAGCAGATGTGACAGGTGAAAGCTTTGACCTGCTGGTGGTGCTAAAAGTCACGGCGTTTTACCCTCTGGGGGACCATGAATGTCTGCTCAGCGTTTCGTGGCATCTAAAAGTTGTTTTGATATTTCAGTGCGATCAGCAGACTGACACTGCCGTCGCCAGAGCCACACCTTTAGCATGGCTAAAGACACGCCATCTGCCGAAAAGCCAAATATTCTCCAACATTTTGGATTTTAACGTGGATTATTTTTGGGTGAGTAGAGACAGTAACCAGTGAATTCTTAAATATGTTGGATGATGAATACTGCCCACGGATGCTTTTTTCAAATCTCCGTGTAAACTCTTGGTACAGACAAAGCCCCAACGGGGAAATGTATGACAAAAAGTAACGGTGCGGTCATAAAACAAGGCCAGATTGGGCCTGAATATGTCACTAAATGGGAAAAGGTGAGGGCGTTGCTTTTCGTAGAACACGGTGATCTGTAAACCGAGGCACCAGCTGTGTTTTCAGATCATCTGTATTCACAGAAGGGTCTCAGCGTGGCAGATGCTGAGCACGCAGCAGGCCGGATATTTGAGTTGTAACTGACAGTTCCATTTCACCACCAGACACGTGAAGTTCCCCTCAGGCCACACACACACACACACACAGACCAAACAATGGGCCCAAAACGCACCAATTACACATCAGCCTTTTAGGTTTTCAGTAATCAGAGACAGTATATTAGAATCCAATACAAGAGCACTGAAAAACATTTCATGCATGTAAGAATGTACAACATAACGGTTTATAGTAGTATAGTATAGTGGAGTGTTTCGTTACATTAACACAGCCCCCAGAGGTTCATAAGATGTACAGCCTTCCATCACCAGGGGGCACAAGGCGTGGAGCTCCACCCTGTGCTGATAATGTGGTCATCTGTCTAAGGACTGATGGGAACATTTTGAAGCCAGATTATGTTCTTGAAAGGTGGCACTTTGGTTATTGGCAAACCTGGCGAACTTCCCTGCTACGGCAAGACTCTGGACGGCTGCTCACAGCCACTGCATCCAGCCTGCTGCCCGGCGAGAACAAGTGTCCTTTTTTAGGCTTGGGACAGAGCCAGTATTTAGCAACATGGGGGAATTAACTGACACTTGTCGGATTCTTGTTAAGCCAATTTCAGTATATTTTTGGCTTCATCTATTGAAATCGGACTACCTGTGGGCCCACAAAACATGAATAAAGGATTCATCTAAACATGAAAAATTCTAATATTGGAAACATTTTACAGACTACTTTTGGTGGCTCGTCGAAATTGTACGGGGGTTGGTTGGGTAAAATCCTCACTGAAATATATTTGTTGTGTCTCTGATAATTAAGGGATAATCCTGAGTTGAATGTTAGTGCTCATCTAAATAGCTTCAGCCTTTTTACTTTAGAACAATCACCTGGTGAAGCTGGGTTTGTACGAAGTGAAAGTGTGGGAGGTTTCTTTTGTGGTTGTTTTTTACCTTCAGCGTCTCATCGTCAAGAGCTTTGACTTCCTCGATCATCCTCTGGATTTCCTGTGGCGGGATGGCTGAGATGACGGCGTGCGCGCGGGCGGTGGCGCAGGTGAGTGGCGCCTCGTCGCGCGAGCCCCCCTCCCCTCGCTCAAGGCTACACTCCCGCAGCTTGGCCAAGCTGTGTTCAGAGAAAAAGGACGAAAACACACCAGAGATGAGCGCCGTGCACGCCCAGCAGTCTACAACTGTGCTGTATTTAACGTCTGTTCTGACAGTAAAAACTCACCACCGCTCCTCTGATAAAACAGGAAGTGATTTTATTTTGTCACCCTGAACCCACTTCCTTATGCATGTAAAGCAGGCACGGTCTGCCTTCTGTTTAAATAGTAAGTCCTGTTTCCCCAAACGTCTCTGTGGAAGTCTCACCTGACAGAGTATCCTCTGTCGGTGCCGTCCAGGCCGGGCTCCGGCTCCTGAGGGTTGGTGAGATCCACCGCCGAGGGGTCCTGCGGGTCTAGGGAGCGAGGCTCACCGTGGCAGGGGCACGTGGGTAGAGAGCGTAGCAGCGCTTGTGAAACCTGGAACGAAACCCACACATTAAAACACATAAAGATACAAGCTTTAAAACCCGGCTGCTCTTGTACCAAACAATATTTGAGCTGTGAAACATTTCTAATTTCAATGTTTTAAAGGTAGGCTATATTTAAACTAAAGGTAGAACATAAGAAGTGTGATAACATAGTCCTAGAGATGTACAAATAACAGCAAAACATACTGAGACAAAAGAAATAGACATTATGAAAATATATATAAAATATGAAAAATGCAGGTAATAAATTCGCAGCACAAATCTAAATATATCAAGGGAAATGTGATATATATGCACTGCGAAGAATTTGATGAAGGAAAATGGAAATCTTCGCCTATCAGCATCATGTGACCAATGTGTGCTTGGGCTGTCCGAACTCCTCACCCTATTACAGGGTAATTGCTGCTTCATTCCAATGTTGAATGTTATTTTCCTGGTTTTGGTTATCATTTAACATTATCATTGTGGTTAATGTTTGACCTCAGGTTAGTTGCCGACGTGTTGGGGGGGGGGGGGGGGGGAAAACGGAGGAGGTGGGAAAAAAGCCCCAGGGGTTTGGGGGGAAAACAAAAGAAATGGTGAGGGATTTACCCTGGCTTTTAATAAACATCAGAAGGGGAAAA
>CM022485.1:35109168-35139089 GCA_011952105.1 Coreoperca whiteheadi | reverse complement strand
AAAAGAAAAAAAAAAAAGAGAGTGGGGGTTATGTGGGTTGTTTGTGGGGTGTTTTTTATTGACGTGGGGGGGGGGGGGGGGGGGGGGGGGGGGGGGGGGGGGGGGGGGGGGGGGGGGGGGGACCCAACGTTAAAAAACATCAGTGAACGTAATCCCGGGTTTTGCAGAATCGTCCAATTGCAATGTTCTTGTCTAGTGAGGGGGTTGTACAACCGCGTGGAACTGTGGAACATCTCATTCCAAAACCAATTTAGTAGTATTTAAGAACAATTTAGCATTGCCTGCAGTAGTCCTCATATTTTGGTTTAACTGTACCCTTTATAACGGGTTTGTAAGCTGTAATGGCCTTATTAATGTTAATAAATCCCTTACTAGTGATCTCAGTTATAAGCCATTCATGAGAACAACGTCTGGGTTGCACTCTGGGGAGTTCGGGCTGCTCTTACGTTAGCCCGTTCTGTACGCGAGTGTAAATGTCAGTAAGCTGTCCAAATCGCTCACAAGGCACTTAGAAAGCATTTCACTTGGGGGGGGGGGGGGGGGGTGACGTGATGCACGGAGCCGGACAGACGTCTAATGGAGCGACTCCATCACTCTTAAATATGGAAGAAATGAATATGAATAAACTACCAGCGCCACAGCGATGTGGCTGAGCTTTGCTGACGGGTCACCTTCCCACACCAGTAACCTGATTCGGCTAACGTCTCTGAGCAGCTAACAGGGCTACGAGTCCTTATTATTGGACACCTGAAGGATGGGACACTTCTACCAGTTATGATATTGCGTCGGTCCAGCCACATCAAGTTTGCGTAATGAATGCAAATCTCTGAGAACAAATTGTTACATTTGACATATTATTGAAACGTCTGTTACATTGTGGTGAACCTAGCTGTAGATTTCCTGCAGCAATATGGGGAGAGTAGTTGTTTTTTTTCTCCCCTCCATCCCCTGTAGCTGTACTTTTGCAACACCAGAGTAGGCCTGCGACAAGGTTAGACGTTCTCAATTCCTTTGTGTTTTTGGTTTAGGCCGAAAGGTCTCCTTTTTTTCCTTTTAGAACAGGGCTGTCAGGGATTCCAAGCTTTAGGTTCCGTTTTTGCTTGGAACGATTTCTGTTGTTTTCTGTTGTTCTGAAAAGGTTCAAAGTCATAGTTTGACTTGGTTGTGAATGAGGATCAAGGCTTGTACATGGAACATCCGGGGCTCTAATGATGCTGAGGCGCACCTTAGAGACTGGGTTAGTCAGTTTTACCTTTCACCTTATTCAACAAACAAGAAGGGTGTGCTTATATTAATACATAAACATCACAGCCTCATACAAAGATACTGAAGGAAGAGTTGTTTTAGTTAAAGGCCTTCTGTTCCTCAATGTTTTTATAGGAAAGTTTATGTCCCATATTCGATCGCCCCATCCCAAAAACACTCAATCCAAAAATGCAAGGGCAGCATTACTAAGGAATTGGATCATCTGGATGTTTGGAGGCCTTTCGATCCTGTGTCAAAAAGCTACACATTTCATTCACCAGCGTCACCTGTCGACTATATATTTGTATCAAGGTGTTTAAATTAATTTAATAGAGCATTAGGCCATATTGCTCGTTCAGACCATGCTCCTGTTACTATGCCAAAGAGAACTAATTGAACGTTCATTCCCTTGGAAGATAGATACTATATTATTCTTGGATAATAACTGTATTCCATTCTTGGAAGACCAAACAGACCCATGTTTAAAATTGAATGACAAAGATGAGGTTGGCCCAGTCGATTAATAACTAACATAATAAAGGCATGGAGTAGCTTAAGGACTATTTTTAAGGAAACCCCCTTACATCATTGGTGGATAACCCAGATTTATCATGGCAAGAAGGATGTAAGATCTCTGTGGTAATGGGAACTTTAAAACGTTTGAATCTTTAAGCGCTCAGTACAATTTACCGGCCCTATGCCTTTAAGAAAACGGAAACCCTCAGTTTCTCAGATGATTCTCCCTTGCTAGAAAGAATCTTTCTGGACCATCAAAAGCGTGAACGTTTTGTGTCAAAATTGTATTCCGAGTTACGAACATTGAACTGGGATAGACTTGCGCCATTGAGAACACCAGATGGTGTTCTTACGGGTGGCAACAGATAAAGAAACATGGGAAGAGATTCTGCTGTTGCCTTCCACAATCTCAATTTGCAATAGATATACGGAGATGCTATATAATATTTTACATAATGTCTACATAGCTGGGGAGGTGGGCTGGGGATGATTCTCCCTCTGTTCAATCGTGTAACTCTCTGATATGTGATGTCGTCACTTTGGAGCAGCTGAGATACTGAGTTGCTGTTGTTTGTTCTTTTCTTTCTGAAAATCAAAATCCATCACCAGAAGAAAAAAAGAAAGAAAGCATCAACCCTTAATAAAGCCATTAGTTACCACTTATAAACCCTTAAAAGGGTGCTTTATTACAAAGTAAAATACATAGAGAAAAGTGCAGCAATTAAACACTGTACTGTCGAAATACTGTAATTAAATCAATTGCCCAACTCTCTGTAGTGTCTATGACTCGGCTGACCGCTTTACTTTGAACTCAATCATAAAAAGCCACGGGTGTTCAGCATGCGTTCACCAGCAAAACACTGAAAGCCACATCACGTCACATACGTTCCTTAAGAGCAACCTCAGGATCTTTCGCAAGGCCTTGTATACACTGCTGAAGAACTGCGGGCAGTGGAAGGAGAGGAGCAAGTTATATATTACTCTGGAGTAGGGCGCTGAGGCAAACATGATTAGTACGTGCAGGGTCAGCACCCGTCTCTTCTGCTGTGTCAGAGAAGGCAGTGGAAGTGAAAAAGACAGGCCGCGATGCAGACGGAGTTGACGGCTTCTGTGGCCTCAGACATACTTTCAACATCCTAATATGGACACTGAATTTAATGTTTTAATGTCTTCATTAGCAGGTCACCATTTTGCGTGCCTTCGATTCTGTACCAGCATGCACGCGCTCAAATGTTTTGACAACGGGTTTCACACTTTGTCACTGATCAACAGTTTGTGGCAGAAACGCACACCAAGAAATGTAGCTTCGCACCAGCGACAGACGATGACGAGTTGTTGTCACATTGAAAATTGCTCTCCTCTGCTGTGTGAAATAACGAATAATCATAGACAAAAACACGTTTTTCAAAATTAGTTCATCAGGATAAATACTAGCGCATGTGCAAAAAAGGTGCACCAAGTCCACAGAAGTGAGTGCTTTTTACAGCTACTTTAACTATCAGCATTCCCTCTGTGGTTCAGCTGTATTTTGAGTGGTGTACCTGGCAGCTGGTGTGTGATGAGGGCTCCAGTCCCTCATCTCTAACTGTGGATCCCCTGCTGGAGCCGCTGGAGTCTCCATTATAGCCCTCCTCACTGGTCACATCCTGGGGCCAGCAGTACCGTCGTGGAGCAGCACGCACCCTGCAGGTGGACTACACACACACACACACACACACACACACACACAAAAGCAAATGTAGAATAGGCAATGTCTTTCTAATAAAATGTTTGCTGAAACTGTCTTTAGATACCAAACCGCTTTGAAAAGCAGAGAAAACTAAAATTCCGAGTGGCTGTGCTAGTCACAGGCCTGTAGTAAGTTACTGCCGCTCTACCTCGCAACCGCGGCTACCTGCCCTGCGGCTACACGACCCGCCTACGAGCGCGCACTCTCATACCCGACGACGCTGGGCACCGCTAGGCTAGCGAGCTAGTCTCACAGTCGTGGCAGAGAAAGAGCAGTCAACATTCCGAGCAGCGCCTGTACCTGCGGCTGCAGTCAGCACCGGCAAACAGGCCAAATAAAAGGAGGACAGAATTTAAAAAGGAGACGACCAAAAAGACTTTGGATAAAGCATGAGGCCAGACCAGAGTCAATATCGGCTTTTTAACGACGGCGACAACCGAGGGAACCGAAGGGGCTGAAAAGTGACACCCATGTCACTTTATTTCTGCTGGACAGGTAATTTGTTACTTTCATGACGTGCGTATCGTTAGCCAACGTAGCTACCTACTTAGGGTACACCTGCATTGTAGCTAACGCTAGCTAACGTGTAGCTCACCTGTGTGACTTTTTCGGGTTGGATACTTTCAAAATCTAGCTAGTTTCTCAAACTTACCAACCCTAGCTTTAGACAGGATCTAAAAACTGTATTGTTTCCTGCCCCATGCCACCACCTCGTCAACACCCTCGCTTAGGTATTCTATCACCACAGTTGCAAGAAAGCAATAATATGCAAAGGCCTAACTCAAATGGTAACGCTCAAGTGTCTCAATATACTCCTGTTAAGCATTAAGCATTTACTGGCACATGCCCCATGAGCCATGGGACTGGTGGACTCTTTAGTTTTATGATTAAGAATGAATGGTTAATTGTTAATTGAGGTGGCTCGGGCATCTGTCCCGGATGCCTCCTGGACGCCTCCCTTGGGAGGTGTGTCCAACCGGGAAGAGGCCCCGGGGAAGACCTAGGACACGCTGGAGGGACTATGTCTCTCGGCTGGCCGGGGAACGCCTCGGTATTCCCCCGGAAGAGCTGCCGGAAGTGTCTGGGGAGAGGGAAGTCTGGGCGTCCCTGCTTAGACTGCTGCCCGGGCAACCCGGCCCCGGATAAGCGGACGAAGATGGATAGATTGATGGATGGATGGTTAATTGTCTCTTATGGAAGTCAGACATTTGCTTGGTTGTTGTACCCAATAAATGTTGTCTAAACTTGGGTATCCCATGTGTGTCATAAGAATATAGTGGAACACTGTACTTTATTTAGGTGCTGTATGGATACAGTGTGCCTATTCGTGGTACTACTCTGCATCTTAATATATAGGCAGCCTAAATCAGTTACTTTTATTTCTGAGGTTTCTGAGCTTTTATCCATTGTCATGCCTCAATATGACAGGGTGCTTATCCCTTTTAATATTTAATATTCATGTAGCCTATGTTGTCCTTCCCATTCGCCCACCTCTCGTGTTGTAGAGCTTAGACTTTTTTAACCTCATCTGGTCCGTCTCTCTCTCTTCCACTATATCTCCTCCCAATACAGATGTGCTGTTAAATTCGTTGCACGATCAGGGCCGATCGACCAAATTGCACCGTTTAAAACTAGGAAGCAAACACCAAATAACCTCCTCTGGCTGGAGTATTACACTCAAGCCCTTAAAATTCTATTTAGAAAATCTGAAAAATAGAAGGTCAACAAGTCTGAAGCAGCACATAACACCCTTACGCACCGAATGTTCATTTATGAGAAAGCAGTTAAGGATGTGAGACTGGCTTACTTCTCTGAATTGATTCTTACTTCTCTGAATTGATTTCTAGAAAATTACCACAGTCCTAAAGTTCTCTTTAGCGTAATCGATTCATCGAGTCATTAGTGGTCCCTCTATTTCTGTTGCTGAAACCGATGTCTAGCTGTCCGAAAAATGTCTCGCTCACTTTGTCAATACGGTGGACATTAAATATCAGGCCCAAATCCAGCCTGACCCTTGCATTCGTTCCATTGCCCATGTTAATTCTGCCTCTTTTACCCAGTTTCAACCCACTACAATGTCAGTGTTAGAGAGTACAGTCTCCCATGTGAACTCCTCCTGCTGCATCGTCGATATCATCCCCACTAAGCTGCTTAAAGAGGTACTGTCCAGTGTTAGCCCTGTTATTGTGCAAGTTTGGAACAATTCTCTCGCCTCTGGTTCTTTTCCGGACAGTTTTAAGCCCTTTCACTTTCCATTAATGGCGTAGTGGGCTACCAGTTGTTATTTATTCAGGAAAAAATTATTTTTGAAATATGGTTGGCTAAAACTGTCCTGTTGGGCTTCACGCGTGACGCACAGGTCTCCGTCTATATATAAGCCTACCCTACTTCAGTCAACAATGGGCTGCTCCCGTGTTACCGCCACAATAATTCCTTACGGTGTAAAGATTATGTTCATCGATGCGTTAGGAATAATCATGTTGGGTGCCTGTGCGATTGGGGAAGGCAAACAGGGCCCAGCTAAAGGCATTGACCATATAGGTGGTTGCCTAGAGCGCCACCTTCTGGTGGGCGCAGGTCGGCCTGAAAGGAAAAGGAAATGGCGTTAAATCAGCGGCTGCCGGTGTGTCTGTGGCTGCAGGAGGGCAGAGCTCCAGCTGACACGCACGCTACATTGCTTATGACCTGACACAGTTGTCTTGTCTGGGTTTATTTCCATTTGTAACATTAAGAAAAGTACTATATAAATAAAGTGTATTACTAGTCATAGATGTGCTTAGAGCAGAGATCTGCTAGCACCGACATGCTCCTCTGACTCTAAACTCTAAACTGACTCCAGGCCTGTGACGTACTGGCCACTTGTCCCTGCTGTACCAATGGACAGGATACGTGGATGTAGAGAATGGATGGATGGACTGAGTTTACTTCATCTCAAAAGCCTTCAAAGATGTAAGACAAAATTATACCAAAAATATTTTGCAGGTCTCAGAAGGCTGTTGTAGTTTCCTGGCTTAACCTTTAATTAGTGTTTATTCAGAAATGACTTTTCTTTTTTTTTTTTGTGGATATGTGCTCATCTACTGCACCATTGATCTATGCTGCATCACTTTAGGCCCCACCACACGAACAACACAGGGGTTAAAGTGAAAGGAAGAAAGGAAGGAATGAAGGAATGAAGGAAAGATGGATGGATGGATGGATGTGGTACCTTGAAGGCCAAATCCAGGGCCTGCTGACTGGACAGGTTGGCAGCGGGAGAGTTGTATGGGACGTTATAGTCTTCATCAGGGTACACGGGCACGGACAGTCTGTTGTCAGACCACGTCTCGTGGGACAAGATAAGATAAGATGAGGCACACTACTACGCATACAAAGAGTAGATTACTTGGACACACTGATAGATTTTCAATAAAAAAAATCACACAACATTCGGATACATTGTAGTAAAAGAATTATAGGAGATATGTGGGAATGCATGTAGTAGTAGCAGCACTAACAATAGCAGCAGCTGCTTCTGACTGATTCCAGAAGTTCCAGTGTTTTGAGCCTGGTGTGAACGTTTCACCCCCTCTCCATACAACCTGCAGCATGTCGGGGTACCTTGGGTGGGTCTAGGCTGTGGACACGGGCTGTTGGGCCACGGTGCGCGTTGTGGACGGCGAGGCAGCGGCTGTGCTGGTGGCCGTTGGCGTTGTCGCTGCAGGAGCGCGTCATGGTCCTCTGGGCTCGTCGCACCATCAGCTGCCCAAAGCTCCTCTCCAGACAACGCTCGCATCTCTGCCGGCTGTGAGAGCACGACTCCGGCCTGCGCAGCCCTGGGACAGAGGAAGGAACCAAAGAGTCCTTCTAAAAAATACCATTAGATTATACCATCATGAAATAATGATAGACACTAGAGACACACATCACACACATTTCCTAAAGAGAATGTGTGTGTGATTGCTCTGCACATTGATGCAGATTAGTGGGATTTTCTGAAGGGGCCTTTATGCGTTCTGTCACTCATAATAATATACACAGCCATGGTTTTTGAAATGTGAATGGAATTCGTCACAGTCACTGAGACATAGGTACAACTGATGTTTTTAAATCTTAAAGGGGCACGCTACTGATTGTACACATGAAGATCAGTTTACTCTTCCTGGGTAGTACTATCTTTCGTGGTGCTTTTGGAGGGACCTTTCTAAGGTTTAAGAAAATAACCCTGATGATGTCAATCTTGGATTGGGCCTGGACACAGATGTACACATTTACAACAGGAAGCATGTGTTTCAAACTGGGGTCTGATGAAAGATGCTATTGAGTTGCACTATGGGAAGTGTAGGAGCCTGTGTTTTTGGAGCGTAAACCCCACAAGGGTTGTCAAGCTGGATCAATTTTGACCACCCACCCCCCCTCCAACTTTATGGAAGCGCAACATAAATCACCAATGATAGGAAATGTGTATCAAAATCCCCTGCAACAATAATGTTTTTATAGAATCTCTTATAATATGCAAATGTGTGTAAGGTTTTACGAAAATGCAAAAAACTGCGTAAAATTCCGCACATAGTGGTATATGAAAAGTACATGCAGCATGAACGTGTTTTAAAGTTGGGCCAAAAGGGACATGGAAGAATGCTAAGAAGAGCGCAAGTCAGCACGAGTCAGACAAACAGAGAGCACAATGAAAAAGTACGTTAACTTCCAGACCAAGCTAACCCTAACCCCTGAACAGGAATATGTGACAGTGGAAAACGAATAATGAACAGATAAATATTTCACCATCAATACTCCACTGGCTCTTGTCCTTCCTCAGTTTGCTGCTTTCCACTGCCTGAGCGATAGCATCATTCAGCTGCTGCTCTGATACCTGTGACACACAGAGTGCAGAAGGTCATTGGGAAGTCGGAACGATGAAAACTACTGATGCTCACAGACATTTTAAAGAAAGAACAAGAAAAGATAACACATGAGAGGGTAAAAACAGTCCTCAGATTCTTGTGCGAAAAGAAAAGCCTTCAGTTAAGCCTTAAAACCCCACATTTTAAAAGCTGCCCACCAATAACATAGCAGAATACAAGTGGACGCCAACATTTTGTCTCTCAGTATCTGTCTTTGAGGACAGTCACCTAAAATGATGACGTCTTCCATACTCCTGGTAAGCTGGCGGAGACTTTTTGCCATCCAGGAATTAACATTCTTGAGGTAATCAAGACTTCAGGATACGGCTGGCGTTATTCTGCACTCTTCTTATTATTAACAAATCCCGTGAAAATACCAAAACCAACAATGACCCTACTACCTACTGTCTGTGTATCCAAAGTCAAAAAGTATTCAAAACAGATCAACAAGCCACATTGTTGCACAGGGTTACATGTCCCATCCATTACCATCAAAAAAAGCGCGGTACACTTTAACAAATAGACTTGGTTTTCCATTGGGTGTGCAAGACGTAGAACAAGGCTTTCAATTGAGTTGGGTGGGGAGGGGGCAGACACTGTCACTTAGGAGTTTTGGGTTGGTAACTGCCCTAACGGAAGCACAGAGAAGCACGTAGGCCTGCAACTCTGCCTCCTGGGCTCAACTCTGGGTTGTCATGGTTTTAGTTCACTAATAAATGGTCTTGTCCAGATGGTATCTGTGAGGGACCAAGCAGTAAGGCATGAGGAGTCACAGGTACATTTCAAAAAGGGAAGGGTTTTATTTCCCCAAAAGGTTAATTTACAAGAAAATAAAGTCTGGGCCCATTAAAGAGGTCTACTAAATAGAAATAACTATGGCTCTGAACTTTTCAACCTTAACCTACAGCTGACCTACCACAAAAGAAACAAAGGGCATTTATATACTGGTTGATCAGACCAGACCAGACAAAAATACTGCATAGAAATAGAAATCAAGAACCAAAATATCTCAGAAGAGAATGAATCACCCCTTCACATTAAGAGTAATGGCCCTGTCCAATTTGACCATCCCCCTATAAAGCAACTCTTGCCCAGCAGACTGCCCGAAACCACTCCAGGATGTGGAATCCCCGACACTGGTATACTCAAACAGAAATAAAGATAATAAAAAAAAGAAATCCAGAAGTAACTACTTGTGTGTGCTACAAAAGATACCTTTGTACTGTCAGCTAAATAAATAAAGCATATGTTGGAACAACCAGGTATTCTGTACCTTATTTGCACCTTAATAAATGTTTGAAAGAAAAGCCTATATGTATAATGTTTCCAACAAATTCTATGAACCACTCCTAAAAGAAAGACCTGCAAAAACCTAAAGAACATCAAATCTGAGTGCAAGAGGTTACCACTTTAAGATGACTGTGTGGCCATGCCTGTGGCCTCCACAGTAACCCTGGATTTGCGAATCTCTCGTGAGATTTGCATTCGTTGTTTCTTCATTGTGCGCGTTCCTAAACCTAATCAGGTACTTTTACCGCCTTATTCAGGGTTATCATCTAGACCGTACCCTACTGAACCTGGTCAGATTTCTAGATATAAGAGCAGCTTCATCCAAAGTCGGATGAAAGCCGTCTCTCTTAATGGTCACTAGTGTTGCTGGCTACAACCTCAAACATCCACAGATGCTTCACAAGGGGGTGAGGCTGAGAACCTATCCCAGCATGTACTGGGAGGAAGTCCCAGCAACTTTTTGAGGAAAACAGGTCACCAGTTTCAATTAGCTAACACGTACACATACACACATGGGCCTACTTACATTTACACAAAGGCAAGTCAGAGTCTCCAGTCCAACTGTTAGGGTTTGCCCTGTAAGCCCATAAATCGGCACTGGTTAAAGTCAATGAGGTGGAGGCGTTACATACTTTGGGATCGGGGTGTCGACTGATGATGATGTGGACGGGACCTGGTGCGCATCGGCTCAGGACTGTGTAGACGTCATTCAGCGCCATGTTGTAAACCACCGTGTCGTCGATCTCCATGATCTCATCCCCACACCTGAAGGTGGGGAACGAACGTTCGGCAAAAGGTGTTGGAAAGAAAGAGAAAGAACACTTAGAAGAGAAACATGAGTGTGTTCAAGAGTATTTAAGAGTAGCGTTAACCCAAGGACCAAAATAAAACATTGTATTTTATTATTTGGCACAAAAGATTTGACATTATTTATGCCTTATAAATATAAAAGATTTGCTCCTATGGAACAAGGTCTGCTGTGTATCATGCATACTGTATACAGGAGTTCTTATTTTCTGAAATATACCAAATCCAAAGTGTAACTCAGTGAATTCATACAAAATCTCAACAATGTCATTCAGATGGACATTACTCCTGAAAAACACTCGTATAGATAAGGAGAATCTATACCGGACAGTGCTTGTAACATACAGCACTCTATGCTTTTAACCTCCCATCATATTCGATGCTGTACCAAACGGTACATAAACTTTGTCTACTGTAGTTACATTTTTGTTATGGCAGGCATTTTAGTCGTCTTTCCAGCCCTGTATACACCCCTGCAGTAATTTCTCCTTACTGGAGTCTCCCATCCATGTGTGCTACAGATCCAGGAGAGAGGGTGTGGATGTAGATCCCAGGGCATCCGTCACCAGATGGAACACAGCACAGTCCAATACCCAGACCAACGCCAGCCTCTGGGAAATCGCACATGCATGTACAAAGGTGGCTGTTTCACTTCAAAAGACATTTAGCATATACACCCCGATTTCCTCCAGAAGAGCCAAAGAAATCAGGTACCAATTTTCTTTTAGAGCTGCAACTAACCCCTGCTCTCATTATTGATTGATTATTGATCATTTAGTCTATAAAAAATGATAATTGACCATCACAAGTTACCAGAGCCTTATGTGCCTTAAAGGGGAGCTCAGTCGATTTTACACCTACATCTCAATTTACTAGTCGTGGGGAGTCGACCTTGTGAAGACCAGGAAAGCCTGGATTACAAATACCCTTTAAAATTGCTGTAATAAACAACTATTTAGTATTCTATTTAATATCAGATGAATCAATCTCAGAAAAGCATGCAACTCTTTAACCCCAGTAGAGAAACCCGAAGTGGAAATTTACTAAAATGTTCAAAGATTAATTGATAGTCCAAATCAGTGTGTATACTGTCCCCTGAGGCCGACCTTTCTGCAGGATGATCTCCATCATGATGCGGTCTCTGGGTTTAGCGGGTTGCCCCGGGACGCTCAGCGGGTTGCTGCAGCTGTTCTTCAGGTAGTTGTAGTCCCCCATGTCTGCACTGGCCCTGGCCATGGCTGTAGTGGAGCTGAGGGAGCGCGACCTGCACAGCTGAGCTACCTGCAGCTGACCGCACAGAGCCCCCACGCGCAGGCTGGTCCTCACCACCAGAGTCAGCAGGCCCTTTTTGATTTGCTGCACAAAGACACTTCATATTTAATGCTAAATGCTGGTAGAAATGTTGGCTGGCTGAAATGAGCTCTCTATTAGTTAGCAATCAATAATTACTTGATTAAGCACAGATGTACCATGTAGGTGAATAAAAAGAAGGGATTCGTTTTAGTTATTTACTGAATGGATCGCACAATGCTGTGAACCAAAAAGATGCTAAGCCCCCACAATGGGTTCAAGCTAACACCACGGGGCCACTGGCGAGGCGGTTGACAGTACAACGACTTTCACCTCGAATCGCATCGTTTCAAAAGCGCCAAATTTTCAAAGATGTTAAGACATTGAAACTATTTCTAATGTTTCAGTTGTCAGCACAGAAGCCTGTTCTAGTTTTTCTAATTTGAAATATTAGAATTATAATGTTATGATGAATGTGTCAGTCCAACACAGCAACTCAAACTATATCTTCCAAAATGATGATTATTTAAATCAATGCTGATACAACAAATACAGTCTCAACAAAAACCGAACAAATGATGTAATCTGTAAGAAACTGAAATAGACTTTAAACCAAAGTCATTTGTTCAATTAGCCTATAGATTATCTATCTAATAACTACGTTATCTATATTATCTATTCACTCACAGCTGGTAAAACCTATAGTCAGGGTCCCACGTCTCGTGTGTTGTCGCTACTTCACCAGCCAAACAGGTACTCAGGTAACAACGAATCAAACGCGAAAGAACACTATTGCCTCTTTTCCACTGCATGGTACGGCTCGGATCGGCATGACTCGCGTTGGTACCAGGTACTTTTCCCGATTTGGTTTTCCACCGCAGATAGCACCCCCTCAATGTAGGCGGTGGTCTTAGCTGACTGTCGTAGCAACGCCGCATGAAACTGCCGTGACATCATCTTTTCAAGCGCGACACAAACTCTCGCTGGATCCTTTCACCGGCAACCCCACAGAGGGAACGTCTGCACTCCCTCAACTGATCACGGTGGGGTTTTGCAAGCTGCCATTTTTTAAAATCTGGGTCGAGTGAATAGAAAAATTGCTGTCACTATTGATGGTTCTTTTTAAAAATGGCCGGTTTGTGCAGTATGTCCCTTGCAAGTGACTTATGCAAACAATCAATAAAGAAATAATCACAAAAAAGTGACATAAACAGCAGAAATGACCATTTAACCACTAAATACCATCACAAAAATAAGAACAGACTTTAAGACCTGAGTGCAAAAATTTCAAAACCCCTACAAACTACAAACTACATAAATAACTGTAAAAACTCTACTGATGTCTCCTCTAACTGGTCCTCACCTCAGCCCATAAATTACACCCTCTCTAGTTTCACTTCCACCAATCCATCAGCTGTTAATGACCTAATTGCTCTTACTAGCTCATCCACCTGTCAGTTAGATCCAGCACCTACCACACTTCTAAAAAACTGCCTATTTGTAATTGCTACACCTATTGCTCATCTGATAAACTGTTCTTTTTCTTCTAGATCTGTCCCGCTATCACTAAAAACAGCTGCGGTCACTCCGATTTTAAAGAAACCTGGGCTGGACTCTTCTGTTATGAGTAACTTCAGACCTATCTCTAATCTTCCTTTTGTCACAAAGTTCCTCGAAAAAGTAGTTGCCTCTCAGCATAAAGCTCATCTCTCTGCTAATAGTCTTCTTGATCCCTTTCAATCTGGCTTTCGGTCAGACCACAGCTCTGAAACAGCGCTGGTAAAAATTACTAATGATTTGCTGATTCTGGTTGTCTTACTGTTCTCATCATGATTGACTTAATAACTGCATTTGATACTATATCTCATCATATACTTACCTCTCATCTTTTAGCTATCGGCATCATGGGTAGTGCTTTATCTTGGTTCATATTTTTTATTAGCATTCATAACTTCAAATCTTCTCCGTGTTCTCTCTTTCAGGGTGTTCCTCAAGGCTCTGTTCTTGGACCACTTCTGTTCAATATTTATCTGCTACCATTAGTTCACATTATCCATAGTCATGTTCTCAGCTATCATTGCTATGCCGATGACTTGCAAATTTACATTTCAGCCCGCTCTGTCGCCACTCTCCCCCTGGACTCATTGAATACCTGTATTGTCGATTATAAAACCTGGTTACACAGAAACTTCCTTAAATTTAATAACAATAAAACTGAGGTTATTGTCTAGCGTCCACCATCCCTGTTGAAAAAGTCTGTAGTGAATCTTCCTATTGACGAGACTCCATCTCACACTGTTAAAAATCTGGGTGTAACACTTAGATTTCAAGCTCATATAAGTTCAATTACCAAGACTGCATTCTACCACCTCCATAACATTGCCCGACTGCCACCTGCCCTCAGCACTAAAGATACTGAAACTCTAATCATTTTTTTAATAAACTCACATCTCGACTACTGTAATTCACTACTTACTGGGCTTCCTGCTAAAACAATCGCTAGATTTCAATATGTAGAAATTCTGCTGCCAGAGTCATCCATCAAGGCAAGAAATCTGACCACATTACCACTTTACTCTATAATCTACATTGGCTACCCGTTTCTGTGCGCATCCAGTATAAAATTCTATTGTTAACTTTTAAATGTCTGCATGGACTTGCTCCCCATCATTTATCTGAACGTCTGCGCTATTATTCTCCTCCTCGTTCTCTCCGGTCATCTGATTCAAGACCACTTACTATACCTCGTTTCCATCTTTCTACTATGGGTGGTAGATCATTCATTGCTATGGCCCCGAAACTCTGGAACTCCCTCCCTCTATCTCTGCGCGACACTGCTACTATATCCTCTTTCAAATCTCAACTAAAAACACATCTTTTCTTACAGTATTTCCCACCATCCTCTGCCTAGATATATATTTGTATGTCTACGTTCTATACAATGTATATGTATGTATTTTCTTGTACAGCGACCTTGAGCTTGGAAAAGGTACTATACAAATAAAAATGATTATTATTATTATTATTATTAAAAACTCTCTAACTTTAACATCTTCATTCACTCCTCTTGGATGTAAGCTGTGAAGATTATAAATCCAGTGAGCCACTTTTCCTAAAGAAATGAATATTACTTCCAGACTGACCGCGCCAATACCAATGAAAGGATTAATTCTACCACTGAATATTATATTATATTGAATGAACAAAGGTCTAACTACTGCATGTTTTATGTCTCCGCTTTATTGGAGCTTCTATCTTTCAATCTTTTAGGTGAAAGTTGCGTGGCAGAGTCTTCTAGAAAGTCAGTTAGTGCAGCCAAGTTGCTTTTTGTCTTCTTCACATTTTGAAAGAAATAAATCGGGTTCAGTAGGTCACGGCTGTGTTAGCACCCTGAGCTTGATTTTGATCACAGAAAAACCCTGAACGGAGAGGAACACTGTTATGGTCATAATGCAGGTGCCTTACTTTGAAGTTGTGCAGGGCTTCATCGTGAGTCAGACCCTGTAGTGGCTCTCCGTTCAGCTCCAGGATCTCGTCACCTAAACAGGAGGTCCGAGCGTTAAAGGCTGTACATCTGCTATCTGTCACAATCTGTTATGCAGAAGATTTATGGAACATTTCTAACATATTTACACCCTGTAAGGCTTCATGAACACATTGTTTCTACTATTTTCTTCATTAACAGGTGACAAATCAAAATTTCAACTGCTCCCATCTCTTACTCCACAACTGACAGTTGAAATACTTTCAGAGCTGAAGCGAGCATTTCACGTTCCCTAAGCACATGCACTTCAGCAAACACTTCAGCTTTTATGCTTTACTCTTCAACTGAGATTTCAACTACTCTTACCTCACATGCTTGCACTTCTTCACAACTATCTACAGGGGTCCACTTCAACTAAAATGTGACACACTTCAACTGCTCTCACCTGGTTACATGTTACCATTACTGATTTCATCGTTTAGTACATTGAATTGAATTGGGACATGGCTTGACTATTCATTTTTTCTATTTAACAAAAAAGAAAAAAGCATCACTTTCCGTGACCCCGAGGATTTTTTCCTGGACCAATCAGAGAGCCAAAGCAAAATCATAAGCCCTTATCAACTGGAAGTAGGTGTCTTACAGTAATTAGTAATAGAGAGCAGCAGGACGATTATGGAAAAAAAAAGACACATGCATGAGCTCATCTGCAATATGTTGTCCCTCACCCTCCTGCAGCCTTCCATCAGCAGCTGCCGCCCCTCCAGGGAAAATGGTCTTGACATAGATCCCCATTGGTCCGTACATGCTGTCCCTCCCTCCCACTATACTGAAGCCCAGACCCTAGGAACAGCAGCAGAATTATTCTAATTAACATTAGCAGTGATCGACATCTATAAACAACAATATAATCACAATCATAATTAAAAGGAACAGTTTAACATTTTTGCAAATGCCAGTATGTCATTTATATAGATAAGAGAAGTAAACTAAGGCCAGAATACTAGTTTGTGTCAAAGTTCATTCTTGACCTGGGATAAAGTAGTTTATAGATGCCCTTTATATATGTAAAAAGACACGTAATGCTTTTGCTTGTGTTACCATATTCTAATATTTGCAAAACTCTGAGGAAGTAGTAGCTCTCAATTTCACCATAATACACCAGTATTTAAAACAGGTGAGAGCGCAGAGGTTAAAATAAGCAAAGGTCATTATGCTGAATTTCAGGTGATTTGTTTAATAAGGTAAAACAATAGAGTTATGCAGCTGTGGGATGGGTGTAACCTAATGGGTCAATTTGCCTAATCTTCGTGGGTCTTTACACCATGGTGGAAACGCACACAACAACAGGCTGAAGGAACTTTTAGTTTCTTGAAAAGTAGTTCCTGGGGCTAACAGTTCCGGGTACTTTGGGTGGAAACGCTAATGTAAAGAGTAGAACCTGATGGAGTTTGCTCAGACTCCCGCTAAGCAAGGAGTTCTGACACTGTGCAAACTCCATTTGCTGATGAAGACCTTGAGATGCAGTTGAACGCTCTGGAAAAATGTAGCAAGTGGACCTTGAGTGAAAAAGGATTTTGTCAAACTAGAATATTAGACACTACGAGCACCTACTGTATGCAATATAAGACATGAAAATAAAAAGTAGAGCTGGTGTACGGTTCCTACCTTGCCATGGCCCTTCATCAGCACGATATTACAGATGATGAAGGCTTGCATGCTGCTGCAGGAGTGTACCAGCTGGGCAGAGCTGAGAGAGCGAGCGGGCCGGTGCACAGGCTGGAGAGGGACAGCATGAAACACACACACACACACACACACACACACACACGGCAGGGAATTATGTCGTGATTTAATTCTTCCCCTTACTGCCAGTAAGTATTAGCCTGTTGTTGCTGACATGATCAAACTACTTGGGGCAATATTCAATAGGAGTTTTAAAAGTATGAATTGGGCATTTTTAACATCTGTTACTTTTAAAATGCTAATACAACCCTTGTCTTCAACTGTTGGCAACCAGTCTCTTCAAGACAGGACCTCAGGATTAGAAAATAAAGCAAGACCCGCTTCAAGGACCTGATCATGTTATTTATTCTGCTCTAGTGGTGTGCATTTTAAAATAGCCCAAACACACAGTAAGCCTGAGGCTTTTGGGCCTTCGGAGGTTTTGGAGGCCCAGAGCAGCTGCTCCCTTTGCCAAGTTGGTCGCCCACTAAAAGTATCAACTTCACAGAAGTCAAGTCTGTCAAGATCAAGTGTTACATTTTTCTGACCACATTATGGAGCCCCGCAAGGGACACAGAGAAAAAAAAAAAGTTATGTTGAGGCCACGAAATGCTATAGCGTGGCCACGAGTTACAATTCGTTCGCGCGTTTTACTTAACTTGTGGCCACAAGATAAGTGTGTATAGAGAGAAGTGCTTAAAGGGCTTAAAGAGATGTTTCTCTTCTAACCTGCCAGTTTCACTGATTACAGTGGAAGCGTAGTGTTGCCGTATCCGCTGCCAACCCTGATCACGTTATGTGGTCAGTGTACGCCCGTGGTTATTCTGGTGGTTCCAGAACACACCAGCGCATCACGGGGGAGGCTTCTCCAGCTGACAGCTCGCTAGCTACTACAATGCTAATGAAATGCTATAGCGTGGCCACAAGATACAATTAGTCCGCACGTTTTTACTTAACTTGTGGCCACGAGAAGAGTGCATATAGAGAGAACCGCTTACTTAAACAGCTGATGCACAAAGACAGATATCTCTCCATCGCCTTCATGACCAGAGGAAAAGGCCGCAACCAGGACTTAACATGCAATATTTAACTTATCTCTTCTCTCATTCCCTTATTATCCTTACTTTATGCCTCATAGCAAAGCAAGTACACATTTTGACGGTCAATCATCTGCCAATGGAGCGCTTGTGACCGCTTCCTCCCCAGTGCTCGAATGCGACAGATGACGTCATTCTGAAACTTAAGTAGCCATGCGCTTCTGAGAGCCATGCGCTTATTATTATTCAGAATGTCGGTGTCAAACCCCCTCTAGCTGTAAACCACAAACAGATGTTTCTCTTCGAACACCTTTCCGAGCTCCCGTTCAAGGCCGAAACCCACAAACGCCGGCCGATCATCGGAAAGTGCAGTAGCCTACTGAGCTGTCAGCTGGAGAAGCGCTGGTGTGTTCTGGAACCACCAGAATAACCACGGGGCTACACTGACCACATAACGTGATCGGAGCTGGGTGCGGACACTGAGACACTACGCTTCCACTGTAGCCAGTGAAACTGTATCTTGTGGCCACGCGATAGCATTTCGTGGCCTCAATATACATTGTCTTTCTCTTTGTGTCCCTTCCGGGGCTCCATACCATATCCAGCATGATACAGTTGGCTCACCAGGTGTGTCGGAAAGGTCCGGTGTAGACGGGAAGTTACACTATAGACTTCCAGCTCAGAATAAACCAGCACTTGCTTGGCAGGTGTACTCGTATAACCACACAGAATGGACATATATGTAAAACGTATAGTTTTGTGTCTAGTTTATAGTTTATGGATTGATCTATTGTTTCCGCCTTCAGTTTAGCCTGGCTGTCAAGTGAAATAGTGTTTTTTTTGACTTTCTTCTCCCAATTACATTAGTGAATGTGAGTGGTCACCAGGTGTCATATCTACTGTCTGTTTATATGATGTCAGATGAATCAAATACTTGTGCAGCCGTGTGGGGAAACTCCAGCTGCTGGGACAGAGACTTCCTATTTCCACATAAGCCACCGTCCCCATGAGGATGACTTGGATACAGCTCTGGGGTCTTCATGATGATGCTGTCCAGATCCCCAATCCAGTAAGGATGCACGCCTGCTTTATACACACAGTATCGCCAGAGAATGAACATCAGGTTAAAATGAATTTACCTCCAAATTATCAGGTGGATAAAGATCCAGAAACAGCATTAACACCATCAGGAGAAAGAAAAACCCATGAAATCAAGTTTAATGACTTTCTCTGTTTCTATATTTAACTATACACAAAGTGACCAGCAAAATAGACCCCGCTGTACTATCATGTAATACTGCAGCAGTGAAATATTTACTACTTTACTTCAATATGCTCAGTTCATGCTGAGACCGCTACATCAGTTGTGTGTTGACCCGGTTCTGTGGCACGTTTTTATACTCAAAGGAGTGTTCATATACTTTCTACTATTAACATATTTAATATAAAATGCGTCTGGTACAGCAGCTTGGACACTTAAGACAGGTCCCGTTCCAAGAACAGCTTCTTTCCCTGCTGCAAAAAGGAGAATTCTGCCTCCTAATTTCTAATTCTAGCATTTTGCATTGTGATTACAAGCCGCTCCTCATTGTCCATGTAGGACTATTGCGGCTATCATCTGTTGATTGATATCTTATGTCTGCCCAGATGCTGTGCTGCTGACACGTTTTTGTCTAATGCTGCACTGAAAACAAATTCTACATTCGACTTCGGTCGCGTGGAGTGATTGGATTGGATTACAATTTACAGGGGTTTCCATTTGCCTGGTCACTGTGTGCACATGTCTTGGTCAAACTGGCTGCTTATACTTTGTAATGTGCAGCGCCAGCTGCAATCTGTTCAGTTCAGTCGCACACCGGTGTTACCAGTAGCATTTCTCACAATTAGGAACCACATTTCCCATAAGCGGTGTGGCTTCCCAGCGCTAAAAGGATATCTCTCCCTGGCCTCACACCTCCCCAAAGACAATAAACATATTAGAAACAATTTTCCCATCATCCTCTCTCTCCTTCAATCATCAGTCGCCGCACTCTAAAAGCTTTGGCTGTCCTTCTGAACGGAGCAGCAGCCTCCTCCTGTGTGTTCAGCTTTCTTCCCAAATCTGACCCACGTGCATGCAAAGCGAAATGCAGTAGAAATGCTCGCACTCCCCTCGGTGGATGACAGCTGCCTGGTCATTTTAACTATTGAGTGGAAACTGTATGCTGTATGCTACACACTGGTGGAATTGGAGCGCGTCCTGTTGCTGGCCGTCTGTCCTGCCCGGCTCAGCTCAGTCTTCTCTGTTTCCCAGCATCTCTCCTCATTCACCTCTGGGATGGGTAACTACACACACACACACACACACACACACACACACACACACACACACACACACACACACACAGACATTTATGTCAAAGGGAGTGTGTATCCAGACAGATCCCTGCGTGGGCGGTATATTTTTCCAGAAGTTGCAGTGAGAGATTAGAAAAAAATGACATAATTCTAAATATAATAGTGGGTCAGACTACCCTCTTGGCGAAAGAGTAGTTTACCTTGAGGTGGTTGTTGTTGGCCATAAGCTCCTCTGTGTATCCAGGCAATGGGAGAAGATCAGATGGGGAAATGAGAGCCAGATGCTGTGGGCTTGTAGTCAGACTATGCAAACGGAGAGTGTTTTCACATGTGGGAATGTCCTAAAGTACACAACACACCGGCGAGAAGAAACATTTCAGTTGTGGCACGGTGTGCCTCCTGTTAAAACACCTCACAGCACCGGACTAATCCTGCTCGTACATTACAACGCAATACGTCCCACGAATCATCCTAATAGATTGCTACCGTGTCTTCTGTGCTTCAGGACAGTTAACTGCACTGAGCAGTTAATGAGTTCCAAGTTCAAGATACTATAGTATAGTAAAGTATAGTTTAGGGTGGTAATAGTACTATACCAGAGTATAACATCAAGTAGTATAGTATTGTATATTATAGTAAAGTACAATAGAGTATGTATACTATATAGTAGTATAGTATAGTATAGTCAAGTAGAGCAGAATATAGGTAGTAGAGTCAATGCAATCAAGTATGGTATTACATGTAGCAGCATAGAGTAGCATGTTATAGAGTATAGTCAAGGTGGTGAAGTATAGAATATTATGGAGTAGTATGTATTGTATAGTATAGAATAGAGTGGTATAGTATATTATTGGTAGTAGAGTATAATAGAGTACAGTGTAATGTACAGTAGTATAGTATCTCATAGTATAGTATAATGGATCAGAGAGATTATGAAACCTGTCAAAGAGGAAATAGCACCTTCTTTGTGTCACAAATGAACAGTTAAATTCATAGGTGGTAAAACACGGCAGTTCGATACAATCAGGGGTTTAACGGACCGGCTTGGTCTGGTATGACCAGTGGTTTACTGTATGGTGGCACACTTTATATAGATGTTCCTGTATAACTGTCACTTCCCTGACTTTAAAGCTCCTTGCATCCATGGCAACACGTTCTATATTTTCCCTGCATTATTATGAACTAGCCTCTGGAAAGGGGGCGTTTCAATGCTGAAGGGAGCCATTATGAAAAAAAGAAAAGAAAAAAGGAATGAATCAGAGACAGTGTTGAAAACAATCAGCTGAGCCCAGTCGTCACATGGTAGACATTCTTTCCTACTGCTCCTTTTCTCCATTTCTCCTTCATTCTGCTGTTCAGGTTTCCACAGCCTCTTAAAAAGGTACTCAAATAGACTTGGCAGGATGACAAGGTGCTGCACTGCCCGGCACAAAAGCAAATAGGACAGCAACAAAAATACTAAAACCTGAAATACAAAACTCATATACTGCCTCTGTGGCTGCTAAGGAGCAATAGAAACACACCATGCTGACTTTAGTACTAGGACCGCTCCAAAATGACACATGCAGGATGTGTATGTGTTGTCCCGTGTGACAACCCAAACCATGATCTCTTCCTCTACCTAACCAAGTACTTTTGATGCTTAAATGATCAGAGTTTGGTTAGGTTTAGACACACAATCCTACTTGGTCAGGATTTCTGACAGAAAGGCTTTTCTGGCAGAAAGCCTTCAAGCCACACTTCTCCCACATGCAAAATTACATAACATTTCCGTGACACTCCATGACTAGCTGAATAGATTCCAGAACTGTGCTTTGTTCCTGCTTTGTCAATGATGTCAGAATGTATCAAATTCCTTGGCTGTCCCTGTCTTGAATATACCTTTAAACTTTATGTCATTCTAGAAATTCCACAACTACTGTGAAGTCTACAAATTATATAAATGTTACAGAATTTTCATCTTCTCACAGTACTCTTTTTTTGTGGACCAAATTCAAATTCTTTAAATTCCTTAATGCTTGTTACCACTTCTGTCTGGACTCCATAGAGCCTTGTGTCTGAGTTTGTGTGGGAAGACTGGGAATGTGACTGCACCATGAGAATGCCAGGCCCGCACAGAAATAGTCAGCCTAGAGAGGGGACACTTCTATACTGTCATTTTCAACCCACCAACAGTCCCTGGGTGCTCTGTCTAGCCACAGGGCTTGTTTCTGAAAACTTAGGTATACATCATTTATTTGGATTTTTTATATATATTTTTAGATTCAATTAAAATTTCAATGAGCCTATGAGTACTCGGAATACTGAAACCTATTCATGCCTTTATTAGTTACGTTCTAGAATACTGTGATTATGAGTATGCATGACCTTGCTCAAAATTCATCAGCCAAGCTTTTAAATCGAAATAGGACCAGATCTGCTCACATCACTCCGCTTCAAGCTTTTTTGCACTTTCAGAATCATAGTATGATTCTCTTAACCTACATATACAAGGTCCTGCATGGCATAACCCCAAAATAAACAAATTATTGACCTTATAAAGTCTTACTTTTTATCCATCCATCCATCCATTCATTTTCTACCGCTTATCCGGGGCCTGGTCGCGGGGGCAGCAGTCTAAGCAGACTTACTTTTTATATATTTGGGAAATTGGTTATAGAGGTTGCACTATGTCATAGTGAAGTTCAAATACAATAAACAATATGTGACTTAATTTATAGCATACACATCTATTTGCATCAACAGGTCATTTGTCCCATGTGCACAAAGTACTGTATCTATGTGATGAATTGTAGAAACTATTATTAACTCTGAGGCTACATCCACACTACTACGTTTTCAGTTAGAAACGGTGTTTTAAAACTACATCAATCTTCGTCCAGACGACCGCATCCGCACCATTTCAGAAATAACCTCCGTCCATACTAACACGCCTGAAAACGCATATCACATGACCATTCACGTACACTGGGCATGCGTGTGCCGGTGTAAACAGGAAGCAGGACAAAATAATGAGGCAGAAAAACTTGACTGCTCTTCACAAAATCCTCAAGGATAATGTTGTTTTCATTAGAACATTGTAGAAGTTGACGACGCGATCCTTGACTTCGGGCTCTGTGTGTTTTGATGCTTCTTCCGAATCTGGACATTCTAATGTTTTCTCGCTATTCCCCAGGAACCACAATGTCATTAATACAATTATCCCACCAGGCCCCGGTTCTTCACCCAAAACCAGTCATGTATAGGGCTGATAATGCAGCTGGATTTGGGAAGTTTCACAAGTCGCTCTAATAGTAGTCGCAGTAGTAGCATCATAAAATGCAGAATTTAACTGCACAACAGCTGCTAGCATAGACAACAAGGTCAGCAATGCCTTTAATTCATTATCCATGTTGAATAAGCCATGCTTTGTGTTTGATTTCTTCAGGGAAAGGGTCACATGATAGGGGCCTGACGAATCAGGGAAGGACACATCACGACTGATAAGACCCAATCAAGAAGCCAACGTGGGTGGCCACATCATCTACCCCCCGCAATTCGCCTACAGAGCCTACAGGTATGTAGAAAGTGTAGTAAATATGGCCCTCCACTTCATCCTCCAGCACCTGGACTCCTGAGGAACCTATACCAGGATCCTGTTGATGGATTTTAGCTCCACCTTTAACACCATCATCCTGGCTCTGCTGTAGGACAAGGTGGATCGCAGACTTCCTGTCTGACAGGAGGCAGCACGTGAGTGGAGTATAGTGGAGTCAACACTGTGGAGTCCTTCTGTTTCCTGGGCACTGTCATCACCCAGGACCTCAGGACCTCAGCAAGAAAGCCCAGCAGAGGGTGTATTTCCTGCGGCAGCTGAGGAAGTTCAACCTGCCAAAGACAATGCTGGTGCACTCCTACACCACCATCACTGAGTCCATCCTCACCTCGTCCCTCACCATATGGTAAACTACTGCAACTTCCAAGGACAAGGGCAGATTGCAATGCATCATTCACTCTCCTGAGAAGGTGATTGGCTGCAATCTACCATCCCTCCAGGACCTGTACACCTCCAGGACCCTGAGTCCAGGAAAGACTGTGGCTGAACCCTCCCACCTCGGACACAAACCTTTTGAGACACTCTCCTCATGCATGAGGCGTTTTGCTCCATCAGGACCAAAACCTTATGGCATAAGAATCTTCCTGTCTGCAGCTGGTCTCATCATGAAGGCCTGGGACCCCCACCAACAAGGACTCTTATCCCCTCCCATAGACACTACAGTTACATTTACGTAGAGTCTCCACACCTGACTCAGTCAACGCAGATCTTTTAGACTATTATCTGTGTACATTGCACATATTCTTTATACTTACTTCATGCATCAATTACCAACACATAGAAATGCATAGAAGCATTTTGCTTTATTGGACTGAAGATAGTAGAATAATGTTTTCTTAAAGAATTAGGAAAAGAGGAACAAATGTCACAGTACAGTCCATGTCATGTGTCAGCTGCTATTACCTCACTATAGGCTCTAATGTGAATGCTCCTCATTCCCTCCCCTGCCATCCCAGCTCTGCAGGGTGCCTGCTTGTCTGGGCTCAGGAAGCTGCAGCCTCTGAAGAGAAAGCACACAGAGGTGAAAACCAAGAAGGTCCAAAAGTTCCTTAGTTTACAAGAAAGTTCCACAGGGCGACTTTAAGTTCAGCTCTGTGGAAGCAGGTTTCAGTAGTTCAGAAGAATATCAGGGCGTTAGAGTCCAGTCTCAAGACATTTTGTTTCTATTGTCCTGGACTTGTCTTTGTCTCGTGGCTGTCTTAACTCGCCTATTACAGTCTTCGTTCTCCAGTTGGCCTTTTTTTTAGATTTTACTTTTTGCTCCTTTCCTCTAGTTTCCGGTTGCTATCACTTTTCAACATGTTCTAAATCGATATGACTGTACTGAGGGATAGAAGTTATATCACAGTTGATATATAACAAGTATATAACACTATGTATACTTGTAAGATCTGTTGTGATCCTGGTAAGGAATATTTAAGTGGCACTGTTTTGTTTTTTGGTCTTGACCCGATCTCAAAAGTGCTTGGATCTGACTCAAGTGGTCCTGACTACAGCCCTGATCAGCTACCAGCCAAACGCAATCTGCACCTCAGGACTTTTGTCAGGTGTAATCGAGAATGAAGCTGTGTGATTGTCAAAAAATAACTCATGATCCAGAGGCTTTGGATTGTTCCTTGCTGTCATGCTATTACCATGGCCACCTACCAATTGAATGTATTTTTCTTCACATTATTACCTGTCCTGTTCATTTCGAATGGTTCGAGAATAATGCTAGGGAAACGAAATTTTACTGTTGCACTGCACAACAAACAAAATTGAATTCTCAAGAGTCATCAGCGTCGTTGAGCAAATCAGTAGCTTTAAGCATTTGGGGCTCTCACTGGTGACTGAAAGTGCCATTGTCAGTTCTGCTGTGATTGAAAGTTTGCGAAATCCACAGAAAGGATCATGATGTGATAAATCATGATTAGATAGGTGGTTGCTAGGCTATTAAACTTATTAACAGTGTTTATGTTGACCTGGTTTTGTACTGAACGGAATGAAATAGAACCAGCAACAAACTGAATTTTAGATTTTAATCTAAGACTGAAGAGAGAAGCAGTACTTTAAGATTATAAGATTTCTCTCCAGTGACTATGACCCATTTCCACCTGGTATTCACCTGTAATCTGTACCTGGATATGTTATCTGGATAATGGCACCTGATCACAGGCCTTTGCTGTACACCTGGTATTAATAACACCTTGATTCTGCCTGCAGTGTGATCAGATCTCAATATGCAAATTAGGTAAGTGGAGCTGGCAGATATGTCCACAAACACAATGTGTCAAAGTTTAAAGGAAGTGATGCAGGATACTCTAGATGAACTTCTATAATGTGCAAGGTGAGGGTCCCCTGACAGACAGGGACAGTCAAAGGTATTTTTCTAATGTTATTTATACTGTAAGGCCATGTTCAGATAGACATTAGCACTATGTGTATAAACACAGCCCCCTTATTCATTTGTTCTAGACCATTTTAAAACAGTAGGGGTGCCAATGCAGAGCGCTCTAGTAAGAAAATGCTAAGTTGTCCAGAGAAGCAGTTGAATTTGGCTGAACTTTAGCCCCAAAGCAATGCAACGTCGTCCACTAAAGCGCTGCACTGGTCACTCAAATACATGCAAGTGCACATTCCATGGAAACTACGCTGTAATTTGGGTGCAGCGTTTCTGCTGTTTTTACTATCATCGTAATGGAAGATAAAGCAATTGTTGATGCGAGAACTTTCCAGACTTATCAACTCTTCAGACTGTCATCAAACTACTCCACTCCATTTTGAACATGGATCATCTTTCATTGTCTCACTTGTACCTGCAACACACCTTCACCAACGCAGCCCCTTCTATTGCTTAAACCCAGGCCTTTTTTCATATGGGACGCCTGCTAGGAAAGTATTCAGTTCCAGTGGAGACGCTTACTTGCCCCAGTGCTAACTCGCTCAATTATAATCACGCACATTGTAGCGGCCCCCCTAGAGACTCCTGAGGTGATGCTGCTGTATGGCCTCTAGGAGGGACTCGTCTGTATCTTTTGCTGCTTTCCAGGCAACTACGAATTTGAACATTTCCGACCTCCTACTAGCAAAAGTGCAATGCAACACCAATTAAAGTCGGAGTTGTGAACTTGAAGCATATTCATGCACCCCGACTTCCTGAAGAAGCAGTTGTCTGACGTCACACAGCAATGGCAGCACCCCCGGAAGCGCACATTAGGCCACATTTGAATCAATAGGGGAGGGTACATTATTGTATTAGGCTAGTGAATGGACTATCAAGATACTTTTCCGAGAATAAAAGTGCTGTAAAATTGTGGCCGTGTAATGGCTTTTTTTCACGCGTCGTCGTTTCCTCCTGTGTTTTGTTTCTATATGCGAGGAGACTGCACTGCTGAGAGTTTAAAATAGTGTGTACACTTGTCAAAGTAACACCAGTTTGTCACTGTCAACCATGTTTTTTGGTGATGTTAGACGTTGTGCACCTGGAACGCTTTGAGTTCGGAAGTCGGAACTTGGAACCTGGACATTCCAACCGCCGACATTGTCTGGAACGCAGCACTTGAGAGGAAGCTTGAGACGGTGGAAGAGGTAGAGTTCGGCGACCTTTCAACTTGATGGTTGAATTTTGTTTAAGAATGTGAGCAAACTGTACAGATTTCCTTTGCACGTGCAATCACAACGTGAGCCAGACCTCTGAACCTTTCAGATGCAGAGAGTTCTATGTGCATATACAGCTGCATTAACATGCATTTTTCCTGATCCACAAAACGTGTTCAGATACAGATTACATCTTAATACAAGGTGGAAATTGGGTCTCTGTCAGACACCAGCATTTTGTTCACCTACATATAATGACTCAATGCTTTCTCTCATAGTGATGATTGGACGCTATTCTTTTGATGCTGCACTTTCTCATTTTTAGCCTGATAAGCCGAGTGTATTTTTGTATATTTACTCAAGTGTGGCTTTCACCATTTTCCCAGCACATTCCTGAGAAAAAAAGCACTTAAGAGTTGTGGTACTGTGTTTTATTACCTGTGTAGATTCCCTCCATTCCTCCCTGACTCCACATTAATGTCTTTGTCCTCTGTCTGGACGCTGTTATCAGCCATTTGTGGTCCACACACCTCCTCAGCGGGCCCTGTGGCTACACACATCCTCCAGATACTACTCTCCTATAACGACAAACACATATACACACACACGGTGAACAAGTATAAGGGAACCTATACTAGGACGCAGAAAGCAACCTTTATGAGCATATCAACCATCTGGCTGAGCGAGGTGACAGCCAAGGACAAAGAAAACAGAAGGGAGGTTTTATAGGTACACGAACTGGGCCGTAGTGTTTGGAGGTTAAGCTTGTGAGGCAAAGTCATGTATGTTTCAATAGCTCTTAAGGGGACAGTATGTGACCAGATTACTAAATGATAGAACACAGACAGAATGGTTGTGTTCGATAAAGAGTTACTGAGGCATTTCCTTTATGTCAATGACTTTAAATATGGAGCAATCATTTTCACAAAGGTGAATCACATGAATCAAAGAACTCCAATAATTGACGAGCATGATTAATGCGTAGAATGTGTTCTTGGAATTATTCTCTTTAAGACAACATGACTTTTTTCACAAAGACTTCATTCGTAAAGCTCTGTTTGACTGTAAAGGAGTTAGTCTCAGCGTAAAAGCCAAAAAGGATACGATATTGTTTCGGTCTGGTAGGTGATTAAGAGTGATTGATGTTCAACCTGGCATGAATTAGCCCCAGAGGAAAAACACTGCTCTATTAAATTACTGTTGTCAGCTTTGGTCAGGGCTGTTTAGCAGCCCGGGCTTGAGTCCATGAAGTGGTATACAACAGCCAGCTGTACAGCCTTCTCTCTCAGTGGCATGCAAGATGTTGTTGATGGTTAACATAGTCATATGGAAGGAGTAGCTTTTGTCAGTAACTTCTGACTTTTAATTATTCATATAAACTGTGTGGCAACATGGCTGTAGGGATGGCAGTGTTGGTTGGCCCATCACTTCGGTCCAGTGTGAAAAATCTCACCAACTATTGGATGGATTGACCCTTGAACCGTGAAAATTAGCTCAGACATTCATGTTGCCGTCTGGATGCCTATGGTAATCTTCTGACTTTTCATCTAGCGCCATCATCGGAAAAATTTTTTTATTTCTTCATAATTTTATTAGGACCAAATGCCTTTAAAACTAACGGCATTCCAATCAGCCTTAGCTGTACTTTGTGTTTTGTGCTAATTAGCAAATGTTAGCATGCTAAGCTAAGATGGCGATCATGGTATAAATAAATGACCTGATAGACATCAGCATCTTGGACTGCTTTGCTCCTGTCGACCTTATTCAACTAACGTCGACAATTTCTTCATCTAAGCCATTTTAGCCAACTATAGACCTATATCTAACCTTCCCTTTATCTCTAAGATCCTTGAAAAAACTGTTGCTAATCAGTTATGTGACTTTCTAAATAACAATAGTATATTTGAGGATTTCCAGTCAGGTTTTAGAGTGCATCATAGCACAGAAACAGCACTGGCGAAAATTACAAATGACCTTTAAATTGCATCAGACAATGGACTTGTCTCTGTACTTGTCTTGTTAGATCTTAGTGCGGCATTCGATACCATTGACCATCAAATTCTATTACAGAGACTGGAACATTTAATTGGAATTAAAGCAACCGCGTTAAGCTGGTTTAAATCCTATCTATCAGACCGATCTCAGTTTGTATATGTTAACGATGACTCATCCGAGCACACCAAAGTCAGTCACGGAGTTCCGCAAGGTTCTGTGCTTGGACCACTGCTATTTACTTTATATATGCTTCCTTTGGGCAATATTATTAGAAAGCACTCCATAAAGTTTCATTGTTATGCAGATGATACCCAATTATATTTATCGATTAAGCCGGATGAAACTGATCAGTTAGTTAAACTTCAATCATGCCTTAAGGACATAAAAACCTGGATGACCAGAAATCTTCTGA
>CM022485.1:35084945-35106663 GCA_011952105.1 Coreoperca whiteheadi | reverse complement strand
CACCTCCGAGATATAATTGCTCTAGAGGGCACTGCCCTGGCCTCCAGCACCTCTGTGAGGAACCTAGGAGTTATCTTTGATCAGCATCTATCCTTCAACTCCCACATGAAGCAAACCTCAAGGACTGCCTTTTTTCACCTACATAACATTGCAAAAATCAGGCACTTCCTGTCTCGAAATGATGCAGAAAACTTAATCCATGCATTTGTTACGTCAAGGCTGGATTACTGCAATTCCATATTATCAGGCAGCCCGAAAAAGTCCCTTAAGATTCTCCAGTTGAATCAGAACGCTGCAGCACGTGTACTGACAGGAACTAGGAAAAGAGATCATATTTCTCCAATATTAGCTTCTCTGCACTGGCTCCCTGTGAAATCCAGAATAGAATTTAAAATCCTTCTCCTCACCTATAAAGCTCTTAATGGTCAGGCACCGTCGTATCTTACAGAGCTCATAGTGCCTTATTACCCCACTAGAACACTGCGGTCTCAGAATGCAGGGTTTCTTGTGGTTCCTAGAGTCTCCAAAAGTAGAATGGGAGCCAGAGCCTTTAGCTATCAAGCTCCTCTCCTGTGGAATCAGATCCCAGTTCGGGTTCGGGAGGCAGACACCATCTCCACATTTAAGAATAGGCTAAAGACTTTTCTCTTTGATAAAGCTTATAGTTAGGGCTGGCTCAGGAGAGTCCTGAACCGTCCCTTAGTTATGCTGCTATAGGCCTAGACTGTCGGGGGACTTCCCATGATGCACCTCTCTCTCTTCACCTCTGTCCTCCTCTCCATCCGTATGCATTCTCATCCCATAAATGCATGTTACTAACTTGACTTCTTCCCTCTCCCGGAGTTTTGTGCTTTGTCGTCCGTCTCTTCTTTCTTAGTGTCACTTTCAGCAGCTATTTCAGTGTCCGGAGATGTATCTGGATCTGTGACTATGGCGACCTGCTGGGGCAGTGCTGCTGTGTCTATGGTGCAGGGGACGAGTGGCTCGGGTCCTGCTCGTTGGGCTCCACCTGGAGCTGCTCGGTTGTCCGTCTGGACCCATCATCTTCCCTTATGTTTTACCACCTAAACATTTCTAACATAATAATATATATATATATACAACAATTTTGCCATCATGGCTGTATATGTTATAGTTTTGATGCTATGAATCTATTCTGTACTTACGACATCTATTGCATGTCTATCCGTCCTGGGAGAGGGATCCCTCCTCTGTTGCTCTTCCTGAGGTTTGTATCATTTTTTCCCCTGTTAAAAGGGTTTTTTTGGGTAGTTTTTCCTTAAGGGTCTAAGGACAGAGGGGGTCGTATGTTACAGATTGTGAAGCCCTTTGAGGCAAATGTGATTTGTGATACTGGGCTATATAAATAAAATTGAATTGAATTGAATTGAATTAACGATGTCACTGTGCGCACGTTGGCATGGCACAGACAATGGTAGTTTTAAACTACTGTACAGTATCTATCACTCATTTACGTAAGGTGAGTGATGAGCGACCGGCAGTCCCACCCCATTTGGCATTCGTGGAATGTGCTGTGGGAACAGAACAGCACAACAAACCCTGTCTTTGTCTGAAGGTTTGACATCCACAGCCACAGCGCTCTACCAACACACCAACACAGGGCATGTGATTATCATTACGTTACCACAGCGTTTAAACCACAACGTTGACACGTTGATACCACTTTGAGGCTTGGGTTATACAATCAACAAACCCCCACTTGTACACAAATTGTTAAATTATCGATGGCTAAATAACAAACCTGACAGTCTAGAACAGTATGTCAAACAGTCGGCCTTTACTGGGAGGCTGCAGGTGCCACGTGTGCTGAAACATGTGCTGAACATGTTGTTATCTCACTCTCATGAGGGAGAGTAATGCCACGTTCACACCATGTGGGACTGATGGTAGAGAGGGGAAAGATTCCCATGTGTACAACTTGCAAGCATTCACGTCACAGGGCAAGGCGGTTAAAAATACTGTGCATTGAGAAAAGAAACACTACATCCATTACATGTGGGTTTAATCACCTTGAACAAGGGATTTTGGCTCATAAGGCATCCATTTGTTTGGTTTTCAGCCACTACTGTATTCCTGAAGCACCATGTCGGATATGTTGGAGCTTTCAGAAAGGTCAACGTTTCCCAGTCGTAATTACAACTTGGACGTTGACGCGAATGCTGTTTAAGAGCTGCAGTCTTGTAATTACGATAACTTTCGATATGTTGAGACCAGAGATTCTCAACGGACCACTGCGACTTGCAAGGGCACGTGAGCGACGGGACACAGCTGAGGCTTGTTTTCGGTAGCCTTATGCTAGCTTGTCTACTGTAGAAGAAGGGAAACAGTCAAGAAGCGCATCACACAAAATTAGTTCAACTCTCTACAACAAAGGGAAATGCGGTAACGTTTTTTTTTTTATCAACCTACCACATTGCTAGGCACAAATAAGGCTTTTATATTTTGCTCAGTTTAAAGTCGAGTAAGGGTGAGAAAGTTTAGAATTCATTTAAGAGTATGCTCTTAGATTATTTGCACATGCAAATGATCATGCAGTCGTACCTTGATGCTGAAGGACCTCCTTATGCTCCTTTTATTCTCCCTGAGGGTGGTGGTATGATGCAGCTGCTTCTCTGCCTCAGTGCCCCCTCTGTTCTCCGCGGCTGATTGCTGGGTAGTCCTCCAGTGTCCGTTCTCTGTATCTCTGTACTGTGTTTGATCCCCGGCTGTCACTTCTGCCCTCCGGCCTGGACCCCATGTCCCGCACCCATCCGATGCCTCCCCCGCAAGCCTCTCTTCTGGACAGTCGTCGTTGGTCTTAGAGTGGCACAGGATGAGCGACCTGGGCAGAGTCAGGGAAAGTCAGTTCCAGGCTTAAATAGAAATCCTGCAAAACTGTAAAAATACTTGAGTGGTGCAGCCATAAGGGCGATATTGATGTGCAAGTACATTCTATATATCAGAACTGAAAGCTGAAATAAAAAAGTACTCCAACTATTATCTCTGGTCGTCAAAAGGCAAAAATCTGCCAATATGTAGCATATTCTAGACTCTGAAATTGCATCATAAATATTTACATCAGCCTGTAGAGAAGGTCACATGTCATTTCTGCCAATAAAAAGGCAAGTAACCTAACTTTATGTGTCTTGAGCTTCCTGTACAGCCCCAGTTGTAAGCCTTTGAGTGGTGCTGGTACCTGGAGAGCATGGCCAGCTTCTTGGAGTGGTGGTTGTGGCTGCTGGTTGGGTTGTTGTTGCCGCTTTTCCCCTGGTCCCTGCGTCTCCTCTCCATCCTCCGAGCAGCCGCAGTGCTGGCTTTCCTCTTCTGGTGGGAGTATCTCTGAGGCATGGCCGTCAGCGTGCGCGTATATGTCTGCGCCGGGAGCTCCGGAACCAACACACTCCTCCCAGCGGGCCCGAAGCCTAATGGAGAGGGACGCTCTGGAGGGCAATTAGAAAATTCAGTTAGGACAGTCTGACTGCATCTGTGTGTGTGTGTGTGTGTGTGTAAGTGTTCTGAGAAACTGCTGAGGCAATTGTAGAGGCTAGCAGACATAAAAGCGCTTTTCTTTCCCTGCTTTGAAAAAACACGGTTTTCCTCAGTCCGCATGACTACAGCTTAATCAGTCTGCTGTTGAGAGAAACACATGTATACTCTGCACACACACGTACATACACAATGACATGCAAGGTCTGAAATGACTAAAGTGCGTGGAACATGAACACAAAAACAGCAACTGATGAGGTATCAGAGGCTAACTCGTAGCTCAATTCACGTTTTAACGTACACACAATCTATGCAGTGTGAGAACAGATAATGGTGTTAGCCTGGTCCCATTAATGGGCTGGAGTGAACGTTGGTCTGTACACTTCCACGCTTCACACTCCAGAGAGCACTACAGATGATCCTCAAATGCATTATACATGCTAGTGTAGACAGCCTCTTACATTTGCCACGAACACTTAGTAAACAATGTGCAAAGGCTGAAACCCATAAGGCCTTTGGTCTCTCCCAACCCCCTCCCAGCCAGAGCCTGACTGGCTCAGAAGGATTGATAAGCTCTCAAGCTGCATGCCACATTTATACGTCGATTGCAATAGACGTTCCCACTTTCTTGGTTGGGATCATTTCACATTGACTGAATACTAATTAGCTCAACCTTTGTGACTGCTGCAGCTTTAGTGTTTGGTGATTCAGTACAATAGGTATCTCAAAATAGGGTGAACAGTTATCCACTGCTTCCAGTCTCCAGTCCAATCACAGGATCAGACCACATAATGTTTTTGTCTTCTGAGATGGTCACTGTGTCAGACTGAGTGATCATGGACTTGGCCGAGAGTCGTGCCAGACTACACAGCTCGTCGTCTTTTGCAACTTGCACACGTGCACAGGTGATCGGGACGGAGGTGCCAGAAACCAATTTTACGCTTTTGCATGACACAACCAACATAAATATTTAATATGCTTGACCGTCAGGACGCTCTCGATGGTGCAGGAGAAGAAATTCTTCAGTGTTTGAGGGGATACCTGGAATTTTCGTCAAGCATCTGAGGTGAAACAATCCTTGCCTTTCTCAACGCAGAGTCAGTATGCAGTGCCCAGGTCAGGCCCTCGTTGATGTGGACACCAAGGTAGTTGAAGCTGTCAAACCTCTCAACTGAGGAACCACTGATATTAAGGGGGTTGTAGTTCCTTCCCTGTGTCTTCTCAAAGTCCACTATGAGCTCTTTAGTCTTGCTGATGTTCAAGTGTAGGTTGTAGTCCTGACACCAGCGGGTGAGGTCCTCTACTTCCTTCAGGTCGGCCTTTTCAATGTGATCTGTGATCAGGCCCAACACAGCTGTGTCGTCAGCAAACTTGATGTCGGTGTTGGAGTCAAAAGTGGCTATACTGTCGTGTGAGAAGGGGGTGTACAGCAGGGGGCTCAAAATGCAGCCCTGAGGTGCTCCAGTGTTAAAGTCCTTCACCTTTGTGACGAGCCTTGAGGGAACTCGAGAGCCAAGGCTAGCTGTTTTCCCGTTTCCAGTTTTTAGGCTAAGCTAACCGTCGCTTGGCACCAGCTTCATATTTACATAAAGACATGAGAGTGGTATCAATCTTCTCATCTAAGAGAGAGAGAGAGCAAACAAGCACATGTTCACATAAATCAACTCGTCGGACCCTGGATAAGATGGCGAAAGTATTTCCCCAAATTTCCGTTGTGTTTTAGATATCTCACAGTCTTAATTTAACTCATTCTTGTGCTATGTGGATACGTTTTGATGACGTGGTATGGCTTGAACCAGGTCTTTTGTCTCTCATTATGCTACATTATGCTTATGCTATATTATATTAATATCAGCTAGGGCTGTCAAAATGAACGCGTTAATAGCGCGTTAATGCAAATTCATTTTAAAGGCACTAAATTTATTGACGTGCGATTAACGCACTGTTTGGCCCGTAGTTGGAAAAATCGAGAGCAGCCACAGGCATAAAGGATGCAGCAGCAAAAAGACGGTTTCCTCCGCAGCGCTGCCCAACTCGATTGTGTTGAACCCTGGTGCATCTGTGCGCATCTTACAGAATCCCAAACATCCACAGGGTCTGATAGAAAACAGAACGCGGGTCAGTGTGCTGGCTGAAGGGGCCTTTTTGTTGCATGCTTGTAAAGGGACTCTGAGGAGACTGCAGAATACACTGCGAGCTGGCTCTGCTCATATCCGAGGTGACACACCATCACCACTTCTGGGTTTTAGTGAACTATACGTTCCTTTTCTGAACAAGAACGCTCCCGAGTGAATCGCGGTGGTTTCACTCATAATAAACGGACATTTGCATAAAGCATGCATATTTGTCCACACCCATGTTGATTAGAGTATTAAAATGTTGAAAAATATGAATTTAAGGTACATTTAGAACTGATAAAAATGTGCGATTAAGTTGCGATTAATCGCGAGTGAACTCATGACAATCATGCGATTAATGGCGATTAAATATTTTAATAGATAGCAACAATAAGTTAAATGATATAGGCCCATTCTCAGTCATTCACAACAAAAGCCAACAGGTGCTCTGCAGATTTACAGATCGATATTTATCTTAAATAAACACTGAACACAATCAAATAAGCTAAAATGTTAAATGTGGGTTGCAGGCATTATAATGCTACCTGTGGGCCTGTAGTGGATGTGGGGAGAGAGAGCACAACCCGCGGGTCTGACTTGTCTTGTTTTCATGTATGCCGGGGATGAGAGAGCCAGGTCACACATATGTGACAATACTACAGTGAACGCGCTACCAGACAGTGATGGATATCTGTGTTCCACGAGCAGCCGAAACCTGCCCGCTAAGCCGAGAGCCGAGTAGCGTTCAGTCTGATTTCAGATTTGTTGCTGGGCTCAGGTTCAGTCCTCTGAGACTGTGTTGAGGGCTGAGTCTGCAGTACACTGTAGATGTTGCTCTATATGAATGATCACTCCGTCTGCTATAATGTCATTTTAGAAGTACTGATTTGCTTCTAAATCTCACCCAGTTTCGCAATAGAAAAGACTCATATCTTTTTTTCTGAGCTTGTGGTGAATGAGTGCGTGCATGTACCATAACCTGCATGCATGTACCATAACCTGAACCCTTTCGCTGTTCTGTAGCGGTGATGTGGCAGCCCATATGCTGACAAATGCCTCTCGGAGCTGTGAATATTACAGCGTGCAGGTGGAATATAACAGAAAGCACTGTATATAATGTGCTGAACCCAAGGCAGAGTCCCAGCTCTCCGGTTTATCTGCAGCTCAGCCACTAAAATTAAATTTAATGTAAAATGATGATACAAAAATGTAATTATAAGGACTTTATTAAATAAATGAATGCTTTAAAATGACATTTTATTGATGTTGACATATTTAATATTGACCTCTTTACCTATTAAAATAGGTAATAAGATATATATCCGAATAGCCAAATAAATAAATGAATCAGTAATAACCCCCAGGTTCCAGTGAATGCGTTTGGAAGAAGGGCTTTCTTTTCTGGTGAATCAGTGGCTCTGATCCTGGAAATGTGTTAGCAATTATGGAGCATTAGTCTGCTTGTTGGCGAGATAGACAGGAAACAGAGACATGGATCTCTATGCTGGAGGCCTATAAGCCCCCATAGACTCCATCTCTCCCTCTCTCTTCTCTTTCCATAGGCTTTTACATTCTCCAGCTGCATGTATTCCAGCACAGAGGGAACACTTGCAGTAGAAGGATGGAAATCAATCTCAGCTACTGTCTCTCTTTTTACTTACTGTTTCTTTCTTTTTCTTTAGCAGCCCTTAATCAATACCATTCCCCGGACCTTTCCCCAGGCCCACGGTGATCCTGGATTAAACGCAAACAGCGGGCTATGAGAATGAGGACTGGGAGGGTTGGATGGCATCTTTTAGACAACAGAGAGAAAGCCGAGAGCATGGGTGGATGAGAGAGCAGCAATTCCAATGAACACCCACACACACACACACTAAGGAGAGAAGAGCCCAAAATGTAATTTGATAAAAAGTCAAATGTAGGAGGAAAATGTGTGAGCGCTCACCTAATATGTGATTTGTATCAACACGTCGTATCTTATTTATTAAATCCATACTTGAAATTTAAAAATGGTCATTTGTGATTTTAGGAAGAGTCAAAGCAAGTAACTTCCCCCGTGTCCAGATTCAACTAGATACAACATGTTAGCTAGTGATCTTAAGAGGTAGTTGTTGTTCCTCAACTTCCAGTCGTTGCTAAAGTAGGCTAGCGCGTCCTGATTCCAGCTCCTTATTTAATGCACAGACATGAGATTGATATTAATATCATTTTACAGGTTTCCCTGTCATAGCCATTCAGGCGGTAAAACATTTGAAACGTTTGACTTTAAAGCCCTGCGACGAGTTGGCCACTGTCCAGGGTGTAACCCCAACGGGAACAAGCGGTAGAAAATGACTGAGTGACTGACCGACTGTTGACTTTAAAGGTGCAATTGATAACACTTTTATATAGATGAATAATAAAAAAAAAAAAAAGAATACATCCACAGACCTTTAAAAAAGGGTTGGGATAAAAGTACTGCTTTTCAAAAAAAATCTTATTATGATTGTGAATGAATCATTTTTAAAAAACTTGGAAATGTCCAAAATGAATGTTTTGTTTATCTCCGAGTAAGCTGTCGGACTTTTGGTTTCGCTTCTAACGAGGCTTGTGAGCCAGTAGTATAACGACGTTGGTATTGCGTTGTTTCGCTGCATGGTCAGCGAGCAGGGTCGCCTGTTACTGTGGAAAGAACGCAAATATGGCTGCGTTTGACGGTAAGCGTCCGCCGTCGCCGCGGTTCCCGTCCCAAGTCCTCTGGGACATAAGGAGGAGCCAGACCTGGGTGAACGCTGGGTCAGCTGCAGGAGCTTCAAGGGCGGAAAAGCCACGTCGGCAAGGCCACCTTTCTTCTCGACCAGTAAGCTGAAGCCGTCGCTTGCTAGCTTGCTAACGTTGGCGTTAGCCAACTGGTCGTCCAGACCGTAATCACCAGAGCCGCCAAGTCTCGCGAACTGACCGTGAGACTCGCGCGATTAAAAGTTTGAAATGTTTTGACTCCACAGGTTGAGGAGGAGCACCTGAGCACACCGTTAGCTTTGGTCTCTGGGAGCTTTTGCCATTTGAGGAGAGAGAGCGTGTTCAGCCTAGTGTCCAGGTAGGGTTCCCATACGTCTGGATTAAGCCTCCTGTCCGGCACGCGGCGCAGCCTCAAGCTGGACAGGGGTGCTCAAGGATGCTTCGACACATGGCTGGGGGAAGCTGGGATCGAACCACCAACCTTCCGAGTGGTGGACAACCGCTCTGCCACCAAGCCACAGCCGCCCCATACAGCCTCTTATGCTACCATCGATAGGATGAACAAAACTGTATTACGAGTACATTGTAGTTGCGAGTACACCAGAGTCCTATGCAATCATTCTTGCCTCACTAAATGCCGCAAAGTGTCCGTCTTTTTGGTGTATTGGGAATGGCCACCCTATGTCCAGGTGACTGAAGGGCCTTCATCTTCCTGCGAGAGCAGCGAGTGTCATGTTGACACTTGATGTGTTTAGGATAGACGCTGTATAAGCAGTGTGTCTACATGGGTTTGCGTGTTCGTGTGTGTGCGCGTGCTCACAAAAAGCACTATATTTTTGCCTCTAGCATTAGCGAGGCAGGGACTCCAGCCTCAACAGAACGTGATTGAGAGAAAGCAGGCCGGGCGGGGGCGGCTGCGCCGCTGAACAACGCGCGCGTTGTTTGGAGTTCTCCTCGGGGATTTTTTTTTTTCCAGCCTGTGAGACGGAGCCGGACCTCCAGAGGACGGCCAAGAGAGCCACCTGCCTCGTGCCACGAATGAATAACCCCCCGCTTTTGCAATGCAATGCCATCCCAGAGATTATTCACGAGTTCAGTACTTAAGGGGACACGACTGAGCTTGAATTCTTGTTCCGCACATGATCTCACTCCTTGGCTACTCCGGGCCTCGGTCGTGTGGAAGGACAGCTGTGTGCTATGTGGCCATGCGGCCGTATCCAAGCCTGGCCCTGTGGGCTTATGCGTGGCTGTGGGGAGAGCAGAGAGGAAGCCGTGCCCATCCACTGCTGGCCTCAGTGGGCTATTTGTGCTCGAAAAGGTCGCCTCGGAATGGCCACGCTGTTGTGCAATTTGTGTTTTCATAAAGGAACCTCTGTGTGCAAGTGGGCCCATGAATCCACACACACACACACAAGCACACACACTTTTATTTATTTATTACACACATCCAGCCCTCAGGCCAACAAGTGCATCATTTAACATCCCAGCTCTGCAACTAATGTTAATACTCACTCAGACAGACCTCCGAAACAAAACAAAGTTCTCTTACTTCCCTGCCATGCATGCCTGATAGATTTAAAGATAGATAAATGGCAATTTGGACACCAGTCTGAGAGACACATGGTTCAGATAAGTGTGGACTTGCACTGATAAACATCCTGTTAAAAAACCCCTTCAGCGTTGGAAGTGTAAGTCCTTACTCACCATAGTCGATCATGTTGTCTTTCAGCCACCATGCACAGCTTCTACAGATGCAAACAGATGGTCCAAGGGACGGATTCACTCCGGACAGACAGGCAGAACATCAGGTCAAAAACCGATGTATCGCTCAGAGCACGGCTCCCTCACTGTGATTCATCAGGGGTAATGTGCCTGTACCTCTTCTCCTCCTCCTCCGTCCTCCTCCTCCTCCCTCCCTTCTCCTCCCCCTCTGTCTGGAGAACACAACAGTGTGTCTCAGTGAGGCACGGCTCCCCAAAATCACTGCCCCTTTCCGGTGAGCCAGCTCCAGAGAGGAAAACACACCCCACTTAGCCGGGCCTGACCTCACACCTACTTTGCGTCACACACTGGTTGTAGTCTTTTACGAGGTCCTGTGTGTGAGCGTGTGCGTGTGCGCGCGGTGTGTGTAGGTCCATGCTGTATGCTGCAGAGGATGAATAGATTCTCTGTGGCCCACTCCAGTTTACACATGAACACACACTCCGCATTTGGCGTGTGTGTGAATCTAGTTTTCACGTCTGGGTCACTGCTGCATTGAACTGCAACGCTGGCCAGTAAAGCTACAGATCTGGGTTCCTTTTCTTGGCGGAGGTCGTGGATGGAGAGAGCCACTCTGGGTGAACTCCGTCTGGTTTAGATGGGAGGCGTTTGTTTTTACGGGGTTTGATATGTGGTTTAGGGTATGGAGGAACGTTAAATGTGGGCTATTTCAAGATTCTGGCAACATTCTCAACAAAAAGGCACGCTGTCAGGAGCTGGCAAACTGTTTTGTGTGACAGCCACATTCAGCCACATACCCTCATTTGATAAGATTCAAGCGAAAATGTGATTTGTGATACTGGGCTGTATAAATAAAATTGAATTGAATTGAATTGAAAACATTGTAACCATTTAATCAACGAAAGGCCATTTCAAAGAAGTGGGTTTTTAAAAGGGATTGAAAAGATGAGACCGCGTTTGCAGCTCTGATCTCCTCACGGTCTCGGAGCGCTGACTGCAAAGGCTCCATCACCTTTGAGTTTAAATCCAGGACCAACCAGGAATGATGCATTTCTGAGGGTCTCAGGGAGGGAAGGGAAGGGACATAAGGCACTAAAAGATCTGCTAAATAACTTGGGGCAAGGCCTCGCAGGGCCTTGTAAGTAATCAATAATAGCTCGAAATCATCTTAAAGCAACAGGTAGCCAGTGTAAGGAAGCCGGGATCGGTGTGATGTGATGGTGTGTCTTAGTCTGATTCAAAATCCATTCGTTTATAAAGGGAAAGCAACCCCATTCCTCACTCGCTAGCTCCCTGAGTCCCCTCGAATAGAACCTCGGTAGTCTCCCACGCTGTCTTCAGACATAGAATGAGGCTTCCAGCCTCACCAACCACACAATTGTAACAGAATTACTCATACAAATATATACGAGTCAGAAACCCTCTGTGAGGAGTTTGCCATGTGTTTCGTTGTGCCTCTCTCTAGTGGCTCATCTGTGTCACTGTGGTTGGGGGGTCTGAACTACAACCAGGAATTCTATACAGGTCTCCTTCAGTTTAGAGTTTGACCAGCAGGGAGGAGTTAGATTTTGTAGGCAGCAGTCGACAGTATGTGGACTAAACTGGTGAAAACCTTTCATTGCTTCGACACAAAATGCATTCAGTGACCACTTCGTTCAACTTTCATGAATGGTTTTCTCACTCAAACTCAGCCTCCACCAAAACTCCGCGCAATTACAGTCCATTTTGCACGTTTACATACTGTTGTAAAAACCTAACAGACAAATAAAAACAGGAAAGACCAATCAGCTGATTTTCATTTCAGCTGAACACCTACCCAGGTGGCTATGCTTTTCACTTCTATGACTTCTACAGTCATAGAAGCCACAGCCGCAGTAATCATCCTATATACACCAGTGCATTCTCAGGTAACTGGGGTCCAGCATCACACTACAGATGTCCTAAAATGGAAAGGAGGCTGTGTCAGAGTCATCAGCCGGCACCACAGATCAAATGTCCACAGCAGACGAGGAGACCGTCTCATCCCGGGCCTTCACATTGCCAGTGTTCCCTGGAGAAACCCCACAGCGGACGATTAGACGGCGGAAAATGCTCTGGAACTGAACCGAACTCCGTTTGTTGTTCCACCCACCCGTAATTTGAACACGAAAGCGACATTACGGTTCGGTATTGTATCATCCTAATAGTTTTTTTCCCACTATCCACCCTTGTTATAACAAAGTTCCTACCTGATGCCCTGATGGGTTTGAACAGGAGCTCCGAATGGCTACGTGCAGACACAACTGAAGCAACTCTGGATAAATCGAGGTGTCAGTGTCAATGATGAGGCCAGTCACAGACAAGTACAGGAGGTCTTATTGATGGCCTGGCCCCCAGCGCCTCATGCATTACCACATATTTGGGCCATGTTGCAGGAGTTTCCTCCCCCTGATCAGTTCCAGACCCAGTGGCCGTCCTTCAAAGTTCCTCTTGCAAACAGTGGCATGTTGGATACTTAAATTTGGTAACAATCAACCATGTATTCCCTTTTCAGGTTCTCCCATTTCTTAGAGGCCTGTTTCGGGGGCCCTGGACCATAAAAATCCAGTTCCTTAATGATAAACCTCTAGGAGCCATTTAGCATGTTTTTCTAATGTATGTGTTTATAGTCTACAACCTTTTTGACAACTAGATGCTAGTATGCAGCGTTGGGCAAGCTACCTGGAAATTGTAGTGAGCTAATCTACCATTAAATGAAGCTTCACTACACTGAAGCTACCCCCTCCTTCGGCACAACCCTAGTAGCCACCAAGTTCTATGAAAGATGAATTGTAAAAAGTTGTATGAAACATTTGTGCAGCTGTTCTGTCTCTTGAATGCACTTCATGCTGAGGCTGTTACATACATCTCCACTGAGCCATGCAGATATGTTGGTATAGATGTGGCCTACATGCTCCTGGTGGTAGCGACTTTGCGATTGTTGCTTTGGGGCAGGGGCAGGGGGGGCCCTTGAGTCTTGTTGCCCAGGGGACGGGAAATTGTTAATCCGGCCCTGGATCAGCCTGAGGATTAGTACGCGATGTCACCGTCACACGGAAGTGCTTCTGTCGGCTACACGTACATCCCGTAGACTAAATACAGTCTGTGAACGCAGAAAGCCATGCTGCGTTTTAGCTTCAGAAATGCTCACGTTTACTCGAAATGCTCGGGTAAATGTAACGTTAGCTTGTCACCGCACTACTTAATCAATAAAAGAGCCAAGCTACTGAGACGCTATTGAGAAATGTAGTTAAACTAGTAATGCCGCTACTTTTAGGGCCGCTACTGCCCAACTCTGGTAGTGTGGGCCTCCTCTATGAGGTAACACTGGTCACTGTTCTATAATACACAGGCAGAGAGCACCAACACACACTTCTAGTGGGTCCGAAGTGATGAATGAGAGGGATTCATTTTGTATGAGTCTATACATTGTTTGGTTTTTAGGAAAACCCTACTTATTCTGCTTTTAAGGCTAATTGGTTTGGAATAACACTTAATGTGGCGGACCCTCGGCGCATGTGTGTGTGTGTGTGCGTGATTGGATACAGGTGTGCTGGAGTCAGAGCAGAGCCCCACCAGCTGCAACCCATTCCATAACCAAGACCCCTACGAACGCCACTTCCACCAAGTAGCGTGGCAAAACAAATTAGTAACATATACATTTCTGGGAGTCTGGGAATGAACGTTGGTTAGTATGGTTGCTGAATTCATCCAAAGTTGACACAGAATGCAAAAGAGAATTGTTTGAACTCTTCTACAAGGCATTATGTCTGCTAGCTTTTACCTGCTACGAGCAGTGTGGGGCACGGAACTTTACAGTCGGTGACTTGATGCAGCATGCCCAGAGAGTCGCAGGTGACTCCTCTCCTTGAGATCCTTTTTATCTTTTAGGTTGACAGCCTTGCGCTTTCACTTTTTAATCAAAAGAACCAGATTTTTTGTCAGCGCAGTTTCTCATCTTTTGCGTTAACCAGGAGAGTTTTCTTGTCATCCAAGGAGACGGTCCACCCACAAAAAAAAAAAAAATGACCGCATCAGTCATTGGTTTAAACGCCCAAATACAACCCAAGGGTGTGGCTGTTTTCCTTTTAACCTTGGTCGTAACCTCACCGTAACCAGATAGTTATTTTAACAATCGTCACAAAGTAGTTGGTTTTGTCACAAACAACGATCTTTCCCTAAAAGAAATATCTTTTGGCCTCCACCTAACCAAGACCAGATCAGGAAACGGTGTCACGCTTTGGAACACCGGGAAAGAAAAAGGACCCAAACGCAGGTGGAGAAGAGTGGAGTATTTATTTAAAGGGAAATCAGCAGGAATAATCCAAAAACCAGACAGGGAGACAAAACCAACACATCAATGACGATCAAGTGACAATGAACACAGGAAAAACCTCAACTTAAATACACTGTCTGCAGGGGCGACAACGAAACACAGGTGGAAACAACGAGGGCAATCATGGACGGGAAGCAAAACTGACAGACCCAAGAGGGGACAGACGGATTACAAAATAAAACAGGAAGCAACAAACCTTCACCCAAAACCCAGGCGGAACAGACATGTTCAAAATAAAACACGAACTCCACAGCGCAAAGAACTCAAAACCATGACAGTAACTCTACAACACACCAAGCTTAACCCAAAACAGACATTTTCAAGATAAAACTCCACAAAACACAGACGATAACTTTACCATCCCCAAACCGTGACAAACGGTTGTTTTTGAAAACGGTTTCAGCCTTCTAAAACAATGCCGTCCCACCGATCGGGGACCCAGGACAGAAAACAAAACTATGCCTCAGGGAATGTGACAAGTAGGAAGTCCACACAAGGGAGTCGCTTAAATCAAGGGACATTTATTAAAGTGAAACTAACACAAATCATAAGTCAGACCAAAAGACAATGATGCTGCTGTAGGAAGGCAGAGACAGAGTGAACACATGGGCCAGCTTTTACAGCCCGGGGGCCCAGGTGAGCTCGATCAGCTGACGGCCCTCCCGTGTCAGCCAGTTGCCCGCTGAGGTTGCCAGGAGAGCCTCCAAGACAGCGGGAGGGGCGGGCGTCATCAAATGAGAAACAATGTATTTAGTTGGAGGTTGGAGGACTTGCTGCATCTAAGTCTTGGAGGTCAACCTGCTGGTCATCCAGAACACCGTTTGTGCAGAAGAAGACCGGGACTGTTGCTTGCCTTGTTTATGTGTCGTGCATGTTCAGCTTTGTTGTCCTTTTTGTGGCGGTAGGTCTAATTTCTATCTTCCTGAAAACTGTTCTTGGAACTATGTGTGTACTGTAGAGAGCAACGTCAAACCGGATTCAAACTCCTTGCACGTGTGGACATGCTTGGCCAATAAAGCTGATTCGGATTCTAAGAGCACGCGGTCGACAGGCTCTGCTCCTGCACTGTGCTGTGTGAAGGAAATGCACCACACCCCAGAGGGCCGGGGGTTAGAAAGCATCCTCAGTAAACAGCCTGAGCGCAGGAAACCCCTTTCTCTGTTCTCTCCGACCCCTGACCCGACAGTGTTTCGCTACCATCTGTGGGCTGAGGCGGCAGCCGCTGAAGGGCTGCGCAGGGTTGGGCCTATGTTTAAGCAAGAGTACACCCCTCTCCCTCTTTCTGACCTCAGATAGAACACAGTAGGCCGACTGTGTATGTCTGTCCAAGGCTCAGAAAGGATTCTTCTTTTCTTCCGCTCTTTGATAAAGGCTCCTTCATGTTCTATTGTCAAACGAATGACAACATTCCTTGCCACCTTTTTCTTCCAGTTTCGAGTGGGCGCTGCTGTCCTTGCCTGAGCCCACTGTTGGCCTGGGATCGTGCAGACCACGTGCCTCCTCTGTTACGCCTCCATGGTTAGCAAAGCATTCGATACATGGAGAAGAGTCGCTGACTTCGCTGCTGGTGACCTGCCAACGGTTTTACGTGTTCCCAGGAACCACGATGAGTCATTAGTGCGGTGATAAGGACACGTTCCCACGCCGGCTTCTCACGTGCCAGTTGTGGTCTCTGGGACACGTTGCTAACGCGGGGGCCAGTGATGGAACCGTGTGGTCTTGCCCATGCACCCCTACTTCTACTACTACTTTGAAAATGCAGTGTGGCACCTGGCGAAGGAATTCCATGAGGTGTTTTACCGCATCCCGCAACTGCACATGAACAGTAACGCATAAAATACCAGGAGAAGAAGCCCAACACCTTGTGCCCTTGTCGCTCACAAACCTGAAGCTTGTGGGGCACATTGTGTCTGATTATCACTATTATTATTTATAATGTTCTTATCTTGCCACTACACTGTGACGGCCCGGGAGTGGCTTTGTGCCTTTATTTTGGGAGTTCCCCGTTCTTGTTTTCTCTTGTTACAGGAAGTGATGGGTTTGGCCAATTGGTGGCCTTTTGGCCTCACATGGCCAGGAGACTTATAGAAGGCTGCCCTGCTCTTCAAGGGGCTCTTCGTTTAGTTATTATTTGGTTGCATTACATGTACACTCCACACCGCAGACACACGGACCCACACGCTGACACATTTGTTATTACTTTCAATTAAACTTGGCTTGGGTAAACCTTTGTTCTGTGTGGTCTCCCCTGCTTTGTGCCGAGCTCACTGAGCCACACTCACAAAGTGGTTCATTTTCTCTGCAGGTATACAAGTCTCTGGGCGGCGCCAGCGAGGGGGAACAGTGAATCGCATCCGGGAACTGTTCCCGAAGCAAGGGAACCTCATTAACAATCCCGCGGACATTTGTGGGGAAAAAATGCGGCGCCTTGCTTGCGCAGCGGCACGCCGTGCAGCACCTTTATCACTGTGACTCGAACGTGATCAATACAGAGATATTGAAAATGTGAAAGTGGTTCGTGTGAGAGACAGAGAGTAAATAAAGACTTGTAGCGAGCCAGCCTCGCTCCACGATAAATATGGCACTACATCCACGGAAGTGAAGCGATGAAGCCTTGAGGAGGCGTGTCAGGAAATGACATGATTGTGTGCGGGGTCGGCTGTCAGGAGGAAGTCAGCCGGATACACTACACCTCAAATATATTAGTGTTTGCTATATAAACACTGGTTAAAGCAGAGAAATAGCTGGGATTGGGCATAACTGGTGATGTTGTGTCAATCTCTTGTTGGCCACAGTTTACTTTGTGCTCGCTGTGCCTTGAGCGCCCTCTGCTGTCAAAATTAGAGCGGTGCCTTTTCCATTTACACTCTCCTTACTTCTATGAGCCAGCTCCTAGGCACAGTCCTTGGACTCACACCTTGCAGAGCAGAACCTGTACTGTCAAAACAACTCACTGCCGTTTGATAAAATAGCTGCTTTACATTCAGCCAATGCGTTCCCGTGCAAATTCCAGCCATCCGTCGTTTTTTTTCCCGTCCGTCTTGCGAAACAGGACAGTGTCCGGCGGGTCGGACTGGAAACTGCAGAGTCAAAACAAGAAGGAGGATGAAATGAGCTCAGGAGCAGCAGGGCGGCATGACGTCCCACCCAAGGACGACGAGGAGGTCGGGGTCAAACACTGGCCTCTCAGTACGGTTTCCCCGTGTGAAACCATCCGTCAGTGCTGATTGTCTTTCTTCTAACCCACACCATGATCTTTTCCTAAATACTGTGCCTGTCGGTCCAAAGGATGGACACTTGCTTTTAGAAATGAAAACACGCATTCCACACAATGTAAAGGAAAAATTTGCAAGCATGGAGAGGCCTGTGTTGTCATGGTAGTGTTGTCTACCATAAACACCCCCGAACACCAGCCATACCTTTTGTAGTTTCTGGATCCTGGGAGATACAGGGCAGACATATGGAAGGGTGGCGGATGAAGAATAGAAGAATAGTTTAACCCACGTGACTTAACATCCACCTAGGATCAGCTGTTGGTATCACGATGGCACATACATACTGACTCTGGGGTAAGTGGTTATATATTTATATATTTATTCTGATAAACTGTCATTGCCCTAACAGGGCTAAAAAAAGATTATCACTGATGTAGATGCAAAGTTCTGAGGCCTAATCAGGAATTACAGAAAGTTAGTGTAAAGTCTAATTGAATTCATATATTATATAACTTATATATACAGTGGGGCAAAAAAGTATTTAGTCAGCCACCAATTGTGCAAGTTCTCCCACTTAAAAAGATGAGAGAAGCCTGTAATTTCATCATAGGTACACTTCAAGTAGGAGAGACAGAATGAGGGGGAAAAAATCCAGAAAATCACATTGTCTGAAGAATTTATTTGCAAATTGTGGTGGAAAAAAAGCATTTGGTCGCCTACAAAAAAAGCAAGATTTCTGGCTCTCACAGACTTGTATCTTCTTCTTTAAGAGGCTCCTCTGGCCTCCATGCTAAAGTTGTGAGACGTTCAGTGGGAATGATCGGTGTCTGCACCACATTGTGCTTTGTGCGTGTTCTCCCCTTTCTTGTAGTAGTTCAGGATCAGGATCCTGGTGTGAACTGGAGCCAGTGGCCAGGATACGGCCGACCTGCCTGAAGCAGCCAGCTGCTGGAGAGAGAGAGGGGCTCCTAGAGGCCTCCCTGACAGCTGAGGGTAACTCCCTTCCTTCTGCATGCCAGGACCTGCTGGGCAGGTCACATGTTTTTGTTACGAGAGCGACAGCGAGTGAAAATAACCCCAGCGGGGCTCTTGCCTTATCGCACCGTTCTCCTGGACCAGCTGGAGTCCAGCTTGAGCCCTGCCGTCACCGCACTTGACGGGGAAGGGGGTGATGGGAGCGGGACACAAATGGTTGCAAACTGTCCTTGCATTAAAGTCGTTTTAGCAGCGAGCAGGAAGCGCAGTAAGAGCTGCCGCTGCCTTGTTTTTTTGCACCCTAATGTCGGAGAACGTCGCCCCAAGCCCTCCACCTGGCTGGGAGACAAGAGGAAGGTGGGCTCAAAATAACCACCTCCCGCCTCTCGTCCTGCGAGAAACAGGATGTGTTCAACGGCCCTCACATCACGGGGAAGTCACACGCGCATTTCCCACAGCACGGAGGGATGGGGCGCTCCCTGATGAAGCCCGAACCCGGGGACGGCAGAGGCGGAGCCCCGTGTAAATATTTGTGTTTGTGTGCGAGGACAATAGCAAGCAGGGCCGGGTTAGGGGCAGGATATGAAGTGTGTATTGTGAGTGGGGAGTGTGTTAACAATGTGTACACTGTCTGCTCATCAGCAGGAAGCTCTCCAGCTACTCTGAATCCCCCCAAACACAAAAAGATCCCGAACCCATTGTGGCTCAAAGGTCAGTGTGTGGGTGTGAAAGCGCTCAGCTGACCATCTCTTCCCCCCAGCCGCCATGGTCCAAGTGAAAAAGAGGGGTCTCGACATGAGTAAGGTGAAAGGGCGGCCTTGCACTGCCGCGGGAGCCAAAGAAGGGCTGGGCCTGGAATTAAAAATGGACTTGAGAGCCAGCCAAGTTTCCACATTCTGCGGCCGAATGTGAGCGGAGGGTGTTTTCGGTAAAACAGAGCAGATGTCAAGGCCGGGGAGCAACCGCTTAGTTCCATCACCTGCAATAACAGCAGAGGCTCGCCTCCCGTCACTGCTCACGACCGCATCGGCCGCGATCTGAAGGCCTCCCCCGAGTGCAACGTGGGAAAGATGTTCAGCCTGTTAAAGATCTCCCCCCCAGACCCGTTTTGAGACACACTTTTTGAGACATACAGTATAAAAATACAGTTAAAGGTACCTCATTTAAAAGGATTCAAACCACATCGACTCCTTTTACGGAGGAAAGATACGGAATTAATGAATATACAAATATATTTAATTTAAAAGGTTCACTACGGGACACAAGGTGTCTCCTAGCTCACTGAAAAGTCACTATGGGATATAAGGCTTGTCTTTGTGCGCGCATTTATCAGTCGATCGTGATTTCTAATAGGGAAACGTGCATGCAGGCTTTTGGCATGGATCCTACGCGCAGTGTATCGGCCGTGGGAAAGTGACACCGCGAGATTTCACATTTCACATTCTACAATGACGTCATTCGCGACTTTGTCCAACCTCGACGCTTGCGTGAATCTGTGCATCGTGACCGTGGGGACGTAGGCTCAGCGGTGAGTTTAGTTTTCTCAGTATAATGCCACAGGGAATGCCAGTCAGTCGTCCTATCGAGGCCGTGATGGAGCAAAGCGTGGATTTGGTCAGTACCGCGTCGCATCAAGGTGGTACTGAACTGTGCAGTGTTGGTTATGCTACGAAATGTGATGTTGGGAAATGAAATTCTACACATTTAATATAGTAGATATATATATATATATATATATAGTTTGGGGGGACAGGTGCGTTGGGGGGGGACTTGAACTCATGGTACAGTAGCTCAGTATATCTAAAATCTTGGCTACGGCCCTGTTCCCATTAGGTCATAGTGATTACAGGTCTAAATGTGTAATGAGTTAGATTAAAAAAAAAAAAAAAAAAAACCCAAGTCAATGTGGATCATGGACACTTTGTGACTAAATACGCTGTCACACATAGGTCGACCGTGGGGTCATTCATGGCTAAAACGCAGAAGGGGTGGAAATACTGATTTCGAACAACCAGAAACATGAAGAATGCTACGATGACACAAGCGCTACGTGACCCTCTGCCTTTCTTTGGAAGTGTCATTTGATCAGCCAAACCCATGAATAATGCACTCGGGGATCGGTTTGCTCTTCTCGGGTTACTGCGACACACCTGAGAACCTGTGCTAGCCTGCCCGGCAAACAGGGAGGACGTCCACGCAGTGCAGTGCAGAACTTAGTGGCCACTGTAAAGGAAACCCACGTTACAATACCTGAACACTGGTACAGGTCAACCCGAACATCCCAGAACAGTTTATGTAACACGGGCTGGCTTCTTTTTCTGTTTCCTGTCAAAACCCGCCCCCGCCAACAAAGAACCTGATCTGCATTAGAGCACAGCTGCTCGCCACGCCAGGTCATCATGTCAGTGTGTGTGTGTGTGTGTGTGTGTGTGTGTGTGTGTGTGTGAGAATCCGAATAACGGCCTCCTCTGGTCCGCTGGCAGCCCCCTTCTCCTCAGCACCGCGAGGATGGGGCGCTCCCCTGGGGGAAAAGATAGGCAAGCGTTTCCCTCCCGCGGCAGGAAATGGGCGAAACCGTTGCTCGAAATTATGACTCCAGCATTTCGCCGTGCGAAGGAAGCCACTCCCGATAGCACAGGCTATAGGTTTCCTGTTGTGGGCCAACAGCTTTGGCTTCACCGCGGGCCGTCAGGGGAGGCTGAAAGAGCCTTTCAGCTTTGTATCAAGCCACAAAAAGGCCGAAGCACTGACTTTACAAGCTGTAATTAAGTGTTTAACAGCATTGTATGGTCAGTTTAGGGTTATAGGCACTGTGATACAGTAACGGCACGCAGGAGGGACTACTTGTCAACTGTAGTCCAAACTCCAGGTTTGATCTGTTTATTTTAAGCTGTGCAACTGAAAAAAAACAAAAAAAACCCACCACCTTTATCGTATTGTTTTAAGTAAATGATCAGTTTCACGCCCGTTCGCATCCGTATGGCATTTGGCAAGTGAACTGGGAGAATATAGCACATTAGTCATAGTAACTTGAGGAAATGGTGGAAGTTGCAAGGTGCTGTGAACATTTCATTCGCTTTCATTGGAATTTTAAAAAAGAAAGTGGCCTCATATTTGCAGGGTAACGGGGG
>CM022485.1:35060607-35075102 GCA_011952105.1 Coreoperca whiteheadi | reverse complement strand
TAAATCCTGCAAGCTGTGCACACACATGTATAACCCACTTCATGTATAGCCAATCAATATTTCTTCCTTTGCACTATTTACAGAAACACTTGACTTGTAGGCTATATAGACATTAATGGTCACTGTTGCTTTTTTACATATATTTATGCCTATTTTTTTCCACCTACTTGTATGTATATAGTAGTTTTATGTTAATGTTTCCATATGTTTGTTCAGCTTTTTTCTTCTTCTTTTTAGCTGCATGTCTATCTTCTGGCTTTCCTGTCAATCGTTCTTGGAACTAAGTGCACCGGAGTCAAACTGATTCTGGAACGTCTTTGAGACATTTGGATTAACCCGGAACATTTTACCCATTGAGCAGAAAGAGAGAAAACGGTGGAGTTTGGATCCTCCAGGCTTTATTGTGAAATTCCCTCACAGGGTGCGCGCGCCACCGCTCGGCTTCCCGCCGCGCTGACACGCCCCTCCCGCTCTTGGGACCGGCAGAGCCCGGAGCCAATCGGAGCGCACCATCTGGAAAACATGGCGTCCGACTTCAGGTGGAGATGTGTAGCGCTCCTGCTCTGCGCGTATTTGCTGTACATTTCGGCGGCTGGCAGCAACGATAAGCCCAGGAAAAAGAAGGACATCCGAGACTACAATGATGCAGATATGGCACGGCTCCTGGAGCAGTGGGAGGTGCGCTGACGTGTTAGTTTTTATCAGCCAAGCCTTTAGACAGTAGCTAGCTCCTAGCCTAGCCGTTAGCTAGGTATGCCGTTAGCCAATCATCACCAGCAAAATGCCACTCGTCAGTATGTACTGTACCAGTTTATGAACAGTCATTAGACCCATGTTTGTACTAGTTGCTAACCCGGGGGAGATAAATCCTGAAATAGGTGCGTATTAATGTTGAAAGTTTGTAAATGTTTAGTTTGAATCGGTGATGTTCCCATAGCAGCCGTTATTAGCCCTGTCAATCATCGCACAGCAGCCCGCATCGAAGTAAAGGGGGGGAGGAATGGGCTATTAACCCTATTTATTAACCCTAAACGCAATACTTTCAAGGGACACTTCACGTGCCGTGGTGAGCATTTGAATGTGGCCCTGTTAATCCTGCCTTGAATCATCTCTATTTGGAGGCCAACTGCAAACAGACGAACGTTTGGAAGCAGTCAGTCAGGAAGGTTTTCTCTGAAGTGTGTGCTTTCACTTGGCAGGAGGGACTTCTTCACCAACAGCGACGTCGACCGTGATCACGAGCAGCAGAAGTAACGCGAGAAGTTGTGGCTCTGACCCAACCGTTCCGGTTCTTAGTTCATCAGGGATTCTCGGTTCTGCAAAGAGCTGCGAGGCTGAACATTGAATTCACAACGTGTGTCCAGCCATGTGAAATGGCCATGTATATTATATTATCTGGTGTGTATTATTCCAGTCCCTAAATGTGCGGCTGGAAATTGGCAGAAACGTGTGCCGCGCCATCACCAGGCTGGCTTTCTTCGGGCTCTTCCCAGTTCCCCGCTGGATGTTTACGTTGGCCTTTTCTAAACTCTGGCTTACGCTTCACACACGTCGTTTCCATCGCGGTGTCCGTAGAAGCCAGTGACGAATGCGTAGACGCCCGCATCAGTACTTAATGCATTTGCGTTGTTGTTCGACATCACTGATGCCCACCCCCCTCCTTGTGAATGTGTGCGAGTGCCTTGATTCAAGGGCCCCGAATGGCCACAACCGGGAAGGCACGTTAACATGCCAATTTTGGTTGTGTTAAAGCGTCAAACTATAGCGTGTTTAACACGCCCTTCACCTGGTAGAGCCCCATGAACAAGTCCTTACTGCAGGCCCCGGGTTAAATTCCAGCCCCCCCTCCCACATTTCCTGTCTATCTTCAGCTGACCCTATCAAATAGAGGGGAAAAAGTGCAAAAATCTTTACAAAAACAACACGCATTTTAGGTCTAGACCAGAATATTCGAGTATTCGTTCGGTGGGTTGGTATTCAATTTTCGGATTCGAATTTTTTATTTTTTTTGTATGTATGTTTAAATCTGGCGAAATACAATACTCCAGTTTTAATAGGATGGGACAGCTGAAGGAAGGTAACATCGTTATACTGAATAAATATATTGGCTTTAGCCAAAGTTAAAGTGTTCCCTGCAGCTGGAGTATATTCTCTGTGTAGAGCCACACCTGCAGGGGCTTTAATGGACAGAAGCGCCTGTGCTGGGGTTTCGGGTTAAGCTGCGTTGGTTTCACTTTGTGGAAAGTAGAATAATAGGAACTAAATCTATTAGTCCTTTTACCCGTTATTATAAATCTAAATGAATCTACTGCACAATATAGTAGCTTGTTGAAACTCAAACGAGAGATTTTAGCAGTGAGTCACGTGTAAACTCGCCCAGACCTAAACCTCATGATTCAGTTCATCTGGAGGAGAAGACGAGACGCCGAAGACCTCAGCTGTGTGGGAGCACTTTAGACTGAGCGAGGACAAGACAAAGGCAGTGATTTGCAACTGGCCGACCACGACAGCACAACAACAAAAGAAAATGCCCTGAGTTCCCTCAGTAATACTCCTGAACGTTATACAGCCTCGCGTGTTGTTCTCATACACATCCGCCATGTTAATCAGCCATTTTACACGGGATAGAAATGTGCACTTACTTTGCTTGGAAAAAACTTGACCTGTGGGTTGTCTCAGTATCACTAATGCGGTGTCCGTTCTCGGAGTATATAAGCCCCGCCCGCGTGAACCTCGTCTCCTCCGGCTCGCGCCGTTCTGTAGTTTATTACGTTTATTCATTCTGAGCGTGTCGCGTGTCCAATATTGCACCAAATGCGACACGGCGCTCCCTCGGGTCCAGGCAGCACACCGTCCACGTGAAGTCGATTGGATGAACGCTTGTCGACATAATCAGACTGCAAACAAACAGACACACGGAGATTCCTGCCTTTATTAGAGAAACATGTTCAGTACCCCCACCCTGACGCTTCGAGTATTCCATCTTGATTGCTACCGGAGCTTCGAAGCTCAAAAAATGGTATTCGGACCAGCCCCAGTATCTATATAAACGAGCCGTATACTTGTGCATATACATGGGTTTCTTCTTGTATTACTGGACACCACTTTTGTGTCATTTGATGTGTTTTGGAATACTGGAGCATTTAGCGGCGTTTCTGATTAATAGCATAACATATATGCTGTGTGGTAGCACATTATACACAGTAAGTATGTGCCAGTCTTAATTTGTACCAGAATGTTGGTTTATGCAGGAAGTCAACAGATCGGTTAGAGACGGCAGTGATACATGAAGGAGCCCAATGCTACCTGCTGCTGTTGAGTTATGAGTGATAACGTTTTCTTGTTGGGAGACAAAATCTGTCCGAATTCTGGTTGAGTTGATGTTGAAACATGCATGAAGTGTTTTGGATTTTGGATGTTCCCTCAGGACTTGGGTGTAACCAATTGTGTAAAAAACAAAACAAAAAGTGAACTGTGAAACAGTAATAGGCAACTCCAATATTCCCATAAATGGAATTGAGTACAAAGTACAACATTTGCCTGTGAAATGTAGTGAAGTAGAAGTGTAAAGCGCCATAAAATGGAATAGGGTTTGGCACGGCACTTCCAGCCGTATGAAGAGGGGGGCAGTTTAATCCAGCGTTTCATCTCGTCCCGGTCATCGGGACCCCGCATGACTCCCTGCACGTCTCTTCTTTGTTCCGCAGAAGGACGATGACATTGAGGAAGGGGACCTCCCAGAGCACAAGAGGTCTCCTCCTCCCATCGATTTCTCCAAGGTGGACCCCTCCAAGCCAGAGGAGCTGCTCAAGATGTCCAAGAGGGGCAGGACTCTCATGGTTTTCGCTACGGTGTCCGGGGATCCCACTGAGAAAGAGACGGAGGAGATCACAGGCCTGTGGCAGGGAAGCCTCTTCAACGCCAACTTTGATGTTCAGAGGTAGCCGCTCACTGAACTCATTTCACACGAACTCAAGAGGGTAGATTGACTTCTTTGAACCTGCTTGATTTGAACCATTTTGGAGAGTTAAACACACAGGACAGTGACATCTGGTGGTTTGTGGGAATTATAGCAGCTGCCCAAACACAACGTCCAGCTGACCTCATACTGCAGATGCCGTCTTCTCATGGAGAAACAAGTTTGTAACTATGCTTAACACACGCGTGCCAACGATACAGGCCCGGAGTTTAAATCGTGGGGAATAATCACAATTCAATTGAACTGAACACATTTGCACCGACGGTGAAAGTTGATCACAGTAGACGATGACACGCCGTAACAGATTTAGTTATCCATCTCGAAGCACGCGTGGAAGTGGTTTGGAGACGAACTTTGGGGGGGGGGGGGGGGCTTTGTCCGACCACCCAGAGTGTAGATGTGGAACTCCAGTGTGACCCCAGCGAGCGTTACTGCCTGCTTATGATTCTAAATCAATAAACGTCAAGGATTTCTTGCAATGTAGTCAGATGAAATTGATCGTTTAATGCAATTGTGAAGCGCCAGTAAACCTACTGTAAAGAGTTCCCAGGCAGCAGGAGATCTGTGTGCCTGCGTGCAGCTTCCACAAGTTTCTCTCTGGAACAGCTGATAGAAGAGGGAACGGCCCCTGGGTTAGGGGCGTTTTCTCCTCTGATTATGGCACATAAAAAGTTCTGCATGTCATCGCTGCTGTGCCGTAGCGGGTGGATTCAGGTTGAAACGCCCCCTCCCCATGTCTCACACTTATTCTTCTCTCCTCTTATTCCAACACATGTCGCTTAGTTTAGCAATTCACTTAGAAATGTTTAGCTGTTCTCCAGCCACTGAAAACAACAGCAGAGCATTCCAATGGGGGGCGGTCTGCAGTAATGAACGTTTCATCCACCCGTTCCCTCTGCAGGTTCGTGGTGGGCTCCAACAGGGTGATCTTCATGCTGCGGGACGGCAGCATGGCCTGGGAGGTCAAAGACTTCCTCGTGGCCCAGGAGCGCTGCGCGGACGTCACTGTGGAGGGGCAGGTGTTCCCCGGGAAGGCTGCGACGAAGAACGGCGCCGACGACAAGGGGCCGAACGCCGTCAACGCCAAGAAGAAGAGCAAGAAGAAGGCGGAGAGCAAGAAGCCCGACTTGGAAGGGAACAGCGCCAGCCATCGGAAACAGGAGCTGTGATGGAATAACGCCGAGGGAGAGGAACAGCCACAGGGCCCCTTTCTCCTGGCCTCAGACATGCTCATTCTCACGGCCAGTCGGTGAGCAACGAGCTCGTAGGAGGCTGCGGGACACGTGGACATGAAATCCTGTTGAGTACATTCACCTTGACCGCTGGGCTGGTATCGTAAATCAGAGATTTATTGTCTTTCCTCCACCTCTCCTTCATTGGAACGGTGACAAGTACACTCTTAAAGTCATCAGTCGTTGTCCCAGAGGGGTAACCCGCTTTAACATCCGTCGTGCTGTCGGGTTGCTTTAGTTCTTTTGTGTTCCATCGTCACCCAATGAAAACCAATAAATGCACATGTTTTTTGAAAGGTACTCAAGGTAAGCGTTAGCGACCGTTTACATGTTTTTTTGGTTTGCCAAGGGCCGTGCCAGGTACAGGTGTTTGTTTTTCTGGTACAGACATGGAGTCATCCTTCAGCTCCTGGTCTGTGTTAGACCTTGTTCAGTCCAGCAGCACGTCCAGATTTGATACAAAAGTAGCGCCCACATTTTCTCTTTGATTTTTTTCACTGAGTATAAAAATAAAATGTTTTCTAATCGTATGAGATACCTTTCATTGTTGGGCGTTGAATCACGTGTCCTCTGTAACTCCGCTGGGAGAACGTGGCACTTCTCATTCTGCTGGTCCTCTCTGTGTGGAGCAGAGCTTCTGCCTCTTCAAAGGAAGGTTTTTCCAAGCGCTTGCCTAGGACCTGCTTTATGGGACAAGTGCAATGACTATACAATAATGTCTGAATTGGCGCTATATGCTTACAATTGAGCTGAATTAAAGGCCGACACTGCATGCAGTGCAGCCACCTGAATCCAACAACTTTTTTCCTTCATTTCACACACTAAGTCATGAGAGAAGCATGCAGATGGAATTGGACATTACTGACAAAGTCAAATATGATGCACTAAGTGCTCAAAAGGATCTGGATGTAAAGTTCTCTGGTAAAAAAAGAAGTTTTTCACAGTTGGGGCCAGGGCCCTTAATTACAATTAAGAGAAGTCTTTCACGTGAAAGTGTGTGTCCAATAACAAGCCACTGTTTGTTTGTCCCTTTCCCGTTTCACCATGACGAAGCCCCCCCCCCCGGCACAACGCCAGGTCCATAAAGAAATGGCTTTCCCAGCTTGATGCGGAAGAACTCGAGTGGCCTACGCAGAGCTCTGACCTCAACAGCCCTCGGGAGGAGCTGGGAGCCCCTCTGTCACATTACTCTGAATAAGCATCCGTCGAGACATTTGCACATAACTGACCTCATTTATCATGAGTAGTGGTTTTAGGTTTCCACAAAGGAAAGATGTGCACGGGTAATGTTGAACTTCATAAAACACGGAACGACTTCGCTGAGACGAGACACGGAACGGGATGATGCTTTTTCTCAGAAGTGGATGACTGAAGAGCAACATGCAAGCTGGGATTTGCAACGTGAGCGGATTCCCTCTTGCGTCCAGCTTGACCGGCATCGGCGTCGGGCCTCGCTAACGCTCCTGGGGCTGAAGGGAAGCAAATGCCCGCAGCCAGGTTCCAGAAGCAGTGGAGGCTACGTTGGCCGCACAGCACTGCCCGTGGCGTCACTATCACACGGGTGCAATGTTAGGGTGACCGCATACTTTTGGCCATATATTATATAACTACATGAGTATGGCGTGCAAATATAGCCGGGTACTATTGGCAGAACCAAACATGCTGTTGGTATGTAACGTTACAGAGAATGTGATGATATTTTGGGTGTGATTCTTTGCGTCTTCAGAAGATATATGCACACAAGAGAAGCTGGGGGACATAATCATTAAGGATGTGGATGTGACGGGCAAACGGGGAGAGGCAACAGCCACCGTTCAGTAAATTCTATCAGGCTAATCTGCTACACGATTGGTTAAGAAGACCAGCAGAGATCCGAGAAGATAACCCTGCAGTGGTGCCCATAGGGGATATAATAGGTCCCCATATCGCAACATAATAGACATACAAGGCAGTGTATAAAGTAGTAATACATGTTAACATGGTATATTATAGTACAGTAGAGTGGGGGATATAAGATGCAATGTAAACATATGGTATAACAATATATAATATAGTACAGCAATATAACAATGTATAGAAGAATATATTAAACTAATATGGTATATTCAGTCAGTGGAAGTGTCTGGGGAGAGGGAAGTCTGGGTGGATGGTATATTATAGTATAATATGAAATATAATAAGTATAGTATAATATATGACATGATAGGATCAAATATATGACAATCTAAAAATTCACAGCGAAATCCAGCAGTGGTTGACATGTCGGGGAGGGGGATGTGACGCAGTGTTAGGAAGTGTTATGGCAATGTTGGGCTGAGAAGGGTGGGGGGGGTGGGGGCTGGGAGAGCCGAGTCTCCAGCAGAGGTGTGAACAGGGGGTCGAGATGATGGACCTGGGGGTTGAGCCCCGACCTGAAGTACAAACTGTTGAGCACATAGTACTGTCATTTGACGTGTGACCAACAGAGGGCAGAGGAGACTCGTTTTGTGTCTCTATCTGAAAACAGTTCATGGTTCCCATGATAACACACACCCGGAGAAGGATGCTTGCAGAATGTCACTTTGGTTCTGAGGGGTCCCTGTCTCCCGACGGGGCATTTTAGAGTAGTGTGACTAGAGAACAGGGACGCAACGCACATTGGTAGCGCACAGCGGAAGGCCAGTACACACTACAGTTCATCAGGGGGAGTAATCCAGAGAGGGCTGTAGTGGCATCAGGCTGTAGCTTGGCTGCTACGGTGCACTTCTCTATGCCCACATCAACAAGTGAAGTGAAAGTGTACATAGCAGACTCTGATTGGAAACACACACACGGTCCATGCAGGGCATTTTCTGAATTTAGTCTTTCTAATAAGTCATTTCTTTCAATGTTTTATTTTTTACTGAACAAATACGCACCTCCCTCAACTGAGGTGATGTCAGTGGAGCAGTATTTATTGACCTATGTAAGGCATTTGATACTGTAAATCATCAAATGGTGTGTCGAAGTCCCTTTAACCATGGGACTTCGACACACGCTGATGAGGTTTCTGTTTCAATTTTGGAGATTTTTGGACTCGTTACACTTTTTAATTCCCTTTTTCCGAAGGCAAACCGAGTGTAGGGTACGCACGTCCTAAAGACACTTCTACAGGTGCTGGATTTAAAAAAGACAAAAAAAACAAAAAATAAAGGCTGAAGGAAAAAGTCAAACTAAAATATCAGCACAGTGTACTGATAGCTCCCAGCAATTTCAACGTAATAGAGCGACATTTCAGTCTAACAGAGATCGTCAAATAACACAGCGGGAACAGGCCACATACGGACACAAACGCTTTCATCACTCGGGTGGTTGTGATGCATGATTGAGAGCCAACCTACTCTCAGACCGGACCAATCAGGGCAGAGCTGGACAACCCTGTCTGATGCTCCCACACAGCGGACAGAGCATGCCTTCATGGAAAGGGCAAAAACAGATTAAAAAAACCCATCAAGAATCATAATTGGCCGTAAAATTGAGATGATTGACTGCTTGCATGGAGAAAGCCTGTGAAAGGCAACAATTCCTTTATAGTACTATTTGCCAAAGACCTACATGATGGGAAAAAAAAGGATTATGCGAAGACTCAAACATTGAACTTCTTTAAAGTATCCAGTGGATAAGGAAGCATAGTTTGGGGCCATGGTGCTGCCCATGGCTGTGCCTTTTAACAGCAAATAAAAAGACGCTTTGCACATGAGAACATTTTTGTGAGATCCAATTGGTTAATTCGTTAATGCAGGGAGTGCCGGGATTCATGTCTGAATGAGTTGGATCTGAGCTGAGTTTCTTATCGAACATCGATTCATTTCTTGATCATAGTCCCACAAATCCATCACTATGGAGCCACTCTGATCAGCTGGCTTAACAGCAATATATAATATGATCTAATGGTGAATTATTGTTTTGTATTCTCTTTCCACTAGGCGATAATGAGTATCTAATGAGGCATTTCTGTTCTTGGGAGGAACAAAAGTGGATTTGCCTCTAAAAAAAATCTTTCACACATCGCCTCATCCACTACCTTGGATGATGCCACGGATATATGAAGGAGGGTGCCAGGGTTGTCACGGCTGGAACGCTCTCTGTGGTGGGGGTGATAGTCCTCTGCATTTGTTCTCAAACTCAAGTTTTTTCTTTATACTGGACACATTCTGGGAATAGTTCTTAAGGTGTGTCTTTAATAAAGAAGTCCGCTGCTTGCTCGAGGATCATCAGGGTGTCATCATTATTACCTTGGAAGCTGGTGTCTCTGGATATCTCACGACCCCAATAATGGTGTCCAGTAGTCGAGTAGGGATGCAGTTGCATAATTTTACACCTTTCCCAGGGACCCAGAGACTTCTGCCTTGACGAAGGACCACTTGGCATTTGATGCAGCAGGGCGTCACCTGAGGGTACACAGTAGGTTATTTGATTACTTCGTTAATTAAGGTTTCTGAGCATTTTGCCATGCAAAGCTATTCAAGCTTTTCTCCTGGAGATCACCATCACAGGTGTGGACAAGCCGCACAGGTCTGAGTCCCAAGCTCTACATAGTGGTGTTCTTGAACTGGCGTACTCGCTGTACCTGACGTTTGTTGTGTCCTTGTGGCATGGCTTGAGGGGAACAGGAATCCATACAAGATGAACCGCAGAATCAAAGGAAGAATCACGGTGCAGCCAGGAAGACACAGCAAGCTGTATATCCCAGAGTGGAGTCAACCCATTGTTGCCTGTCTGCAGCGTAGCTGGAGGGACACGCGATGTCGTGTAAGACAGCATTTCACGAGGCTGTTCACAAGTTCCTTGTTGTACATTTTGATCGGGCCCATCTCTTTTCCTTCACACAGGCCTTTCCTGAAGGCGTGTCCCTCCAGTCGAGTCTGCTCTGCCTCACCTATGAAAGGGGTGATCTGGCCATTGACTTGGCGTCTATGAGCCATTTGCCCCAGACATGACCGTTTCCCTTGTCAGGTTGTTCTTCATATGGGTGTTACTTTGGCACCTCACATGAAGGTCTCATTGCCATCATACCATTGAATCATGCAGTGGGGGAGTATATGCGATTTTACTCCAAATCACCTTAGAAATATGAATGTGAAGGCATTCTCTGGTTATTCTCCCCAAGTCTGGCAGAGTTATGTCTTGGCATAATGGTACCAAGTGAAGAAGAAAGAGGGCAATTCATAGTACAGATGTACTGTGATTGTGAAATCGGATTGTGAAAACACTGCACAGTGATGAGTCTACGGAGAACGTTTAAGATGAATCTCATAATCAATTCTAGTCTAGCTAGTGGTTTGGTAGTAAGAGAACGAAGTTGAAAACAAGACAGTAGGATATTTCAGTATACGTATAGTAAGTAAAAGTGCATGAAGAATGTATTAGAGACAGAGTGTAAGATGTGATCTGATCTGACCGTAAAAATATACTATTTTATAAGTCTCTGAATATGCACTGGGTGTCGAAATATATTCATATATATATATATATATATTAATGTATAGAAACTTTATATATAGTCTTAGGTACAGTGAAGCAGTGGTCGGCCAAAAGTATGGGGTGAGACATTGACAAAAGTTTCCTAGGAGAATGGAAATGCATACATTCAGGGTTTTGTTTACATTTGTAGTCAAATGGTGTGCCTAAAACGAATTAAATAAGTATTAAAGTCAGATGACACCTTAATGTTTATCACATCAATACTTGGATGGAATGAGAAGGAAATTACTGTACCAAATGCATATAAGAGACAAGTAGAATGTTCACAGACAAGTAATGGGCCAAGAATGCTACCCTGAGGTACCCCAATATCGCACATAGAGGGGGGAGACGTTACTTCACCAGTTTTGACTAGCTGGGGTCTGTTTGATAAATAAGGGGAGGGAGAAAGAGGTTGTGTCGAACTCGAGTTGTCCTGCCTTGGGCTTAGCTCGATCGGCGTGACGCTTTAAGGGTGACGTTTCTTTCCAGTCTTCCAGAAGAAATCATTCAATCAATCGGAGTGGTGCAAAGGAAAGGATGCATGAATAAATGGGTTTGTGAACCCAGGACCCATTTGCGTTAAGATGACCGATCGTGGAGATTTTATTTATATGTATTTTTTTTTCCCTTGACATGAAAGACCCCCTTAAAAATCTTCTAAATACAGAAGCCCGCAGCACTCTCCTATGACCTGTATTGTTTGCTTCTTGTTTTTATTCTATTCTGTTCACATTCTTTCTTCTTTTCCTTTTTACTAATATAAAATATAGTATTAGTATACTAATCGGTAACAGACCACCTGGTGCTGAGAATATAAAAGGATACTGGAAAGGACCCTTTTATGTTTGTATTATTTGAGAAAGGCATGTCACTAGAATACACAGTATTTCCAAGATGCAGCACTCTTGCATGTTGCTTCTTTAGCTCTATCAGGAACAAGCACCTTCAGTCACAGTGACATTCACACAAGCTGTTGATCATCATCGTTTATTTCTGTACAAAAGTCCTCAAAGAAATTCAGAGTTATGGAGCTTCTTTACTTTACAGGCCCAAGCCACATATACAACACATTCACTTGGTGTACAGTTAAAACAAGCCAACTATACCAAGAGTCATATGCACGTACGCAGTGAGAATCTGGTCCAAATCTTTTAAAATGGAGCTATAATGGTTTCTTACATACAGAATACATACAGGACAGTAATAACATTACAACTCAAACGGTGTCCCTTGTAGATTTGGATCAACTGTGTTTGTACAATAAATAAGTATAAAATATATCTCTTAGCAATTTGTGGCTTTTTAAAAACACGTTAAACATACAAAACACTAAATTCCTGCTGCTACCTCCGAAAAAAGTCCAGCTATTTCGGCAAAGGGAGGGGCAATTCCTTTTTCTCGACCAGATTGAAACAAAGATTTCGCCGTCATTTTGAAATGGGGGAAGTTTGCACATTTAAAAACTCGCTGATTTAACGTGCGGCGGCTAATTGAATTGGATCTGTTATACTGCTATACTGTTATTATCCAAAAACACAGACGGATGGATCACAAACGCGGATATGAAAGAAACGTCGGGGTACAACACCACAATATCAAGTGAGAATGAAACTGAGCGCATTAACAACCACAGGCTTGGATGCAAAAGAAGGAATGTTTCAGGTGGGGTTTTTTTTTGTTTTTTTCTTCTTCTTCTTCTCTTTTCTCCCTTTAAACAGTTTAGTCAAACAAAGCAAGACAGCAAAACCACTCAACATATACTTCTGCCACATATCCTGACCTCCCTGGTAAAGGATGCTCGGTGATGCACGTACATTATACACGCGTTTGATTAGCTGGCTCACACTGTCTTAGTATTTGCTCACACTATTCATATTTGCATTCGCATCAGAAGTCTAGCAGCCATGGGGCTGACATCATGGAGGTTCATCATTGGAGGATTGGCCAGTAATCAGCAATATGTAAATATCAAGCAACCAGGCTGGACAAAGAGACTATTGGAAATGATTATTTTTAAATGGTCGATGCAATCCGAGTCTCCTACGAAGTACAATCATACACAACTCTTTGTAATAGCAATTTATGGTTATTTCCAATGTTCCGTGCCAATGCGGGAAGTAGTGTGAAAAGAATATACGATCAGAGAAGGCTAATGGCGCCACCAAACTCAAACAGCTTGAAAAGGCGCGTCTCAGTCAAACTATTTTGTCAAGTTGCTTTTCTTTTAAACTGGACCCCCGGGCCCAGGCCTGTCAAAGGCTTTCCACTCCTCACAGGAGAACGACAACCAAACCAAATTACAAATCATTTCGAGTTGGTTTGTATCTCAGTAGCATTTTGCAGGTGACCCAGAACTCTCAGAGGCACAAAAACGACTCAGAGAAGTTGTGGTTGTTTTCTGGATTTCAAAACTTAATCTGTGCGGCATTATGCTTCCTGCCAGAACAATATATTTGCATTGACTGTCATCGGTAGGAGGCTCGTTCCAGTCAGTCCTGTGAGGCTGTGCGTCGAATTGCTACAGGCTTCGCTATTGGTTGGACAGCCTGTGCTACAACTGTTTTCACATCTCACTGGGCAGCCAAGCAGGAGGGCCTCAGTGTCCGAAACCCCTGCAGAAACCTTTAAACCAATTCGTTGGACATTGCACTACAGTGGTAACAGCCTCACCCGATTCCAGGTGAAGTTGCTCAGTCTATTATTGGCTGGTTCATAAGGGCTTTTGAAAGGAGTCAGCTGGGCTGGTTCAGGCAACTGATCGAGAGGTATTTCTGGCATATCCAACAGGGAGTAGACCCCCAGGAAGGACCCAGAACATACTGGAGGGTTTATATATACACCTTTCAGGTCTGGGAAAGCTTCTGGATTACTAGGAAGGATGTGGCCACGGAAGGGGCACCTGTCCTACTTTGCTTTACTTCTAAATGGTATCCGTCGCTATCTGTCTCTCATTGGGCAACTAAACCCTCAACTCTCCTATGTCGTCTTATATTTGGAATGGAAAATACCCATGACTGAGGAGTAGTTCTCTTCATTTCAGTGTTCTGAACCGGTGACGCATAGACATCCCTTTCGCTGGGGCAGCGGACACATTAAGCAGGCTCTGAAGGCGTCGGTATGCTTCAAACAAAGTGCTTGTCAGATCATCGAACAGCGTTTGAAACCGGCCATCTAACAGCACAGCCCAACAGTGTCATCTAACACCAAAGGGTATCAACACTTGTTGCTGTAGACGTGCTGGGGTAATACAATATCCAAGTCTTGATACAAAATATCAAAGGCTGAACTGTCTTTAGCCCGGTTTCTATGCTAAAGCCCTACTAGGTGTAGCTTGAGAAGAGTCAGCCATTGTTTCTGGCTTTGTCAGAGAGCTAACAAGCCTACTGAATAATTTAGCAAAGTGGCCAATGTTAATGTTAACATGAAACTAAGTTAATGTCCATGCTAGCTGGTGCACAAAGCGGATGTTTTCACAGCCCAACAGTGATGGTTTGCTGACCAAATCCAACAGTTACTTTAGCTGACAAGCTAATATTATGTGACCATAGCAATGATGTTAGTGATGCAATGACAGAAACACCATTGGCTGGTCAGAGCCTCTGTTGCCGCAGAGCTGAGGACCTCCAATATGGCTGCCAGAGGGTGTGTTGTCACCTTAAAGGCCGCTGGTGGGGGTCTTACACAGATACAGTTTCCCTAGAAAAAACACCACTGGATCCTGGACCAATGGCTTGGAGCAACCGACTCTGCAGTGCCGGCAGTGTGTCTGTGCATGTTTTGTGTGTGTGTGTGGGGGGGGG
>CM022485.1:34935885-35037753 GCA_011952105.1 Coreoperca whiteheadi | reverse complement strand
CCCCCCCCCTGTCCTATTTACACATAGGGTTGTTAAAAAGAGAGAGGGGGGTGGGTGGGTTTGTGTGGGGGGGGGGGGGGGGGGTTCTTACCTTGCCAGAGTGAGGCCAATGCCATTATCAGCAAATCTAAAAAACAAGAAAAAGAGAATATTATTGCTGTGAGCACAGCAACAGTCTGAGGTCTCTAGGGAACACACACACACACACACACACACACACACACACGCGCCCACACACACACACACACAGTCTGAAGGAGATAAAAAGTTATTATATAGGGACTCATTTCATCTCTGTCATCAAATGTGCAGGAAAATGACCTGTGCCGTATGAAACTCATAATGAGGACTTTTCACATGAGCACAGAGGGTTGGCAGACTTCACGCACACAGACACACACACACACACACCCACACACACATATCGTATTTCCCTCACTTAGTTCACTTGGTCAAAATAATGCCCCGCTTTGGATCCACGCATGCACGCAGTACTCACTGGCAGTCGTCCAGCCAGACATCCCCTCCCCGCAGCCAGGCTCCGTGGTCCTGGTTCTTATAGGCGACAAAGTGGTGGATGAGAGCGGGGACTCGGGGTTTGAAGGGGTCAGCGTCCTGGTGGGGGCCATACCTTTAACCGTAGCACCACAGACAATGCACAGGGCGGACAGCGTTAGCGCTTGGCGGTATTTACGGCGCTGCATATTCAGGGCTGCAAAGCAACAAGTCACCAACGCTACTGTTGCTGTAGTTCTGTTACTTCTTTTTGTGTTAGAGGGAAGGCCACTGACACTTAAGAGTCAGTCCCGGTTGATTTGGCGACGCCCGTGGTTACTGGTGTGTTTTAATAATACAGGCCCCCGAGTTCAATGTGAAACGCCACATGTAGCGTCCAGCTACAGCTACTTGGCCAGAAATACGAGAGAGTAGCCGGTGCATCCGTTTACAGAGTAGCCAAGCAAACTGGTCTGGTTCAGGCCTCGAGTCTGACTATGGAAGACGGCAGCTACATTTAATCCGCAAATGAATCCCCCATCCGTTGCGGGGGGGCTCAATTAACACATCCCGTCCGGACTTGGATTTAATACTCTGCTTTTCTGCCTCAATGCTCCTGCTGCTGCGATAGTTACAGCGATGCAAATGTGGCGGCAGTGCATGTAAAAAGTGGCAACCGCCTACAGTTTAGCCTGCCGGGCCATCTTGCTTTGGAACGCTTTCTTTTTTGGGACGCATTGACGCCATCTGCTGGACGGGTTTATTGGAGCCGGCAACGGCTACTACTGCAGCACGCGGGGCTAACGGCCCTATCTGCCGTAGGTGTGTCCTGCTGAGCTACCGTGCTGCGGCTAGATGTAAACAGGAACAAGCTGAATAAAGTTGGAGCTCAAAGTACTGCAAAGTGTGTCCCCATCGTGGCGATAACACAAATATCAGACTTTGAAAAAAAGGCCTGGCCGTGAGCACCATAAATGGGGTTTTGATATGCTTTCAGCAGGGCGGCACAACAGAGTGGCCTAGAGTTCTGCTGTTCCTGTCCAGTCCCTTTCCATTCCCGAGTTGCTATTGACCTTTTTTTCCCCCCGGGCGAGGCTAATCTGTGAGTCGGCGTTCCAAGAAAGACAAAGATGTCGGCGCTCGGAAGAGCATCGCTGAACTGAGGAGGGAGCGCTGGTGCTGGGTGTGTTCCCACTGCAAATGTGAGGTTACTCAGGATGACACATCGGCCCTTTCACACTGACCACGTGGGACTAGATGTTACGCAGGCCGCTAACTTGCGCTAAGATTCCAGTGCGAGTAATCGCCCTTCTACTCGAGTGAGATTTAAAGTGACACTCCCTTTCGTGGGTCTATATTGTAGCCAGAACTGACATTTGGTCGGGTTACAAAACATCGACAGGAAACATGACTACTGCAGACTGCAAATCCACCCCGCCGGATAATACTGGGTGTGACGTGACTTCAGCTGAGGAGTCTGACCTGGCTCCAACCAGAGACAGGAAGGGTCTCTTGTCCTTGTCGTTTGCCTGGGTGGTCTTTACCCCGTTATCGAGGATCATTCCGGCCTGGAACGGAAGGAAGGTAGACGGTCACAGGAACGGTAGAAATAAGCTTTCCACATGAACGACATTTTGAATCAACACCGGTTGGTTTGCAAAGGTCTTCCTGCGATTTTTGGACACAAGTCAACGTGTGCGTGTGTGTGTGTGTGTGTGTGTGCGTGTTCACATTTTCTTATGGGCTGTCTATTTTAAATGGGAAATGAGAACAATCTGCAGGCTTCCGACTCAAGCTGCACTCCTAGTTTTTAGAATTTGTATTCAGTGGCTGACCTCTTGGTTGACCCGAAACCATTCATTTAGTGTTATTTCCTCCCTTCATGCGGAAAGGGCGCGCAAGAATAGTGGTAAAGCGTGTTTATTGGCTTCTTCCACCAATAAATCAGGCTCAGTGGCAGAGCTTTCCAGACACACGGTGCACTGCCCGGCATCAGCTCTTAATTAGCAGCAGCGCATTCAGATTAAAATCAGCTGCAGCCGCTCTCATTGATATTATCTGGATATCCTGCTAACGTCTTGTGGCCCTGACAGTGTTTGTGGTAGATTTTTTATTTTTTTTTAAAGCTGCCCATTAACCTTGACCTGCTCACTCCTCGCCCTGATTGATAGACGGATTTCATTGTAACCACCACAGCTCTTCAGCTGCTACGCTTCACGGTGAGCCGGTAGCGGACACTTGGCTTACGGGTTTTATATGTCACGGGGGTTTTATTTTGGTGGAGGCAACCGTATAGTCAACGTGAAAGCTGGAGAACTACAGCTACAAACGGCTGCGGAGCTGGATATCGCTTTCAGTAGGTTTGGCAGTACTAGTAACCCTTCAACATTACGTGAGCCCATTAGAATATTGGAAATATTGCTAGTAGAGCTTTAAGGTTTAGAGGTAACCAGGATACATCATTGACTTTTATTCAAGGATAAATCTCACTTAAATCCCATAACCAGACTAGAAACATTCAATGCAACTTCCATCAGAGTGCCAAAGCTACCCCCAGTTCTTTCAGAGCTCTTAAAAGCACAACACTGTAACTTTTCCTTACATGGAATAAAAAAAATCGTCGTAATGGTAAAAGTCAGCTCGCTGCTTCAAAGCGCAGACGCCGCCGAACCGCCAACCTGCAGCCCCGACGCGAGCTCCTCGCTCACAAACATCCCGGGGTGGCGGCCGCCTGACATGAGCGACGCTCCCATTAGGGTGATCCAAATTAAAAGTGAAGACGGGGAGGATCGAGTGGGACGGGAGAGAAAAGAGCTCACTGTCGGGGGCAGAGAAAAGGAGCGCGCTAACAATAACACTTCCTCCGCCAGCGTCTCATAAATCTCTCTCTGCTCGAGCTTTGCGCTGCAGGCGCCCCCAGACTCCCCCCCCCCCCCCCTGCCCCCTGCATCTCAGCCTTCTCCTTTGGCCTATATTTTGTTATTCTCACCTATTGCTCTTCTTCTCTTTGTTACTCAGCAGGTCCCATCTGACGCTGTAATCTAGCTTTTCTCTCCCCTTAGCTCTTAGTGATGAAGTGTTTTAAATAATCAAAATAAATGCTGATGAATGACAGATTCCTTTTACACAAAAACTGAGTTTTAGAGTTCCAATATATTGGTTTTCAGTGGCAATAACACCTTGGAAAAACAACACTAATGAATATTTTTATGTCGCTGTGATATACTGACTTGGATAGCCGTGGAAAGATTTGGGTCACATATACACATTTTATATCTATATATAGATATATATATAGATATACACATACATACACACACATATATATATATACACACACACACACACACACACACACACACACATACATATATATAGGTATATACACACACAAATGTATGTATAGTGACAGACGGACCTTTATTGAACCAGTATTTAAATGCTGTTTCAGAGGCTTTTGAATGAAGAACGAACAAAAGCCGAACATTTGGAGGGTTTTTTATAATTTTATCATAAAAATACTCAAATTTAAAGGGGCCCCCAAGGAATGCAGTATTGCACTTCCCTGCACTGGAGACAGATTTGAAAAAGAATGGTCAAAATCAAAGCAGTAGAGGCAGAGCTATCCCGACCTCTAGTCTCTAGTAGGGGTCAAGCTCCAAAAACCCTGGACCCTACTCTTCCCAAAATGCAAATGCTTCCATTAGAGCCTCCTTGCCTGGAAAATGCCCACGTCTCGCAAACGCCACCCTTCCAGTTTTGTAACGCAGGCTCGCCGTTGTTCACTTGGAGTTGCCCAACCTGATGACATCACCGTGATGTCATCACGGTTATTCTCTTGGACTTGCAGTTTCTTCGGAGCCACTACTGGCAGTGACTAGAATAACAGGGAGCAGCCAGGTAGAATGCTAAAGTTAGTCTAGGCCGTGCACACGCAGCGATATCCTGAGCTATTACGTCTTTCTATTTTGTTCTCATCACCAAGTAAGAGTCCGAAACAATTATTGCAATACCTTATGCACTAACGTATCTTTTCGAAAAAGTCTAATTCTAGCACTCTGTTTTATGGTTTTATTCTTAGTAATTAACTTTATTGTTGGAGGTTTCATTTGATTTAATTGCACTGCTGTATCTGCCTCAGTGCTGAAATGTTGTCACCCTGATTCAACCATTTGTAACTTTGATTTTGAACAGTGCTGTGTAAATAAAGAGCACGGGGAAAGGCTCTCTGTGTGTGTGACTGCCCAGACAGGCAGCTGTGAGCCAAGAGTGTCCTAAACCTTTAACAACCAACCCGCTCGGGTTTATGGCATTGTCCACTGCGTTTGATGTAAATGCTTTTGTTGAGTGCAACAGTGTTTTTAATATGTAACTGTGGTGCGATCATTTCATAGTGGCTCTTCTGGCTGGCACTAGAGCTTCAGGCTTCTCACCCCCCCGCCCCCCCCCCCCCAAGCACCTGCCCAGCCTCAGACTCACCCTGAAGTTGGAATGGGCTCTGTTGTTGGTGAACTGGCCCATGGGCGTGTGTTCAGTGTGTCCAGGGGAGTACAGGCCCTCTGAGGGGCCAGTAGGCACATGGTGGAAGATGAACCAGAAACCTGTTTCCTGAGGCATCACACACAAGCAAATGAAAGGGCTGTCAAGGCCTTTTGAATTGCTATAAATGTAGCACAACTACGGCAGCGTATCGCTGCCATGCCAAAAAAAGAAAAACTGATAAGTATCACGTTAGAACGTGACAAGTTTCATATTATAACAAGAAACGTTTCACGTTATAACAAGAAACGTTTCACGTTATAACAATATAAGTTTGTATGTCGTAATAACTTGAAAACATGTCGTTATAACAATAAAAGTTTCACATTATGACGTGAAACGTTTCTTGTTATAACAAGATGTTTTTCACGTTATAACAAGAAACCCTTCACGTTATAACAAGAAAAGTTTCACATTATGACGTGAAAAGTTATTTGTTATAACATGATAAGTGTTTTTCGTCGTAATAATGTACAAAAACATCTTGTCATATCAATGAACCTTTCACGTTATAACATGAGACTGATTTTCTTTTTCCGGCGTGGCAGCAACAAGCTTCCGTAAACAACAAAGACGATTCACGCAGAGTAATTTTTCCGCTCATGCGTAACACCGGTAGCACCCTCCCACTCCCACACACGTTTACTATAGCTTGAAATGGAAACGGACTGTACTTGTATAGCTCCTTTCTAGTCTTGCGACTACTCAAAGCGCTTTCACACTACAGATCACATTCAGGAGCTCGCTGCCCATCAGGACAAATTAAGCTAACCATTCACACACACTCACACACCGAAGGCGCGGCTTCGGGAGCAATTCGGGGTTCAGTGTCTTGCTCAAGGACGCTTCGACGCATGGCCGGGGGAAGCCGGGATCGAACCGCCGACCTTCCGGTTGGTGGACGACCCGCTCTGCCACCGAGCCACTGCCGCCCTTTACCACTCTGCACATCAGCCCGTCTGTTTTTGCGTTGTTCTTTGCAGGGATGCAAATGAACAGTAGTTATTACTCCGGCGAGGATAGAGGATAGGAATGAGACTCCATTCAGCCTGGCGTATTCTTGTGAAAATCCCAGAAAGATGATCATAATTGGCACTCTGTCATGGTCAAAGTGCGGCCTCTGTCTGCTGTCTGCCTGATTCTGAAGTTAACAGGAGTACACAGACATTAATCCGACCTGGCAAGGTGGTAATGAGATGGACCTTCACCTGGAGAGAGATGATGGGGGGGGGTAGAAAGTGAAAAGCCGGAGTGAGAAATTCCCACCTCTGAGCCTGCAGCAGCACAGTTGATGATGTTGTTATTGGGGTTGGCGATCCAGAAAGTTGAAGTTGCGCTATAAAGAGGGAGAGTGTGAAAAGGAGAAAAGAGTTTGGTTATTGGATTTCACACAAGTAGTTCGACGCAGTGATGCAGCGGTATGAATAAAGAAACGGCCGCGCAGAAGAAAGCAACAGTAACTGAGGGAGAGAAAATCACTTCAAAGTTTCTGCAGCGACCACGGTCCACAAATGGACTGTGTGTCATTAAATGAATATTTGGGCAATGCCTTTTCTTGATATCAGATCTGAATGGTTTTCATGAAGGTTGCTATTAATGGAGGCATCTTGTTTTTCCTTATTAGAGGCATCTCCTCACATCTCTTGCTATATAAATATCTGGGAAATGAAAGGAATCATTTATTATATATTTGATTTTATTTTAAATCCAACACACACACACACGCACACACACAATTTGCAAGTGTCCAGTCTTTAAACTTGTAGCCAAAACCTCAGGTATTTAAAAAAAATAAAAAAAATAATAATCAAGCTGATTAATAATTAATAATTAATAATCAAGTGTTGATTGAGCAGCAAAACCTAACTACTCACATTTTTTTGTCCATGCCAGTTTTTATTTTTTTATTTTTACAGCTTGTGATTGGTCAAGAGAAAGTCAAAAGGACATTAAACAGTGACGTATCGAAATATTAACTAAAGTACTCAACGCGTGCTTTTGCATGACTGATGAGACCCCAGAGTATTAAAACAACACTATAAAGGTCATGTCCATCTCTGGACAAATTATTATATGAAATAGAATTATACATTAAATATTATATTCAAGCAGCTACATGTCTGCCAGCAGGGGGCCAGCTATGTGGAATTCGAATGCGTTGTTTCCAATGTCGTTTAGAGTTCCCTCTGGCCTCGTGAATAGTACTTTGACTAAATAAAGCTTCACTCAAAAAAAAAAAGGTCCCCTTGGCTTTTTCCGAGGCCGACATCGACACTGTCCTCGTCAGGGCCCGGAGCCGTGAAACCTACTCGTGAGGATAATTGACACCGCAACAGTCTGATCATTTGAGCCTAGGAGGTGGCCGACTCCCGTGCAAACACCTTGTGGCAACGTGGCTTCCTAATAACATAATGATGGTTTTCACGGCCATCATCTCGCCCTGTCTGTTAACCGCGCCTCTGAATTATGCAGCCTTAACAAGGATATGCGCTCCTCTACCCATCACCTCCCGCGGCAGCTCAGTTTGGATGAAAAAGGAACGTGTAATCAAGGTCTAAGGCAGCCCCGATTAAGGTTCAGCGCCCCCACCCGCTCCCCGCGCGCCGCCCCAGGCTCCTTGATGATTTTTCTGTTAGTGGGGGTGAGACAGCCTCTCTGCTCTCTCCTGTCTTTTGCCGGAGCCATGTTGGATGGGTCGCCGGCGACGACAGTGTGTGCGGATGATGTGAATTGGAATCGCTGCATTACAGAGGCCTGTAGTCGGGTGTGACGGTGACGGACGGGACAATGTGATGGCACAAAGACAGAAAGGTTCGCAGGCTGACACGTGGGGGGAAGCTCCCGCGAGCCGGAAACACCCGGACATCTTGGCCGGCCTCCACCTCACCACCGCGACGTTTCCTTGAACGGCCTCCGTAAAGTAACGGCTGTTGCTGTTGCTGCCGACGCCGATTTGGCTTGAGGGAGGGGAAACTACACTTCTTCGATTACCATCGAGGGAAAACATTTCAGGTTATGATGATGATGAAGTTGCAGAGGAGAAAAACGCCGACGAAGCGTATTTGTAGGATTGCTTTGCCGTGCCGTAAATGGACTCATTTATTCAGCTTTTACTTTCCCACCCAAACTGACAGCTGGAAAAAAAATGAAGAATTCCTACGCGATAGAAAAGTTGTTACAATCAAAGACAAGCCACAGACCTGATCTTAAAAACTCCCTGACTGTAGACCGGCGTAAATGTAGAGCCTCATTTAAAAGTGATTTTCTCGCTTTCCCTCTAGTGGTATCTCTCCATGCAGATAGTTTTGGTTGCGTTTGCACAGATATCTGTCTACGACATTTCAGCCTCCACCCCAATTCAATGGAGGTGGATGGAATTTCATTTAGGAGCTTTGAAAGATTTTTTTTAAAAACCGCTTAAACATGGGGATACTGGCGCGCGCTTTCAGGCAGCCTCTCCCGGAGAGGCATTCCCGGCGTCGCACTCGGTTGTTCGCAGGAAAAAAAATAGTTGTGAAAGAGAAGTTCAAACCCTGGCCGCTTCCTCCCCGCTGGCCAATCTCTGCGTCACGTGGGTGCGGGCGTTGGATCGGCGGCGCGGACGGCCTCTCGCTCTTTCTTTCGCCTACTTTTACGGATTGCTTCGTTTTTTTGGTTTTGTTCAACTAAATTGAACTTGGGCCCTAAGTGCTTGGACCCGTATCAGTGAAAGCCAGTGTCATTATGCATCCCTAACCTTGGCCTCTATGCTCTGCAGCTGGAGGCTGGAAGATTCAAAAAAAAGTCATGTGACCTACGGTATTCTGGCAGTGACGGGAGTTATGATGGTTCCAGTTTCGGGTTTCTAACTCTACTCTCAGATCTTACTGGGCCTTAATGATAGTAATTATTCATTAGTTAATAATCTCAAGTACGGAGGAAACATCAGTGGGATCCAGGGCCTGAAATTAACACCAGACCACGCGCCAAAAGCGGGTGGATTTCGCAAATGGTGGGTAACACTGTCAATCTACCTGCCACATTGGTGGGTAGCCAATGAGAATTGAGTGGGTTTTTTTTTTTTTTTCAACAAACATTTCAACGAAGTCCGCTATTTCGTTGGATTTCAGCATGTACAGATGTGCGTGCGCTTGGATTGGGAGTTAGGATGCCCGGTACCCGCTAACTTTACCAATAGTAATAATAGTATTTTAGTTCTGCGTAAGGGTTCATGCAGTAACTAACAGCCGCCAGGACCAGTCTACGTGACTAATGCTGCCTTCACGTGCTAGCGGAATTATCGGGCATACGAACCCTCCGATGTCTTGTTTACCACTGGGAAGTTCGGAAATAAATTGGATGCCCAAATTCCCGAGATGGGCGTGCCATATACTTTAAACATGGTGGTGGGAAGAAATACCAATATCACACGATCTCTCTCTCGCTCACGGCTTAGGCGGGGTACACCCTGGACAGTGGGCAACTCGTCCCATGGCTGACACAGAGACAGACAACCATTCACTCTCTCATTCATCCACTAGGGGCAATTTAGAGTCACCAATTAACCTCCACATGCATGTCTTTGGACGGTGGGAGGAAGCCAGAGAACCCGGAGAAAACCCACGGTAACACGGGGAGGACATGCAGACTCCACCCAGAGAGAGCGTGCTCTGGTCCGGGATTTGAACCCACGACAGGGTAGAAAGGGATTATTGGAATCAGGGCAGTGTGCCACAAAAAAAACAGCAGGGGGAGATAGCAGTCTGTCTGGGCAATCTTTTACTGTATGCCACATGCTTACGCGCTCCTCTGTCACAGTCCATATCAAAGCCAAACTACTGTAGTTTCAATAATCTAACCATTGCAATACAAATAGACATTATGCACAAGCGCACAAGCCCATTGACTTTTGCAGTTGGCTAAATGTTAGTCTGATATTCAATTTGCAGATGAGAGTGATCCTTTAGTGAAAAAGAATGTTTCTGTTTGCTGAAATCAGGTATGTTGAAGTGTTAGAGCAGGTTTGTTGGGCCTTGTTTAAAAAAAAACAACAAATAACTACTTTTTTCCTGTGTTTGTGAATGGAAACGTCTCCACTATAAAAGGGTACTGACGCTTATGAACGCAACCAACCGCCACGTCTTGCTGCTTCCGCTGACGGAGATGGCTTGGACGGATCATTTCAGGCACAAGCATACGCATTTGGTCCCAGCACAATCGCCGCGGCTCAGATTAAACGGACGTGTCTCCTGTTCCTGGCGAATCCGACTAAAATGTACTGTTCTCATCTGAGCGTTTAAAGTCTACGCAGGCACATCTCAACAATGACAGGGGAAGAGACAGAAGGAATCTCGAGGGAGCGTAAAGAGCTGACGGGAAATTAATCATCATAAATCTTACAGTGGGGGAACATTGTTAGAGCAATCATGTTTGATTAAATTGGAATTTTCGAACCGCAGTAGTAAACACACTGGGATTTGGAAATCCTTACAGAATACATTGATCCAGACAAATTACACCGCGATCAGCGCCTTGGTTTTCGCTTGTGCATCGTGTATTACCAGGCTGTTATAATTAGGAGAGGGCAGATGAAAGGAGAAAGGAAAAAACGAAGGGAAGGGAGCAGAAAGCAGCGGCTACGGCAACGTTAGAAGCCCTACGCTCATGTTGGAGAGCAGGTGGATGACTCCGTATCAGTGAAAGCCAGTGTCATTATGCATCCCTAACCTTGGCCTCTATGCTCTGCAGCTGGAGGCTGGAAGATTAAAAAAAAGTCATGTGACCTGGATTAAAGTGCTTTATATTCTGAGCTCCATCTTTACGCTTGAAATATAACGCCTTTCTAACAAAGCGAAGGTGTAGGGTGGAAACAGGGTACCTCTACTGATAAACGTGTAGTGTGGGCTTGTATTGCTGTCTTTATGAGGACCAATTTCAGATTCAAACCATTGTAGTGAGGACATTTTGACTGGTCCACACTACTTCAAAGGGCTGTTCTTGGTTTTAAGGCTAAGGTTAGGGTTAGAGCTACGGGCTTGGGAATGCATTATGTCGATAAGGGTCCTCACAAGTACAAAAAGAGAAACATTTCTGTGTGTGTGCGTGTTCATGTGGTGGACATAGTCGTGCTTGGGCTTTGCCTCATGTTGGTTGTAGTTTGTAACTTTTTAAATGGATCAAAATATTTGCTTTAAAGGACGAATTCACAATTTTTCTAGTACAATAAAAACAATAGTCAGGTGCAGATACTAATACTAAAATATGTTTTGCTTGCTATAATATTCCCCCTGTTCTGGCCCTTTCTAATGTGCTCCCAGTGGAAATGATGGGGGACGCCATCCGAAGTTAAGGCTTTACAAATCGTGTGGGCATCTTCCAAAGGTACAGTCTTTTTAGTGCAAAGTTGTCCCTCTTTGGGACCTATTGTTGTGGCAACGCAACAGCCAGCGCAAGTAGTGCTCCCACAGTTTGGTATAATCCTAACGCTGAAATTCGCCTGGTGCCGAGCGCACGGCACAAAGGTGAGAGGAGAGGCGCAAACAGGTAGGAGGTTCATTCAAATGAGTCACTGCAAAGAGATTGGGTGGTATTTCGGTGGAAAATAGGTCGACACTTTGCACTGAGAATAGACGTCTCAGAACCACGTCTGTTCCCAGTGCAACGCCAATCAGAGGACGTATGCACTTATCTGTAAAATAATATGAATAGTTTTCTAATCATCATTTATTTTCCACAGCTACTTAAGACTGTATAAACCCCAGACTCTAAACTGCATCATAGCAACATTTTTGGCGGGAAAGTATTAATACCGTAAGAGATACCACATTCCACGACATGGCTGGCTCCCACTGACCCCCCAGCTCTCTCTTGTGGACCAATTTCAACAATTTTTAATAATCTTTTTAAAAAATGTAATCCACAGGATTTAGAGGGATTTGTTTCGATGTTGCAAAAACCCAACAGTGGGCCCATGACTGAGTCACGCGTAAATTCATCAATTTGGCCACCTATGGCAATATACAGTGTATATATACTGTATATAGAATGTATATGGGTTATAGGGTTAACAGAAAATATACACTAACGGGCCACTTTATTAGGCACACCTGTTCAACTGCTCATTAATGCAAATATTGAATCAGGCAATCATGCGGCAGCAACTCAATGCATTTAGGATAGTAGACATGGTCAAGACAATCTGCTGAAGTTCAAACCAAGCATCAGAATGGAGTAGCCATTTCAGAAACTGCTGATCTACTGGGATTTTCATCTCTGTAGGGTTTACAGAGAATGGTCCGAGAAAGAGAAAACATCCAGTAATCAGCAGTTCCCAGCAGTCCTGGTTGATGGCAGAGGTCGGAGGAGAATGGCCAGGCTGGTTCGAGCTGACAGAAAGGCAACAGTAGCTCAAATAACCACTCGTTACAACCGAGGTATGCGGAAGAGCATCTCGGAATGCGCAGCATGTCGAACCTTGAAGCAGATTGCCTACAGCAGCAGAAGACCACACCGGCTACCGCTCCTGTCAGCTAACAACAGAAAACTACAATTGGCATGGGCTAAATTGGTCAATAGACGATTGGAAAAAAACTTTGCCTGGTCTGATGAGTCTCGATTTCTGCTGACATTCAGATGGTAGGGTCAGAATTTGGCATAAACAACGTGAAAGCATGGATCCATCCTGCCTTGTATCAACGGTTATAACTAGTCAAATGAATTAGCTTATTATTGTGCTGTATCAAACGGTTGCATGTCAATAAAATTCGTTCATTTCGTTATTGAATCATAAATGCCTAATAATCTATGGACTTTGTTAAAATTAATATATACTTGTAAGACCTAAGACCCACAAAATCATCCAAAAAATGAACAAAACGCAGTATTTTCTTGATCAGAAGCTTGATAGAACAGTTTGAAAAAACGAAGAACTTTTTTTTACATCAGTAAAATCAGTGCTTGGTCTCAGATGGTTAAATCACTTTCAAACGACACCACGGCTGCTACAAAATAAGCCCACACACCTCTACAAACATCCGACGGGTCCGATATAACTCGGATTACAGACAAACAGCATGCTGAGGTAGTTGAGAATAACGGCTACATCAGAATGCTGTTTGTTGATTTCAGCTCAGCATTCAAAACAATCTCCCCCATGAAACAAATTGGCAAACTTCGCACTCTGGGCTTGAGTACCACACTCTTTAATTGGATATTGGACTTCCTCACAAACAGACCCCAGACAGTTCGGATTGGCGGTCACACCTCCTCCACTCTAGTGCTCAACACCGGAGCCCCCCAGGGCTGTGTGCTCAGCCCCCTCCTGATCACACTATACACCCATGATTGCAGACCCCCGACACGGAGACAACTCTGTTGAGATTTGCCGATGACTCCACCATCTATCGGCCGGATTACAAACAGCGATGAGACTTCATATCGGGGAGGAAATCAACAGTCTTGCACAGCGGTGCACAGAGAACAACCTACTGTTCAACGTCAGCAAAACCAAGGAGCTGATTGCTGATTTTAGAAAAAAGGAGGCAAAGACAGACTACCCTGTCTGCATCAGTGGAGCTGAGGTGGAGCAGGTGGACAGTTTTAGGTTCCTGGGGATCAGCATCACAGAGAACCTGACATGGTTCCCTGGTCAAGGAAGCTCAGAAACGGCTGTATTTCTTAAGGTAACTTAAAAAGTTCTAATTTCATGTTAACTTTTGCAGAGGAGCAATAGAAAGCATCCTGACTGGAAACATCACAAACTGGCATGGGATGTGCTCCAGGACCGGAGGGCTCTGCAGCGGTGATTAAAACTGCCCAGAAGATCATTGGTACCAACCTACCGAGCATCAGTGATATCGGTGAGGTGCCCAAAGGATACTAAAGGACAGTACCCCCCCCCCCCCGCCACATCATCCTGTTCATCCTACCATCTGGAAAGAGATACAGAAGCATCCAATGCCGTACCACCAGACTACAGAGCAGCTTCTTCCCTCAGGCTGTGAGACTGCTAAATTCATCCTCAGCACTCCATGGAAAATAGTTTTCATTTCTATGACTATATATATAATTGTTTTGGGTAGCATAAAGGGAACCCCAAAACAAAAATCTCATTATACAACCCTGTGATGTAAAATGATCATCAAATCTATCTTGTATCTTATATTACCAGAGCTCATTAATCATGTGCATCACAGCCTCCTGTCCAACTACAAAAAGGCATTATGAAGCAAACAAGATGATGTAATCATTTACATTGTGAAACACAGTAAAATTATGACTGACATAGTGTCCCACTGATGCTTGATCATATAAATGCTTCACCAGAAAAGTGTTATCAAGTCTTATTCATTTCTATCGACATTTTACTAATTAACTGTTAAAAACCCACACCATCTGCCTCTATCTGCAGATTTGTGGGGCTGTGCGTTCATGTCGTGCCACTCCAGTTGTGGAAAATAGGATTTCCTGAAGATGCATCTTTCCATTTGATGAGCTGCTGCCGTGATCCCTCAATGTGATTGGCACAGCTGTTTCAGAGCGAGACAAGTGATGTGACAAATCTATATTCAGCTACTATATATATATATATATAATATATACATACAACCACTAGATGTTTACATCCATAATGGCACTTTTGAGTCACACATCTGCATGCATAAACTTAAGAACAAAACAGTTAAAAAGTTTTTTTATTTGTTATTTTGGTTTTAAAATGATATGTGGGATTTGCACTGTGCTACTATATGCTCTCTTACCTCCTGCTCTCTCTCTCTTTCTCCCTCAACCCAACCGGGAGCAGCAGATGGCCACACTCAGATAGTCTAACTTCACAAAACTTGGACATTTGTTAAAAAAAAAAAATGTATATTTATGGAACTACAGTCAAACAATAAGTGTGTGTGTGTGTGTGTTTGTGTGTGTGTGTGTGAGGAAGTTTTAACTAATGATTGCCAAGTTGTATTCAGCCTCTGCCCTATCACAGCGTGAAAAGACCATTCTGACACTTCTCATTATTTGGTTTCCTGTATCTTCAAGAAATAAGTGGAAATCTCACATATTCATTTCACTGCCTCGGCATTTGTTTTTGTTGTCTGTCTCTCGGGTCAGAACAGAATTATCACCTCAAAGAGTTTACCTGCTGTCATGTGAAAGTGCCTTGTTCCAGACTAGTATCTTTGTTCATTTTATAACGTGAGATGGGAAGAAATATTTTACATAATTAGAACTTTTGTAAAGTGTTGTGGCTCACTACTCTGCTGTGACAGTGCGATTGCGTCGGAAGAAGTGGAGGGCGATGAAGCTAGTTTGAGATGAATCGGTTGCCCTTTGTTGTGTTTGCGGTATTTGGGGGCGTGTCGGCGTGGTGGGGACCACACATTCTGCAATACTCTCACAAATTAGACCAGGTTGGGATTAGTGAATTGTCTTTGTGTTGGTTATAAAGGGAACATAGCGAAGATGCATTATCATTGGCAACAGTGTCACATGCAAGATGGAACTCTGCGCTCTCCGCTACGTCAAGTGCTACCCCTCTATGTGGCAGTAACAGTCCCTATGAATATCCCAAATACCATGTTTGTAATACAATCCATCCATATACAACTACCATCACTATAAGTAACACGAATTAGTAAGGATTTACAACCCCATATCAAATACAGTCCATTTAGTGATGCAGTGATTTGTCTCTGTACTCCGGCACATTGGATTTGAAATAAAACAGTGGCTATGAGGTTAAGTGATGATTTAGTTCAGAATATGGAGTGTTCACATGGGTGAACAGTATCAGATTCTTTGCGAAAACAGTGAAAGGGATATCACTGTGCAAATACTGTTTGACTGTACTGTTTGTGATGGGGTCATTCATTGAGACTTGCCGATTCCTTGGCTAGTTTCTGATATATCAGGCTTTCAATAAAAGAGGTTATGGCCAAGGAGGTATTTCCCATACCAAACTCAGGGTTTCCCACAGGGTATTATAGTGGAGGCACACCACCTTGCCTAAAATCAAGAGCTCCTCTGCTAAAGTCCAAAGAGTCTATGACACTTGTATACAACGTAACAGTAATCTTAAAGAGCATAGGCAGGGCATGTATTGTGATGAGTGAGGTGTCTGTTTAAGCTATTTTCTAGTGATCTAGTGACACTGATTATGAGATGAGTCAGGATATCTCTGATTCAGCTCAGCGTGCGATTGAGCACATTGTACCTTTGCTTCCTCGCCATTGATCGGAGCAGCATGTCACAATGTTAGGAAAAAGGAAACCGTTTGAGATTTTACAAGTTGGAAAAAGTTTAACGCCACAAAAAAGTCTGCATTTACTTTACACCTACATTATCTGAACCTCAGTGTTTCCCCTTAAATGTCCCTTAAGAGGCCTCAATGTGAAAGAAACTAATGATCACGCTGTGGCGATAGTCCACATATAGGTCAGTCTATATTTGCACGTTCTAATGCTTCACTGAATTTACAACAGACAAGACATAACAAGACTAGACAACATTTGTCATGACTGCACCATTCCATCAAATACAAATATTCTAAATGTGTTGTGCATCATTATCAAAGTTCAGCCTGATATGTTTAGTATCTTTGAAAACGGTGGGATCCCAACCTGGCAGATCCATCCTCCATGGGAATGGAAGAGGTTACATGCAGTTTATGCGTGTGACTCACCTGCAGTCTTGCCGTGGGTTGGCCACGTATCCCGGGTAAGCTCCTTCAGTGATGTCACGGCACATTTTGCTGTCCCGGTCTGAAGGCAACAGGGTCCCGGCTCGCACCATCAGACCCAGGCAGTGGTCAAAGGTGTTCCTCTCCTCTGGACCATCCTCCGTAAAGAAACAGTGGCCGAGCGTGTCATAGCCCACCACATCCTTTACCTGTTAGGGAATGGAAACACTGAATTTGACTGATAACGGGCTGACACTATGCCTTACTAGTGCAAGGCTTCTGGAGGACAAACTGTCAACAAAGAGTGCAAATGGCTGTGAAAGTATCAACCGGACCTCACTAGTGCACCCAGCCAAGACACAATCTAGAACACAACCACTTTGGGTTTTGTACTGATTAAACAAACAAGATAGAATGCGTTAATCAGACAGTTTTACAGGTGCTGGTGGTGGATTTCGTCACTTCAGACAGAGCCAGGCTAGCTGTTTCACCCTGCTTCCAGTCTTTGTGAACTGGCTGCTGGCTGGAGCGTCATATTTACCGCGCAGACATGAGCGTGGTATTGATCTTCTCATCTAACTCTCGGCAAGAAAGCAAACGGGCGTCTTTCCCAAAATGTGAAACTATTTCTTTAATGATGTCCCGTACAAATACATCAAGTGAAAACCGAGCAAAAAACTAAGTTTGAGTAAAAATCCTTAACTGACCAGCAGTCCATTGGAGCCATGGATGGTTAGGCAGCGGGAGAAGGAGTGGTGGATGGAGAGATCACTGACGGAGGTGGGGGGGTCATAGCCTCCCCTCTCGTCCACGTCGCCATTCATATGGAAATGGACCGGGTAGTGTCCCATTGTCTGCTGGCCCATGTGCTGGAGCTCCACCCCAGATATATGAACTGCCCTGAAGCCCCGCTCCACCTGATAATGACAGCAGACACATTTCAGTCTCTCCTGCAGGGAGATGAGGTGGTTGCACGCTCAAATAACAGCTTTAACTGTGATCATTGGGCACAGCAAAAATCAAGCAAATGGGGGTATTGAAATGCAATGCTATAAAGAGTATTTCAACAGTAGGTGTTTGTGAGTGAAACATATTAAAATTACAGAAAGGAAGGGGGGATGATGGCAAAAGGAGGGATACTGAAAGGGATAAAGAAGGCATAAAGAAGAAGCGGCAGAGCAAGGGTGAAAGAAGGAGGAAGGTGGGAAGAACGATAGACAAATGGAAGGAGCAAGGATGGAGTAAAGGAGGGAGGAAGCAAGATAGAGAAATAATTTGGGAGGGCGCTATGAGAAGGAACAGGAGAATTAAAAGAAGAGTGATCAGAGGGATGGAAGGAGGGAGGGATGAAGGAAAAATGGGAAGGAGGTAGGATGGCAAAGATAGGATGTAGGGAGGTTATACGTGGCTCACAGATGACTAAAGTCGGGAAGAAAGGAAAGATATGAGGATGCAGAGAGGAAGGAAGCATGATGGAAAAGAGGTATTCTTCTTTTCCTTTCGGCTGTACCCTTTCAGGGGTCGCCACAGCAAATCATGCGCCTCCATCTAACCCTGTCCTCTGCATCCTCTTCACTCACACCAATTAACTTCATGTCCTCTCTCACTACATCCATAAATCTCCTCTTTGGTCTTCCTCTAGACCTCCTGCCTGGCAGCTCCAACCTCAGCATCCTTCTACCGATATATTCACAGTCTCTCCTCTGAACGTGTCCAAACCACCTCAATCTGGCCTCTCTGGCTTTATCTCCGAAACATCTAACATGAGCTGTCCCTCTGATGTACTCGTTCCTGACCCTGTCCATCCTCGTCACTCCCAAAGAGAACCTCAACATCTTAAGCTCTGCTACCTCCAGCTCTGCCTCTTGTCTTTTCTTCAGTGCCACGGTCTCTAAGCTGCACAACATCGCTGGTCTCACCACCGTCTTGAACACCTTTTCTTTCATTCTTGCTGATACTCTTTTATCACACAACACACCTGACACTTTTCTCCACCCGTTCCAACCTGCTTGCACTCGCCTCTTCACCTCTTTTCCACAGTCTCCATTGCTCTGAACCGTTGACCCTATTAAAGTCCTGCACCTTCTTAACCTCTGCTCCCTGTAACCTCACCGTTCCACCTGGGTCCCTCTCATTGACACACATGTATTCTGTTTTACTGCGGCTAAGCTTCATTCCTCTGTTTTCCAGAGCAGACCTCCATCTCTCTAGATTCTCCTCCACCTGCTCCCTGCTCTCACTACAAATTACAATGTCATCCGCAAACATCATAGTCCATGGAGATTCCTGTCTAACCTCATCCGTCAGCCTGTCCATCACCAGAGCAAACAAGAAGGGGCTCAGAGCCGATCCTTGATGCAGACCCACCTCCACCTTGAACTCCTCTGTCACACCTACAGCACACCTCACCACGGTCTTACAGCTCTCATACATGTCCTGCACCACTCTAACATACTTCTCTGCCACTCCAGACGTCCTCATACAATACCACAGCTCCTCTCTCGGCACCCTGTCATACGCTTTCTCCAAATCTACAAAGACACAATGCAACTCCCTGTGACCTTCTCTGTACTTCTCCATCAGCATCCTCAAAGCAAACACTGCATCTGTTGTGCTCTTTCTAGGCATGAAACCATATTGCTGCTCACAAATGCTCACCTCTGCCCTTAGCCTAGCTTCCACTACTCTTTCCCACAACTTCATTGTATGACTCATCAGCTTTATTCCTCTGTAGTTGCCACAGCTCTGCACATCTCCCTTGTTCTTAAAAATTGGCACCAGTACACTTCTCCTCCATTCCTTGGGCATCCTCTCACTCTCCAAGATCTTGTTAAACAAACTAGTTAGAAACTCTACTGCCACCTCTCCTAGACACTTCCATACCTCCACAGGTATGTCATCAGGACCAACTGCCTTTCCACTCTTCATCCTCTTCAACGTCCTCCTCACTTCACTCTTGCTAATCTTTGCTACTTCCTGCTCCACACCAGTCACCTCTTCTACTCTTCGTTCCCTTTCATTTTCCTCATTCATCAACTCTTCAAAGTACTCCTTCCATCTTCCCATCACACTCCTGGCACCTGTCAATACATTTCCATCCTTATCTTTAATCACCCTAACCTGCTGCACATCCTTCCCATCTCTCTTTGTCTGGCCAACCTGTAGAAATCCACCTCTCCCTCTTTAGTGTTCAACCTAGCATACAAGTCCTCATATGCTCTTTGTTTGGCCTTTGCCACCTCTACCTTCACCTTACGCTGCATCTCCCTGTACTCCTGTCTACTCTCTTCAGTCCTCTCAGTGTCCCACTTCTTCTTTGCTAACCTCTTTCTCTGTATACACTCCTGAACTTCCTGGTTCCACCACCAAGTCTCCTTGTCCACTTTCCTCTTTCCAGATGACACACCGAGTACCCTCCTACCTGTCTCCCTGATCACATTAGCTGTAGTGGTCCAGTCATCTGGGAGCACTTCCTGACCACCCAGAGTCTGTCTCAGCTCCTCCCTGAAAACTAAACCACATTCTTCCTTTTTCAACTTCCAGCACTTCGTCCTCTGCTCTGCCTTTGTCCTCTTCATCTTCCTCACCACCAGAGTCATTTTACACACTAGCATCCTGTGTTGTCTGGCTACACTCTCCTCTACCACTACTTTACAGTCACTGGTCTCTTTCAGATTACAACGTCTACACAAGATGTAGTCCACCTGAGTGCTTCTCCCTCCGCTCTTATATGTCACCCTATGTTCCTGCCTCTTCTGGAAGAAAGTGTTCACTACAGCCATTTCATCCTCTTTGCAGAGTCTACCACCATCTGTCCTTCTGCGTTCCTGTCCTGAAGACCAAACCTGCCCATCACATTCTCATCACCTCTGTTCCCTTCACCTACATGCCCGTTGAAATCTGCACCAATCACCACTCTCTCACCTCTGGGGATGCTCTGCATCACTTCATCTAACTCACTCCAGAATTTCTCCTTCTCTTCTAACTCACATCCTACCTGTGGGGCATAGCCACTCACAAAATTGAACATCACCCCTTCAATTTCCAGCTTCAGGCTCATCAACCTGTCTGACACTCTTTTCACCTCTAGAACATTCCTCACAAACTCCTCTTTCAGGATAACTCCTACTCCGTTTCTCTTCCTATCCGACCCATGGTAGAACAACTTGAACCCTGCTCCTAAGCTTCTAGCCTTGCTACCTTTCCACCTGGTCTCCTGGACACACAGTATGTCCACCTTCCTTCTCTGCATCATGTCAATCAACTCTCTAGCCTTCCCTGTCATAGTCCCAACATTCAAAGTCCCTACTGTCAGTCCTACATTCTTAGCTTTCCTCTTCTCTCTCTGCCTACGAACACACCTTCCTCCTCGCCTTCTTCGTCTTCGACCAACAGTAGTCCAATTTCCACCGGTACCCTGTAGGTCAACAGCACCGGTGGCGGTCGTTGTTAACCCGGGCCCCGACCGATCCGGTATGGAAGTCATTGTCGTGATTCGCATTTTTAATTTGGCATGTCTTTTACGTCGGATGCCCTCCCTGACACAACCCTCTGCATTTATCCAGACTTGGGACTGGCACATGAAGACACTGGCTTGTGCCCCCCTGCGGTTGCATTATGGAAAAGAGGTATTGAGGACAAAGAAAAGAAGGAGGGTGGGATGAGGGGTGGAAGGAGGGAGGTCTGCAAAGACAGGATGAAAGGGGGTTAGTCCAATGGTAGAAAAAGGAAGGAAGGAAGGATGGCACGGCTGGAAGGATAGAAAACAGGAAGAAAAACGCCTAGGGAGGAGAAAAGAAGCCTGGAGAAAGAATGAAAGGAGAGGGGCATGAGAAAGAAAGAAGAAACATGAGAAGCAGGGAATGGGCTGGAAAATGGACATAAAGATGAAGAGATGGAAAGACAGAATAGAGATGTGGAGGAGTATTAAGAGAAAGAATGGATGAAAGGACATGTTAGAAGCACTTAATGCAACAGGGGAGTTGATCTGGAGGATGACGAAGAAGGGCAGATGGAGATTCACAAGTGAATAAAAAACATTAGAGAGCAGAGTGACTCCGTGATGAAACAGCTTTGTTCCACAGAGCAGAGCCACATCATTAGAAAAACCTTCCCAACTAGCACTTCTGGTGATTTTCATTGTAACTTCGGTTGAAAGATTACAGCCTTTGAGAAAACGCTTACAGCCCCCTGCTGTTCATGAAACCATGTTTAAAACACAAGCTGGAACAAAGGCTGCTCCTCTCAGGTGGCGACCAGCTGACGTCAGTGGAGATGCCAGCTTTTTAACACAGCAGTAATGGCACAGCCGGGGTTGGGAGGCGAGGTATGCTCTGAGGCGCTCATTTTGAAGGGCTTCACTGAAATCTCTCTGAGGCTTTCCTTTCTGTTTGTGTGTTACTCGTACGTGCGCGCACACACCCATGCGCGAGAACTGCGTGACACGAGCCGGTGGTGGAAATGTATAATAGGATATGATAGCTCTCCCTGAGGGAGAGAGAGGGCAGCAGGAACACAAGCACAGCCTCTCTCTCGTGTGCTCTCTCCTTCTGTTCTTCTGTCCTTTCCTGTCTCTTAGTGTCTCTCACCGCTGTCTTTTTTCCTCCTCTTGACAGCCTGACAGGCTGATACATACAGCGTGGTTTTTGTGGAGCATCTTAACTTTTAATCGTACATCAGTGCATTCAATTTTAATTGGGTGCGAACGTCCACATGGGCCTTGTAATCCTTTTTCTTCAGCCAATGTAGCAGTGCGGTTCTAGGGATGACAATGGATGGATGCCGGGTTGGTTGGTTGACAGATCTCAACATCTTCACCTATCATCTTCTTTCCCGAGCTTTCGACCGTAGGACACGGCCTTCATCAGAAGATGGAGTTTGCCCAGTTGTCACAGAGATGGATCTGTTCATCCATCCATCATCTGCCTGAACCACTCAGGATCAGAACGGGCAGCCCATTCCTCCCTATCACCCCAAGGACGGACTGTCCTGATCACGAAGGATCCCCAGAAGGGAACGATTCCATCCAACTGCCAGTCAATAACCTGCCTCTGCACAACATGGAAGGCATCATAGCAGTTAAGATGAGTAGGCTTGCCTCCAGAGAGGCAGAATCTGGATCTGTGAGGGCCACCTGCTGGGGGGTGTGTGTGTGGGGGGGGCTTCAACTGGAGCTACTCAGTTGTCCTTCTGGATCCATCCTCTTCCCTTATGTCTTACATTCTACACTTTTCATCATAATTATATATACCACAATTTCATAATTTATCATAATTGTCATATAATTATAATTGTATATACTGTGACCTTCTGTTGTGAATCTATTCTGTACACACAACATCAATTGCATGTCCGTCCGTCCTGGGAGAGGGATCCCTCCTCTGTTGCTCTTCCTGAGCTTTCTATCATTTATTTTCCTGTTAAAAGGGAATAGTTCTGGTAGTTTTGTCTTATGTGAATCGAGGGTCTAAGATCAGAGGGTGTCGCATGTTATACAGATTGTAAAGCCCTATAAGGCAAAAATGTAATTTGTGATATTGGGCTATGTAAATAAAATTGAATTAAATTTAATAGGCACATGGCTCAATACATGGACAGAGCCCAGGAAGGAGTTGGTAGTAATACCAGAGTAGCCAAGCACCAGCTACTGGTCAATATTGCTGTCACTCGAGACTGCAAGACCAGGCAGACCAACCTGTGCACCGCCCGGATTGACTACAAGAAAGCCTACGACTTGTACAATGCTTGGAAATGTACAAGATCAACAGGACACTAAGAGGCCAGCTCAAAGCCAATTGCACAAATCACCATCAAGTGTGGCACATCCCAAAGTGATGCACTTTCCCCGCTGTTGTTCTACATAGGCCTGGACCCCCTCAGCCAGATCATCACAAAGAGTGGCTATTGGAAGCATTTTGTGATGTCTCTGCTCTTCAAAGGTGCAATATTAATAAAGTGACTTACTTGCAAGTTGTACTTTCCATGATTTTGAAGAGCTAGGACTTCTCGTGTAAGTTGAATTAAAAGTTGATTGGACCGCGAGTTGAGATTGTTTTGTCAACTGCTGCTCAATGGTTAAGAATTACAATAACTGTCAAGCTCAAATAATAGCAGCAGTCACAACAAACATATACTCTGACCCCTGGCGGAAACTGGTTCATATGTGAATCACCTGGTTGGCAGCTCTGTAAATCTTAGGACAGGAGCGTACCTTCAAATGTCCTCCAAAAGTGTCAAAGTCGAAGAATTTGCAGGCCTCGTTGCCATAGCAGTCAGGCTCCATGTCCCCACGGAGCAGGATGTTACGACTCAGCAGGCCCACCTCCGCCCTCATATCCACCCCATCCACCTCCTCACCCATGTGGGTGAACTGGGCCTTACCTGCAGAAACACGTACACACACACACACACACACACACACAGACAGACAGGAATCATACCTCAGCTCAAGGGCCCAACATTTAAACGATACAACAAACAATATAGAGACATCTGTTGAAAACCGCTGTGTGGATCTGCACTCGTCTGCTGACAGTGCTGTCTGAAGCTTCACTGTTCCTACTGAACAGTCCATTCAACGGAGCTGAGCACAGTTAATACAGATGCCAGTTCTCAACCGGGGACTGAGAAAAGCACAGTTTGTTGTTTGTTTGCTGTGTGTGTGTGTGTGTGTGTGTGTGTGTGTGTGTGTGTGTGTAACTGAGCAGATGTTTCAAATAATTGAGATGGAGGACATAATGGTGAAGCTGAGTCAGAGTTTTCGCTCTTTTTTTTTTTTTTTAAAGGAGAATGGGCAGGCAGAGGCACTCATATACACATTAATGCATAACACATACACATTTTCAAACTTTAATTTATGTAGAGCACTTTGTTAAGTGTGTGTGTGTGTGTGTGTGTGTGTGTGTGTGCACTAGTACAGCCATCTTTGTGAGGACCAGTGTGCGTTTTGGGCCTTGGGAGGGAGGACATTTTTGGAAAGTGAGGACATTTTGGCCGGTCCTCACTTTTCAAGAGACCGTCAAAGGGCTGTTTGAGGGCTAAGACTGGGTTTTAGGGTTAGAATTAGGTGTGGGTTAGGGTAAGGGTCAGGTTTAGGCATTTGGTTGTGATGGTTAAGGTTAGGGTAAGGGGCTGGGGAATGCATTATGTCAATGAAAGTCCCCACAAGTATAGATGTACCGGGTTGTGTGTGTGTACGTGTGTGGGAGAGAGAGAGGGGAAAGCTGACTATGAGTTGGAGTTAAGTCAGTTTACCCCTGAGTCGCTGAAAGTTAGAAACCAAACCATCTCCCCTTCCACCCCCACCTACATTAAAACTTGGAGCATGATCACACCAACCTGGCGTTCACACCAATAACAATGACCCTTCTGTTAGAAAAGGTGTTTTGAAGTCGGGAGCGTGTTGTTTCAGGTACCGGTAAAATGATGAAAGCAAACCTGAACTCCAGTTTAAATGACAGATTCAGATTCAGACACCACAACACTTAAATGTCCTTAAGCCGGGCTTGCTGCATCCTGATCATCGGGAATTAAAATCAAAAGTCAAATTGAATCTGATTGAGCCTAATATTTGGACTGCAAATCGACCCCATCTTATGAATAATGACAAACAGGTGCAGACAGGGCGAAAAAGAGGCGTGTTGTGCCGCGATGTTCACACTTGCACTGGGCCTCAGCAGGTTTTCAGAGCTGCAGTGTTCTGCATTTTGCATCGCGTAGTTCCTTGGAAGGCCAATTTCCAACGCGGCAAATGGTAGGAAGGCTAAAGAGAACAAAGGGGATCCCATGGAAGTCAGGGGCGAGAAGAAACGGGCAGGAAAACAACAATAAGTGGAAGAATGGTGTAGAAACGATAAGAGCTCTGTTCCCCGCATCCTCCACTCCTACATATTCACATCGTGAGCAACACAAACGGGCTGATTAGGAAAAACAAAAGCGGTGCCAGGAAAAAAATCAAAAAAATAAAAATGAAATCAAAGAAATGTTAAAGTGCGAAATCTTAGAGACAGAAGATCGCACACCCACATGCTTAATCTCTTTTCTCCTCCTACTCCCTCCACCAGCACAGCCAGGACTCAAAAACTACAAATGAACACTTTCATTCCAGGTCAGACTTCAAACATCAGCAGCCCAGGCTTACATTTATTCTTTTAGATCCCCATTTCATGCAAAAATGCACTTTACTTTGAGATTTATTGATTGTTCATAGACTGGTGAATAGTTAGCAGGTGCTGCCAGGTATGACACAAGCTGCTGCGGCTGGTACGGGTCACTCAAAGGGGGGCGTTCAGAGATCACGTGAGTTGGTGTGAAATGTGCCAATGGCTTGTGCCTGCAGGAACATGATCACTAATATCTTATACAATATTAACACTTCCGCTTGAGACTGAAATGTCCTCACCGGTGTAACTAATAACTTTACTCATGTATTCGTTCCATATAAGTGTCCAGTAAGACCTGTCAGTCAGCCACCATGCTCGGTTCCTGGGCCCTGGACCTGGACCATCAAAATGGAAACCAGCCATCATGTATGTTATCGAGTACACCTTTGCTTTTCACGCAACGAAAAGTTGAAATGTCTGCACCGCTAGTTCTCTGGCTATTAAAGCATGGAACGTCTGAGAAATAGCTCCCACTGTGGTCACAGGTGGAAATGACCAGATGATGGTTATTTTGAAAATGTGCAGCCAGTTAAAGTTTTATCTATTTACAGTTTGTTGACATTAGCCACCATAGGCTACTGGTATTGACCTAAAAAAACAACATTTCATTTGTGAGACGTTATGTCATTTCTTCGCCCGCATCAAGTACAAAGCGATGCTCTTGGCCTACAAGACCACCACTGGTTCTGCACCAACATATCTTCGCTTGCTCATACAGACCTGCGCTCCTGCCAGATCCCTTGCGCTCTGCAGACTAACAACGTCTGGTGGTACCATGCCAAGAAGGAACAAAATCCCTCCTGCGCACCTTCTCTGGATCCGTTCCACATTGGTGGAATGAGCTGCCTGCTCCTACAAGATCAGCAGATTCTGTAGCCACCTTTAAAAAGCTCCTGAAGATGCATCTCTTCCATCAACACCTAACTGACAATCACTGACTTCTTCTTCCTTTCTACCTCTGCTCAAAAAAACTAAGCAACTAGTTAATTAGGCAGCGGTCCGAAGCGAGTAGCGAACGGGTAGCGAAATGCATCACATAGTATCATCATTGTATGCATAACATGTTAAAATGCCTGAATTCAAAGCTTCACTGTCTGAGAGAACGTACCATTAAATAACATTAGCTCAAGCAGCTAAAGAGCAGAGTTGTCAACAGTATCATTATCATTGTCAGTCAGATATCACAATCAAAGTTTGTCAGTATTACTATGAGTGCACAACTATGTACCTGTTTTTAACGAACATAATATTTGATACTTTAATAAACGTTGACTTTTCTCCAACTAGTAATGTGTAATGCCTCACAAAGCCAGCTCAAAGTTTCCACTTCACTGGTGGTCTTGGAGTTGTACTGCGTTTGAATTTGAGACGGATCTAAATTCAAATAGGCTGTTCGAGCGATGAATGACAACTCTCTCCTTCAACCAGACGTCAGCGCGAACCCTTCCTACACCTGATTGGATCATCGTTTGCTGGCCTGTGATTGGTCTTTTCTTCAAATTTCTTATCCAGAGAACAATGGCAAACTTTCTGGAAACAATGAACAAAATTCAAAACGCTTACGCTGTCCACCACAAATCCGTTTCGGAATAAAACTAATGCCGGAAATAGCCGACCCGACATTAGAATCATACATTATTTCGTACCACTACATGGCGTGCGGACAGTTCTGGGGCTGTTCTGGTGACTCCTTTTCCTGTTTTGGTCTAGGCTGCTTAGTAATGCAGTGGAATCTTAATGCTACTACATACAGTAATATTTAAGGCAAAGGTGTGATGGCAACATGACATTAACCCCCACCCACAAAGCCAGGAGAACTTGACTGGCCCGCACAGAGCCCTGACCTCAAACCCATCCGACACCTTTGGGATGAACTGGCTGACTGTGAGCCAGAGCTTATTGCCTAACATCAGCGTTGGACCTCACTAATGCTCTCGAATAGGAGCAAATCCCTGCAGCCATGGTTCCCACAAGCTGTTATAACAGTAGATTAATTCCCAAGGTGTCGGAATCGCATGATACGATACGACTTAAATGTGTGGGTGTCCACATACTTTGCTTGGAAGTCCACATACTTTTGACCACGTAACGTATCTACTGACCCAGTTTTGAAAGCGACTAAGGGTGAGTTTCGAGAGGAGTCTTCATGTCAATACTCAAGAGTTTGCTGACTGGTTTGTTATCAGTGGATATTTCCAGACTTAAATGCTAAATGCTTCAGCACTGCTCCAGGCCATTGATCCACTCCACAACATTTATTTTCTAAACTCATCATCATTTATGCCTTTTAGAACGGTCAAAGGTTCGACATGTAAAACCCAGGCACAAGTGAATGGACTCAAACTGATAAATAGCCGTGGGCTGTCTGTCTTTGTGTGCCTCTCAGCCATCTCCCAGCTCTCAGCTGTCAACGACACAAACAACACACCCTCCCGGTTTGCGCATAACCTCAGGGACTGAGGAATGGACTTGATCATCACTGCATGTTCAAAAGTGGTGCCGCAAAGGGGCACGTGGGCAGGAATTAATGAACTGGATTACAGTCAGGAGGAGAGTGACAGGAGCTCTGAGGTGCAGCCTCGGGCTCACAAAAACAGGATTTACGCTCTGGTTGTCCAAACACTCAGTGACGTCAGAGACCTGAGGAAAAACAGAGGGGGGGGGGGGATTTATAATGGCGCGATCCTCACAACGCGCAACACAACAGCTCAGACAGAGATTTGAAAATAAATCCTGGACTCTTCAAAACATCCACGGCAGACGAAGCGCAAACTTGACTCTGTTGGTGTGTGAATTGCGTGGGACAGCGACGGCTATGAGAGGAAACATCACGTCACGTTCCTGCTGACTCTTATTTATTTGAACTATACAGGAGAACAGTGAGGGCCGACAAGGCTGACCCGAAGAACGCCGCTGAAGGTAAGCCCTGCTGAGAGTGAAAAAGCTGTGTTCATACTAGCATGTGTGTAGGCCTATATGTGTGAATGGGCCCAGTCAGGAACACTCAGTACTCCAGGATGCAGACTGAGACATTCCTTTGGCCCTGAGTCAGTCCAAACACCTTCCACTGACTCCCACACACTGCTCTAGGCTGTCTCAACTTGGCCTTTATCAGAATGGGTGTTTATGTGCACCGAAACACACCTCCGTAGATTCAGCCTTAACTCTCATGGAAGGGTTCCTAGCAATAAAGATGGTTTCTGCGTGTGATTTTAATCTGTTCAGGCAGATTGAAATGCCACAGTTTAACAGGGATTTCATTCCAAATCACTATAGGCTATTTCCAAAAGGAGGAACACACTCACTCACTCTGTATTCAATAAATAAAAATGATCTCATCCTGAAAAAAATGTCACCATTTTGCCAGCAAAGACAGTAATAAAATAAAGTTATAATCCTTAAAGTTTCAGACCGTGTTGAATTGGCGATGCCTGTGGTAACAGCAAAAGAGATGTAGTTCACCGAGTGGTTTCGCACAAAACTAAATGGTTATATGGCAAACCTCTAACAAGGTGTGACTTTCTTGACTTACATCGTATGTGTAATTCATGGCACGATTCAAACGGGATCAAAAAATGATTTGTCTTTCAACATTGACTACCGGATATATTTTTTCCCCCCCGACCTAAGGTCCCATGGGGGACACAGGAAGGGGAGGGGACTTCACCTCTCGATGGGGCAAGGAATCTCTGTCTATATGTCCTTTGCATATCTCGAGAACCGTTTCCCCGATCGACTTCACGCTTGGCGGGTGCATTGCCGGGGACCTGGGGCAGAGCTGTGTCAAATTTTGTGAAATGTGAACATGCAACTCGTTTAATAAACAGCGAGCCGATCAGCTCGGCGTATATATATTGACAAGAAGACATGACGCCTTTTGTCTTGTGTTTCATTAGTTATGCGCTTTTGTGGACACATAAGGAACTGTTAATATGTCATTTCTTAAAGGTAATATTCTAATAAGCCTTTATTTATATAGCACTTATCAAAGCAAAGTACAAAGTGCTTCACAACAAATCACATAAAATAAATATAAAGAGCACCACAATGGGTAATATAGTACATGAAGGTAGAATATGGAACAAAGGCACAAGGATCCCAGTAGAATCTTACGCAGGACAAAAGGAGAGATGAACAAGGTTAACACCAATAAAAAGACGGACAACAACACTAAATTGACTGGCAGCTCAGTAAAAATAAAAATAAAAATAAGATTTAAAAGACACAGACCCCGCCAGGTCATTCCAGAGCCTTGGGGCCCTGACAGCAAAACGCTCTGTCCACTCTGGACACAGGAATAGACAAGAGACCCTTGCCAGAAGATCTCAGACCACGAGACGGCTCATAAGAAGTTAAAATATAATCCGTTGTCAGGCTGTGAAAAGCCGTAAAAGTAATCAATAAAAATCAATCCTAAAACAAACTGGGTTCCAATTGCAAGGAGGCTAAAACCGGGGTGGTGTCATATTTCCTATTCTAGTTAAGAGCCGAGCAGCTGAGTTCTGTACAGACTGTAGCCTATTTAGGGTTTTTGGATTAAGGCAATTGAAAAGGCTGTTGCAGTAGTCAGTGCGTGAGGAGATAAAAGCATGTAGAAACGTTTCTGCATCTCTGAGATTTACGATAGGTCTTATTTTTGCAATATTTCTAAGGCAGTAAAAGCAGGACTGGACAAGCTTAGTGACATGATGCTCAAAGCATAAATTACTATAAAAAAATAAAAAAAGCGGCCAGGATTTCTTTCAACAGGTCTTACAAATGGCAACAAGACTGCCATTTGCTAGTAGAGGGCAGAATTTGATCTGAAATATGCTGAGGACAAATTATTAGGATTTCTGTTTTGTTGGGATTAAGTTGGAGAAAATTACTCGACATCCAATCTTTGATGTTGGTGAGGCAGTTCTGTAGTGATCTCAGCATGCCCAGATCAGTGAGCTTCACAGGTAGGTATAATCCATCACCCACGTTTCCTTCTGGGGGACCTGCCAGAGGGTGGCTCGAGGACTGGAAAGGGCTGATAGCTAGCAGGCCAGGAAACCAAGCCGATGGGTAGCAGACTAGGATTCAGTCTGGTGGCCAGCAGGTTGGAAACCAGACTGATGGCTGCGAGGACCCCAAAAGCTAGGCCGGCACCAAGATATGGGTTCGGAGCCGGGACCAACTCAGGACAGGCAGGTGGATGGCTAGCTGGCACAGGTCAGGGAGGTTGCAGGCTCATGATCCTGAGCCTAATAGACCGGGGTGCAGGCTGGGGGTTAGGCGAGCAGCTAGCCAACAGGCCCAGGTAGGTAATTAAGCTTATCCTGTCTCCAGAGTGTAAGTCCACTGTGTCCATGTTTTGGTCAGATCGCACTGTTGTGTTGCATTCAAAAGAGGACCCAAATGCAGGCAGATAGAAGAACCAAAAGGAGTTTATTACTTCCTTAGAGGCAACACAAAACAACTTAGGGTGGATGAGGAATCCAGGAAAGTGTCCAACAAAGAGACACCCATGAAAAGTCCAATACAGAAAATAACAAGTCCAAATGAAGGTAAAGCCACAGGTAAAACAGAGGCACAGTAAAAAAATAAATAAATAAAAAGACTGAGGATAGGATGCTAAACTAGCAGGGACAAACACAGAGCAAGACGATCTGACAAAGAACAAAGTAAGACACAGACTTAAATACACTAGGTGAGGGAGCCGGGACGCAGGTGAAACCACTGACACAGGTGAAAACCATCAGAGTAATCAAGGGCAGGATGCAAAACTAGCAGACACATGAGGGAGGAAGAGTATTTCACAATAAAACAGGAAATAATAGTAGCTCTTTCATGGCTGAGGTGGACCCGAAAACCAGATATTTTCCGTCTTGGTTCAGCTTTTCTGCATACCTGTTTGCAGCCTCTGATACTTGCATTTAACCAGGGCTTCTTTGCAGATTTAGAGTTTTGTCTATTTTTAAGAGGGGCTATGAGATCAAGGGTTGGGTAACAGAGAGCGTTGAAACGGTCGACCAAATCATTTGGGGAGGAGATATCGAAAAGGGCACTAAATGTAGAGCCGTAATGCTCATTTAAAATGCGGGTGTATTTCAAGAAAGACTGGACCACACTAGTAGTGTGATTCATAGTTAAATTTAATGAACTGATACAAATATGACCTCGATTACCACAGATGATATCTTCACACCCAAACTAAGGACCAGGTCTAGAGTGATGGTGATGGGTTTTGCCAGACACGTGTTGAACGAAATAAAAATAATAGTAGAAAATGCCAGACGTTTGTGCTGAATAGCATGTCATAGGCTGTTTTACAATGTTTTACAGTTTACGAACGCGTTGAAGTTGCGAAATGTATGTCAGCTGTCGCCATCTTAACGGTTTAAGTTTCAGAGCTACAGACTTTTGACCAAACTGAAATTATTTCTACAGCTGAGTCTTTCAAAATAGCATGACGTTGACCACGAACCACATGTAATGGAGGTTTTGCTTTTGGACCCTGTTAAAAGGGTTTTTTTGGGTAGTTTTTCCTTAATCGAATCGAGGGTCTAAGGACAGAGGGTGTCGTATGTTACAGATTGTGAAGCCCTTTGAGGCAAATGTGATTTGTGATACTGGGCTATATAAATAAAATTGAATTGAATTGAAAAGTAAAGGACTCTCAGTTTACTGAGCTGGGGTTCAACTCCCTTCTTTCTCCTGCTTTATTTTTGTGGCTAATCCTACAGTTTACATATGAAACTCATGCCAATACATCAATTGCTGCAGAGATTGGACTTTACTTTCTGTTTGGAAACAACACCATGTAATTTAGAACAAAATATCTTGAAAAGCTATACTAAAAAGCAAGGAATGTCTGTCCGTCTGTCCTTCACATATATCGAAAACCGTTCATCCGATCGACATCACACTTGGCGGGTGTATTGCTTTTCAAAACATTTTAGACACAAAAAGCAACAGACACTGGTGATGGACTCTCGGTTTACTAAGATGGGATTCAACTCCCTGCAGTATCTTGCTTTATTTTATAAGACAGCACATTTCGATTATTAGATTATAAGTGAACTGATGAGTAAGGGCGTGGTAGTTCAGCAACGTATGAGCGTGACAGTGCAATGCTCTGTAAGTAATAGTGAGAATTTTATACTGGATCGTATATGCAACAGGGGGCCAGTGAAGAGATCTTAGTATAGGGGTAATGTGAGACCGCCTATTTGACCTAGTTAGTAATCTTGCAGCAGTATTCTGTATTGCTTAGTGAGGAACGTGTGTTATAACTGATAAGAGAAAGACTAAAAAACTAAAGATCTGAGTTTACCTCAGTTTAACATGGGTGTCGAACGATGAGGAGTCATCAAATATTTAACATCTCCCCAGAGGCAGTGGGTTGGTTTGCCTCATTTCTGCAGGGTAGGGAACAGTGTTTTAAAATACCTAGGGACAAATCTTCATTTCTAAATCTCTGTATGGGCATACCTCAGGGTTCTATATTGGGACCACTGCTGTTCAGTCTTTTTATAAATGACTTGCCTTTGATCTTACCGGGTGTCCGTTGCCAACTTTATGCAGACGATGCTATTTTTTATGCTCGATGAGTGTTTCCTTCTAGCCACACCTCCACGCCCACGTCGGGACCTGCTGTTCTTTCCGGATCTCCACACCGAGGTGTCGAAATCCTGCTCCAAGCCGTATTTTGCACGGTTTTCTGGTCGCCAGTCTGCGTCGATCAGCGGGTGCAAGGAGAACGGCTATGGCGTGCATGCCAGGTATTGAGGAGACGCTGGCAGCGTATTTATCGCCGGAGGCCGCATCCTCCCTTATGACCCCGACATTGCCTAGTAAGCCATGTCGCACTATGTTGACTTTAGTGGGCAAGGCATACATGTCAGCGGGTCAGGCCGGGCATGTCTGCGCACCACGGTCGCGGTTTAGCCCCCGTCGCCAGAGGTCTCGGGCCGGGGCTGAGGGTGGACCACCTCCACCTCCACCTTCACCTCCAGAGTCCCTCCCCGTGGGATCTGATCGTGGTGCTAGATGGGCTTACCACAGCACCCTTCGAGCCACTGGACGATGCATCAGACAAGTGTCTGGCCTAAAAGTTCCCTGTTGGCTTCACACTCAGACAGGCATTCCCTCAGCATGGCGGAAAGTTGGTACTGTGTTCCCTATAGCGTCCGCTGACGCAGCGCTGAAGTTCCCTTGAAAGGGAATGTCCCAGGTTACATATGTAACCATGGTTCCCTGATAGGGAGTCTCGTTGCCATACTTCCGGCATGCCTGTGAGCGGCTTGCTTCAGTCGATCAGAAGGCTTACGACAACAGTGAAGCCGGCTCCCTTTGTAACCTCCGGTTCAGACGGCCGTGCGTCACGTGTTGACGTTAAACCCAATCAAGATTGATCTAAGTTGATACAGAGATTCAGATGCGGTCACGCTGAGGGCGTTCCCCATAGCATCAGCTGACGCAGTGCCTCGTTCCTATCAGGGAACCATGGTTACATACGTAACCTGGGACGTTTGAGTTTTGACAGTTCTAGTAATTTATGTTTTCTCAAATTATTATTTAAGTGTGTTAAAAATTTAGCTCCTGAACCTCTTAGTATATTTATCCAGAGACCAAACAACAGCAGAGGCTCTTTAAATCAAAATTTTAAAATTCCACAGTGCAGAACATGCAAACTGTGGAACTCACTGCCCACAGAGATTAAGAGCATTTCTGAGTTTAAATTGTTTACCTCTAGGGTTAAGGCATGGCTGAAAACAAACCAAATTTGTACCCATTAGTAGCCTAAATAATGTTTGAGAGTGAATGACTGTGGGTGAATGATTGCTATTTGAATCTGTAAAATTGCACTTATTTGTTTTTTTTTTAGAGTTCAAAATAGTTTAATGATGTGTTATTTTAGAAAAGCCCAACCAGGGATGGGAGTTGAAAATTAGCATTTGCTATAAACTCTATGTGCATCTCATCAGCCGCAAACTTTGTTTTGTAACTATGTCTGATTGCATTGTCCCTGTCAAATAAAAACATAAATAAATAAATAAATTACCCCTAAATTAAGCAGGTTGGAGTGGGCAGAAGAGGAAGAGGCCCAATACTCTGCATAATCATGGGGGCAACGTTTTATGGAGCAACAACCTGAACCTCTGTCTTATCAGCATTGAGCTGTAAAACATTTTCTGCTGTCCAGTCCCTAATAGCGTTAAGACTTCAGCTATCAAGCTCCTCTCCTGTGGAATCACGTCCCAGTTCGGGTTCGGGAGGCAGACACCATCTCCACCTTTAAGAATAGCCTAAAGACTTTCCTCTTTGATAAAGCTTATAGTTAGGGCTGGCTCAGGTGAGTCCTGAACCATCCCTTAGTTATGCTGCTATAGGCCTAGACTGCTGGGAGGCTTTCCATAATACACTGCGCTCTTCTCTCCTCCTCTCCCTCTGTATGCATTCTTCTCCCATTAATGCATGTGACTAACTCGACATCTTCTCTATCCCGTAGTTTTGTGCTTTCTCCTCTCTCTCTTCTCCTTTTCAGCAGGTTTTTCTGCCTCCGAAGCTGCAGAGTCTGGATCTACGATTGGGGGCCTCCTACTGTCCCCATGTTCCTGCTGCTACAACTATTATTATTAATCTTATTATTACTAGTATTATTATGATCTTTATTATTTTCATAATTACTCTCATTATTATAATTTTTACTAATATTATTACCGCTACCATTGCTATAATGTGCATTGTGCTACTGCATGTTCTTGCTCTCGCTCTCTTTAACTGCCTGGCTGTGTTAATTGTTACCAGAGTGCATTGCATTGTACGAAATGTACGTTTCTGTGTGACTGATGTGTTCCCATTACTTGTGTTATTTGTTTGGACTTTTTGCATCAGTCCAGTTTGTATTCTTGTTCTGTCACTTTTCGCTTTTAGCCTTGTGGAACCCTTTGCGCCAAAGTGGTTTGTGTTTGAAGTGCTATAAAAGCAAAGTTGATTTCGCGTACAGTAGCTTGTCCATTTTTGAAAATTCCTTTTATATTAAGTGAAAAATGTGTGTTTGCGAACATTGTTGCCTTCTTCCATCTTGTTACAGCCTCAGTGAGTGGCCTAAAATGTCCTTCTAGTGCACTGTTGATGTTTTAAAACTCAGTGGTCAACCCAGACTTCAACCGGGGAAGCAGCGCACACAGCCAACATTGCCATCTTTAGAGAGGTGTTAAAATATTTCTTTTCATATTTCACATGAAAGTATCTACATGATGTTATTGAATGTGTTACCGTGCCGTACGTTGCTTTTTTGGCTCGCTTTTTTCTTTTTTTTAATCCACCCATTCAGATAGACTGAATTGAATAGAATTGAAGTGCTAAACTAGGAAGTGTTGAAGTGCCTCCATCGTTCTGTATGTAAACACAGTGGCAGCGGCAAGGCGAGGGAGGAAGGGTGCCGCTCCCGGGGACGCGCCGTGAGTCTGAAATTGATTCCATTTTCTGCACATTGTTATGTTCTTTGAAAATCTAATTTCCAAGCGAAACGCTGGTACATTCATGGACGATGGGGACAGCGTTCTCCTTACAGCGGACGCTGACCTGCCACAACCCGACGTCCTATCTGGTCAGATTAGGTGGATTCCGCAGCCTCTGTACTCCCTCAACATTCTCATCTCTCTCTCTCTTACACAGGCACACACTCTTGTTGCAGAGCAGACTCTAGCAAACAGAGGGACAGCCTTTTCACTGTCAGTCATGCCATGCTGCAACACACAAATATACTCTATCATGGAGCACTGTGGCAACCTCCATTAAGAATCTTCTCTAATTGCACTGGATATAAATCGAGCTGCAACTAATGGTTATTTTTATTACTGATTCATCTGTCAGTTATTTTTCCAATTAATCATTTTGTCCATAGAATGTCAGAAAATAGTGACGATGACTTATAACTATCTTTTGGGAATTATAATTTCCCAAAAGATGTTCATTTCGCGATCTGTAAAACAGAGAAGAGCAGCTAATCTCCACATAAGAAAAGATGGAACCAGCGAATGTTTGGCTGTTTTGCTTGATAAATGACGAGCAGGCAACTATCAAAATTGCTAGAGATTGTTTTGATGATTGACGAATCAATTCATCACCTTAATCGTTTTGGCACTTAATACACTAAATGATTTAGTTGCAGTCATTCTTTGCTTTTGTGCTTAATCATCATCATCATCATCATAATTTTCATTATTCCACACCAAGTACTGATAATATTTATGACTTGTTTTTAACTCATTTGCATTTGGATTGGAGTCTGCCTTTCCTGCACGGGGTTTAAAGCCACAAACTGTTGTTATTTCTGTTTGTGCATGGTCGAAACAAACGAGATACAACATGTTAATTAATGATCTTTAGAGGTGTTTGGATAGAGCCAGGTTAGCAATTTCCGTCTGCGTCCAGTCTTTACGTTAAGCTAAGCAAACCATGTTTTCCTCTAATTGCTTCTTAAATGTGTGCTTTATATCACAGAAAAAAGGTCTAAGATATTTCCAGAACAGAACCCTTCTGTTTTGTACATATTTATAACATAAAGTCTGTTTTAGAGGCTGCAATTCTGACAAAATTAAAAACTATGTTCTAATATATAAATATGGGCCTTCAAAAACCTACATCATGTAATCTAATGTGTAATCATTGGACATGACATGGGAAGACAATGACATTTCAACTGCTCCAATCTAGTCACACTATAGAAATCAGACAAAGAACACTGGACATGATCTTTTAGCATCACACTAAAAGGAAGTCCATATTTTAGCAAGGTCAACCAGAACCGTAACACAAAAACCCCTACTGGTATTTTAAGCCAAAAGTATCGCGCTGTAGGAAGGAACAATGGACAGTCCCAAGGTTTGACTATCCCACTGCCTAGAAGTGCAGAAAGTCCCTTTCAATTAAAACACATTATAGTTCCATGAATCAACATTTAGTTACAGTGTTGTGGGGGCAGTGGGAGCCAGTGGTCGCTTCAAAACCTAGTACAGGCAAGGAGATAATGAGTGGAGAAAGCAAGCTACACTCTCCCCTACAATAACAGCTACTGTCAAAAGACCTCTCCAGCCCAAGTTGACAGACTTTATGCCAATAGTCAAAAGACTGGTTAGTCTGAGACTTAACTTGAAAAAACAAGTTGAACCGCGACAGCGCATAAATGTTTCCCCAGCAAGATTGAAACCTTTCATGTCAGCCCTGCATGGTACCATACTGTAGGTCACTGGTTCTCTCACCTTGGACCCTGACCTGGTTGGATGTGCAGGTAGGGCAGGGCAACAGGGTGAACTCTTCCGCCTGGTGCATGGAGTAGTCAGTACTGGCCACCACCACCCGATCCCCGGACCCCCAGCCCTCTGGTCGGTCGGCGAGTTCCAGGATGCTGCTGTTGGACAACATGTCGATGGAAATGGAGGCCTGGGGACGAACTACAGGGGGGAGACGATGAGATTTAGAGCTCGCAGAATGCAGCAAAGCCGGCACACTTACCGTTACATTCGCACTCGCCTACCTACACGGTCCCACACAGCAGCATTAGTCTACATTGGGATGGTCGAACCCCAAACCGTGCCCACAGTGCATGTATACATATTTAACTCCATGGCTCATTTCTAATGCAGCACATGTTTTGAGGTCTTTAGAGCTGCGGTACATTGTGATTATATCATTTTGAAAATAAGAATGCATATGTGTATGCCATTTCATCTATCTGTCCGCCTTCCACCGCTTATCCGGATGTGGGATGCGTTGGCAACAGGCTAACCAAGGTGGTCCCAGATGTCCTTCCCCCTATCCATGTCCTCCAGCCCCTGCTCGGCCGGATGGGATGTATACCAAATCCCTCCAGTTTGTTCCCAGTCTGTCTCAGGGACTCCTCCCAGTTGAAAGTGCTTGGAAAGCCTCTCTAGAGAGGCTCTCTTACTTTGTGATACGAGCAACGGTGGGGTACATGCATTCTTACAGCATTATTCCGCCTGGTTTCATTACTGAATGGGAAACGTTGCTTGTTGTTTGTCTGTTCATTCACCCGCACAGAGCGGCGATCACGATGAAGATGAAGTCTGCAGTGGAATGGCTTCACTAGATGTGCGTTACCGCCAAAAAGTCAAGGTTGTCTTTACTCTCGACAGTCTCCGCCGGCATCAGCAAAAAGCAGGGGAAACTGCAAGCAGACCAAGCTGGCCAATCACAGTTCTTCCGGCATCTCTGTAGCAACCGTAGCCCCCAGGTGTGTGTCAGCTATGGCGTGACCTCTGAGCCTACTCGATCCAGACGTTTGTGCCTCCCACCGTCACATCCAGTTCTGACACGTCCCTGCTGTTTCAACGTCTCTTCACTGGCTTCCAGTAAAACAAAGAATTGATTTTAAAATACTTCTCATTGTTTTGAAAGCTATGAATGGCCCAGCTCCGTCCTACGTCACTGACATGCTCACTGAATACACACCGGTCAGACCCCGTAGATCATCAAGTAAAGCAGTGTTTTCCAACCACTGTGCCGTGGTACATAAGAGTGACGTGAGAGCTCATCAGGTGTGCCGTGGGAAATTACTCAGTTTCACCTAATTGGTCTAAAAAACTTTTTTTGAAAACTAATTATATTATTGTCTGCAAAATAACATGCCATTGTCGAGTGTCTGTGCCGTCTACTGACCGGCAGAGTAATAATGTCATACTCTTCCATATCAGTAGGTGGCAGCCGGTGGCTAATTGCCTTGTATTCTGAGACAAGAGAATTAGTGATGCCTGGACGCCACAGGTGGCAGGGACAGTGGCATTGTGGCTGGCGAGAAAGAAGAAATATGAAAGATCGTAAAATGCTTTTTTCTTTGTGCTTGTTTGTTTCCGATTCAAGATACTTTGATAAGAATGACGGTATATTGTTTATACAGGCCACAGAGTTTCATTTTTTTCAATGAAAAAATGTACCTTGGCTCAAAAAAGGTTGAAAAACACTGGAGTAAAGTAGTCTCCACACTATACCTAGATTTCGAAACAGCTTATGGTGCCGTCAGTCATTATGGTCCTACTCTCTGGAATGCTCTACACATGAACTAAGGTCTGCTACAACAGTATCTCCTTTTAAAAGCAGACGTACAAAAATTCGCTTTTAGTTTAGGTTTAAATTGTGTGGCTAACAGGTACATTTTTTAAAATCATAGAATCAGTATTATTATCATAATAATTCCCTTTATAATAATAGTGATAATAGCTACTAATCTTATTCCATTTTTATTGTAATACCTTTTTATGTTGTTCTCTTTTTTTCTTGCTTGCTTGATTTTATTTTGAAGCACATTGAGTCTACACCTGTCATATTAAATGTGTTACATCCATAAACGTGACTTGATTATGCACAAAGCTGCAATAAGTATGGCAAAACCACTTAACGCAGGAGCAGAATTCCAGCTAAAGAAACACTCCTTTCACTGATATTGATCATTCAATGCTATAGCAGATTAGCTGTGAGGAAACCAGCCAGCGTCTCTCATTAAGTGACTTTATTTTTGCATCGGTTGTCTTGTTTGAATATTTGTTATTGGCGGCAGCAATGGCCTGAAATGGTCTCTTAATTACATTACTTGATATCCAAATAAAGGTTAAGTCATATCACCTCAAAAAACACTGCACAGATCAGGAAACACGTAAAGGTTTTGACAATTTGTCTCGATTGAATTTGCATGTTCATGCGACAATGTAATTCAACATTTTTGAAGTTGTATTCTGTCCATGTTCATTTGCCATCCAATTGTGCAAGAATTTGAAAACTAGAATAAGTCTTGGCCTGAAATCACATGTCTCATTTCAGAATAAAGGCAAGCAAAGCTTTTCCTAGAATTGGTGGGTGAGTACAGTTCTACTATGTCACATTGTGTGCGCGTGTGGGGTAATTCTAGAGTGATGCAAATGGGTTGTAGCAAGTGACAACCTTGACAAAAGATCACACCAACACTCCCTAGCACATGCCACACACACAAACAAAGACGCGCACACACACACACACACACACACACACACACACACACACGCAGACAGACATTGAGACAAGCCCAGACAGAGGTCCATGATGCCTGTGAACTCTGAGCTGGCAGCGTTTTCCCGCATCATGATGTGGGCTCCATGCATTCCAACCATAGCAGCCTGCCCAAACACCCCCTCTGGAGCACAGCCAGGGTGTTTATGTCTGACCAATAATCCTTGTTGAATAGTAACATAGTGTACCAAGGCGTATCAAGGATTACATTGTCCTATTTTTGAGAAAAAGCATAGAAGTGGAAATTTCATGCAGATACTCATGCACATACCGCACTCACAAACATACACGCAGACACCGACAGTGATGAACATACCCAGTTTTCCACAGAGGAAGCGGACCCTGTAGTTGCGACAGAGGCCATGAGCCTGGTCCTTGTTGAGGCAGACAAAGCCATAGTCCTTGTCAATCTTGTGGATCACATCTCCTGTCTGGTTGGACGGGATGCCGTCAAGGGTTTCAGCCTGGATAAGGGAAATATGAAGGACAAAAGTCAGTGGAGGGTACTATTTGGAAAGGCGCTTTATAAACACCCGAGCATTATTGTCAAATTGTGTGAGACACCAATGGTGTTGGAGGAATTTCGAAATGTTGGGAAATACACCAGTCTATAGCTTGAGAGCGAGACCGAGAGTCAGGCCACTTGGCATCAGGACATCCCTTGTTTGCAGGCATCTAAAATGATGTGCTTTTGCATCAGACATCTGGTATGTGTCTAGTGTCTGACTTTTGTTGGCAAACAGCAGAAATGTCATGAAGGCCACCAGAGCTGAGGCTTAGGGCTCGCTGTTCCATCGTGCTGGACACAAGGACTAACTTTAAGGTAAGGTCCTGCACGGATCCAGTTTTGGAACATCATAATGCAATGCTCAGCAAATTTACGCACAGCTGGCACAGCATGCACCTTTGTTAATTACTTCAGTTTTCTGACAAAGTACCTGGATTTAACGGCAATCAGCTCTCTGTGCTTCTTTGTTTCTCCACCAATTTCCACAACATTTTGCAACACATTGCTCTTTTACATAGGCCTTTTACATGGGAACGGGTGAAAGCTTGAACGCCGCTTGCACTAAGAGTGCTCTTGCGCAATCCAGCAGACTTCCCTTCAAAGAGAGCGGGTGGTATAAAGCAGTGGAGACGCCAGCAGGGATTGCCAACTCTCCTTGTTTTCATATGTGGTTTCATTTGTTTAATGATGCTAATGTCTCAAAATGTATGTGGTAACCACTTCCTTTCCTGATAAACCTTTCTAAAAGAGCAATATAATTATGACCTCTTGAACTACTGTGCCCTTCGGTGTTACCATTACGGTACAAACAGCAACAGGAACGTGCTGACGTTCAGTCTCAGGCACTGAGCCTCTTCACATTTCCTTGTGGTCAGATAATCCAAAACAAATCACAACCGCATTACGTAACGTATTTGAATTATTTGAAATAAATAGACTTGACTGCTAAAAATAGAGATCCCACAGAGGCAAATTATACAATGAAAACAGCAAACTGAGGAAAACTTTGAGTGTGTCCAGACCCTGTGGGGAAATGATGACAACCTGGCCGTTCCTTCTAAATGCTTTTGAAAATAGAGTGAATTTTCAGCTACTAACTACATGGTAAAAGCATTTCAAAAAAACTTGAAAACTAAGATTCGTATATTCCTGGAGCTCATTATTTTAAGACAACAATCCAATGGGCATTATTTCTGATTTTATCAGACGGGGGAAAAAAAGCACAGTCCAGTAAGAGACCAAGAGAACATAGAGGACAGATCGCAAGGGAGTTGAAAAGATGTAATGGAGCAAATTGATAAAGTTACACCGTTGCACAGCAGTCATAAAAAAGAGCAGCTGGAGCCTACAGTAGCCATTTTTTTAAAAATGGTAATGGTACGGGTGTTGGAGGCGGTGTGGGCAGACCTGGCACTGCCCCTTATCTTCATGGAAGGCTAACAGCTGCTGCTTAATGGTGCCAGGCTGGATCCACATTCACTGGCTGCGGCCGTGTCCCATCCCAGCAGCACAATAATGGCAAGTTGGCTCAGCGCTGGTGATTGGCTGACCGGAAGGACATAACCCCAACAAAACTGGACGAATGAGCAGCTGGAGCTCCTCTTTGGTACACTATTAATTCAACATTACTGTTGCTGCATGTAGATGTGAGTTTAAAGTTAGAATTCTTACGACTTTCATGAAATTAAACCCAATTTTTGATGCTATTTATGGTCATTTCTTCTGCAATACAGTGACGGAGACATTCCCTTGTTGCATTCACATTGGCTTGTCATGCCTTAGAGATTTTGCCGGAAACAATGCGACATGTAATCCATCGTAATTTTATCTCAGCGATAACAGCCGCTGTTTACTGTTCGCTGTCTTTACACTGTGTTAAACGGGACTGCTAATGCAATTGGAACATCCTTTCACTGCTGCTTCACGATAAAAGCACTCAGCTGGCAAAACACTGAGTGGTTTATATTTGGAAGAAGGGCCGGGAGAGGCGATGTATTTGTCACTGAGGTGAGGCGATTGTTCATCAGAAATGCGTCTACAAAAAAAGACAACGGCCATTTTTTGACAGCAGATTGCTATTAAATATTCCAGGGAGTAATGGAATAAGAGGGATCAGCCACAGTGAGCCCTTAGATGACTCCTCAGCAAGCTCACCGTCAGCTAACCTTTTACGGTGTCCTGCTGTAGTGTGGAAAAATACTCGCGTCGTGTGCAGTGCAAGATTGTGGATGTAATTATTATTGACTGACGTCTTTGTTAAACCAATGTGAGTCTGTTTGGCTGCACTGTAAACGGATACACCAGTTCTTCTGCTGTGTTTCTGACGCAGTAGCTGCTCAACCGGTGTTTGCTGTAGTATTTCACCACACTTGCTGTTACCACGGTAACCACGGGCGTCTCAAATCATCAGGACTGAAATCTTAAGGATTACAACTGCAGGTGCAAGCTGCAGCCACAAAGGTCTTTAAAGTGCATTTGCATTATATTTGATCTTAAAAAACATGTTAGCTACAGTATTGTACATACATTCGGTTCGTTTTGGTTTGGTTTCACACTGCAATTATGCGAGCGCCCTAAAGAACTTTACACGACGTACTTGCGTCCTGTCGTCATCAGTGATGCAGGCTGCATCTTAACAATGTTAAGATTTGTTAGATGGTTTGTTAGCGGACGTGCGTCTGACGTCAGCGTGTTGTCAACTCAGCAGGTAACTTTGACAAGATGAATGAACAGACGCATATTGTTGCCACTACGCTGTTATTGCTATGGCATTACTCTCTGCAGCACCAACTATATTTGAGGCCAGTTCAAATTCGCCAAATGAACGTCTTCGTTGTGTGAACATTTTATCGGCGCCGACAGGAGAGGAGGAGAAGACTGCAAGCAATCCTGAATTTTTGTGCGTTTTTTCCAGTTGACTTCTTATTGTGTCCTCATCTCGTCTCCTCCCCCCCCATGTGCTCCCGCAGCTCATTTTTCCTGCGATCTCCTGTGACAGGTCTGGTAGTTCTGTCTTGTTCAGTGGTTTGGGGTACGTGGGAACCATGGGAACTTCCTGTAAATGCTCTGAAAGTCCGAACCATACAGACGATGCTTTCACACTAGCAACGAATTGAACCTTTGTTAAGTCTGATCCGGACCGAGACTGCCTCTTTTCGTCCGACCAAATTTTGTCTATTTGGTCCGGACTGTGGTCCGAGGGAGGTTTCATGTCGGTAATTTTGATTCAGATCAAACTGAAAAGTCCGAAAGTCCGGACCAAACAAGGTAGGTGTGAAAATGCCCCTAGACTGAAATAAACTTCTTCTGCCATAACTATGTAAGTTTATCTCTTTTGTCAGCCCGTGAGACATGACCTTGTGTGGTCTCGCCCTGTTCCTAATGCACGCTCTTAGAATGTTCTCTGTACTGTATAACTAGTAGAGACAGTAGCTTCACATGTGTTTAGCCTAGTGTAGCACAAAGACTGAAAAAAGGAAGAAACAGTAGCCTAGCTCTGGCAAAAGTGCAAAAATATGATGTTGGGGTTTACCATGGTTAAAGGGGCACCAAACTGTGTAGGTGTGATCAATTAGATTTGGCTATCAGGATATTCAAAGATAATCATAAATAATAATTTTGATTAATAAAGTCCTCGGGGCATGATATCAAAGGAAATGATAGCCAATTAATTGATTGAGTCTCATAAAATACACTAAACTATCAAGTTGGTACTTAGATTAATAATTAAATTAATAACTAGAATTACCATCAATAGCTAGTGGCTAAAGGATTTGGAATTAAATTGTAGTATGGTGTCAAACAATGAGTTTGTGTGTGTGTGCTCAGGTCTGAGTGCGCGCCAAACGGAACGTGTGTGTGCTTCTGTGGGTCTAGCGTGCACGAGCATCAACACACGTGATGGTCAGGCAAAGGAAAGTCTAGCTCAAACGGCGGTAAGGCTAAGTAGAAGCTGCAAAATTAGCATACAAAAACTCAGCATTAAATGTACATCATTAAACTAAACAGTCCTGTACTGTACAAGGACAATGTTAAGCTAACATGCTATGCCCAGCTTGGCGCTAACTTGCTTCGTGCTTCTTAAAGTTTAGCTGGCAGACGTTCTTTGTTAGCGCTAAACCTTATTTGCAGGAATCCTATGCAGGCGCTGTGGTAAGATTGAGAGTTTGGGTTCTGAAGGAAGGCAGGCAGGCTTCTGTGTTGCGGCCTTAACCTGTCCTCTGTCGGTAGCTCTGCTCTGAGCAGGCCGATCTCGCTGGAGGGCAGCGGGGTGTTGCTTGCCTCCCGCAGCGAAGATGAGCAGAGAAAGAGGAAGAGCAGATGGTCGCTGAAGACATTATGGATTTTGTGACTTTTGGGTGCCATGTCAGAATGTTGCATTCCTGCTGCATTCCCTGGCTCTCAGGATTGTGGGACAAAAGAGAATGCAGTCTTTAAATCAAAGCTCAGTTAAAATCACCCACATGAATGATCTCATCCGTTGAGTCCTTTTGTGTTTCTACATGTGTTGCAGACACAGAACACATGCAAATAAAACCGCTATGGAGTTGATGGAAGCCATATTTTTCTGATGGAAAGACTGCAAAGACTTTCCCTCTGCTTCTAGTCTTTTTGTGCTGAGCTAGGAAAAACCTCTTTACCTCTCTGATCACATTTGATCATTTTGCTTTTAAATCTAAAATAAATATTTTAAAGTGCTTAACACAAATTTAAAAAATCTTCATATTCCCGCAAATGATCTATGCTCACTGTTAGGTGAAGGGTCAAGGTCAAATTTATTTATAGAGCTCTTTGGTACAAACCTGGTTTGTTTATAAAGAGCTTTACAACAATGCAATTGAGCAATAAAAGATGATCAAAAAACATAGTTACTTAAATACATTCATAGATACACAGTAGACACATACAGACATTCATATCAAATGTAGAATGAAGTCATGTTAAGAATCGTTCTTCGAGATTCTGCTGTTCATTTATTTTAAGGGACACTATTCCAGTATCTTGGTGCAGCCACTGAGAAGGCCCTGTCGCCGAAAATATTCCGCCATGTACGTGGGATGGTCAACAACCCTTGATCTGTAGATCTGAGGGGCCTAGCTGTAATGTATGGGCATAGAAGTTCAGAAATGCAGCTCGGGGCGAGAGCATTCAGAGCTTTGAATACAAACAGTAGAATTTCTTAAGGAATTTGATACTGAGCGAGGAGACAGTGCAAAGGATGGGTGTAATATGTTTTCTTAGGCTGAATAGGAGTCTTGCTGCAGCATTCTGTACCAGCGGTAAGTGGTGATATGAAAATAAAGGGAGTTACAGTAGTCGAGTCTTAAGGGTATTATAGCATGGATGATTTGATTCCAAATCCTTATGCAATAAGAATGTCTTGATCTTGGATATGAGGTGGAAGAAGCTAGTTTTGACCACTGTTTTCACCTGTCTATCAAATTTCTGATGTTATTCCTAAGTTTTTTGCATAGGGTCTGATGTGATTGGATAACTGGTTGAGGGACGGAGCAGTGGTGTTGGAGGAGCTTAGGGGTGTGGAATATTATTATCTGTTTTATTTTCATTTAATTGTAGAAAGTTATTAGCCATCCATCCTTTAATATCATCCAGACATTCAATGTGGAGGTACAGCTGCATGTCATCTGCATAGCAGTGAAATGAGATGTAAGAGTGAAACCAGTCGCTGTGCCAGAGACTCAAACCCAATGACTCAGGCGATCAATAAGTATCGCAAGGTCCACTGTGTCAAAGGCAGTGTTTAGATCTAAAAGAACAAATACTGAGGAGTGACCACCATAAGCTGCTACCAGGAGATCATTGATTAACCTCCACAGTGCAGATTCTGTGCTGTGGTGTGCACGAAAGCACAACTCAAACTTCTCAAAGGTGTTATTGCTTGAAGGAATTGTAGCATCTGTTGAAGGACTGTTCTGAATGCAACCGCAGGGGGGCACAAGCCAGTGTCTTCTTGTGCCAGTCCCAAGTCTGGATAAATGCAGAGGGTTGTGTCAGGAAGGGCATCCAACGTAAAACACATACCAAATTAAAAAATGCGAATCACGACAATGACTTCCATACCGGATCGGTCGGGGCCCGGGTTAACAACGACCGCCACCAGTGCTGTTGACCTACAGGGTACCGGTGGAAATTGGACTACTGTTGGTCGAAGGCGAAGAAGGAGAGGAGGAAGGTGTGTTCGTAGGCAGAGAGAGAAGAGGAAAGCTAAGAATGTAGGACTGACAGTAGGGACGTCGAATGTTGGGACTATGACAGGGAAGGCTAGAGAGTTGATCGACATGATGCAGAGAAGGAAGGTGGACATACTGTGTGTCCAGGAGACCAGGTGGAAGGGTAGCAAGGCTAGAAGCTTAGGAGCAGGGTTCAAGTTGATCTACCATGGGTCGGATAGGAAGAGAAACGGAGTAGGAGTTATCCTGAAAAAAGAGTTTGTGAGGAATGTTCTAGAGGTGAAAAGAGTGTCAGACAGGTTGATGAGCCTGAAGCTGGAAATTGAAGGGGTGATGTTCAATGTTGTGAGTGGTTATGCCCCACAGGTAGGATGTGAGTTAGAAGAGAAGGAGAAATTCTGGAGTGAGTTAGATGAAGTGATGCAGAGCATCCCCAGAGGTGAGAGAGTGGTGATTGGTGCAGATTTCAATGGGCATGTAGGTGAAGGGAACAGAGGTGATGAGAATGTGATGGGCAGGTTTGGTCTTCAGGACAGGAACGCAGAAGGACAGATGGTGGTAGACTCTGGTGATGGACAGGCTGACAGATGAGGTTAGACAGGAATCTCCATGGACTATGATGTTTGCGGATGACATTGTGATTTGTAGTGAGAGCAGGGAGCAGGTGGAGGAGAATCTAGAGAGATGGAGGTCTGCTCTGGAAAACAGAGGAATGAAGCTTAGCCACAGTAAGACAGAATACATGTGTGTCAATGAGAGGGACCCAGGTGGAACGGTGAGGTTACAGGGAGCAGAGGTGAAGAAGGTGCAGGACTTTAAGTACTTAGGGTCAACGGTTCAGAGCAATGGAGACTGTAGAAAAGAGGTGAAAAGGCAAGTGTGTTGTGTGATAAAAGAGTATCAGCAAGAATGAAAGGAAAGGTGTTCAAGACGGTGGTGAGACCAGCGATGTTGTACAGCTTAGAGACAGCGGCACTGAAGAAAAGACAAGAGGCAGAGCTGGAGGTGGCAGAGCTTAAGATGCTGAGGTTCTCTTTGGGAGTGACGAGGATGGACAGGATCAGGAACGAGTACATCAGAGGGACAGCTCATGTTAGATGTTTCGGAGATAAAGCCAGAGAGGCCAGATTGAGGTGGTTTGGACATGATCAGGAACGAGTACATCAGAGGGACAGCTCATGTTAGATGTTTCGGAGATAAAGCCAGAGAGGCCAGATTGAGGTGGTTTGGACATGTTCAGAGGAGAGACTGTGAATATATCGGTAGAAGGATGCTGAGGTTGGAGCTGCCGGCAGGAGGTCTAGAGGAAGACCAAAGAGGAGATTTATGGACGTAGTGAGAGAGGACGTGAAGTTAATTGGTGTGAGTGAAGAGGATGCAGAGGACAGGGTTAGATGGAGGCACATGATTCGCTGTGGCGACCCCTGAAAGGGAGCAGCCCAAAGGAAAAGAAGAAGTTGAAGGACTGTTCTGCATCTGTTGTTTCCAGTACTTTACTCAGAAATGGCAGTTTTAAAATGGGTCTAACATTATTTAGTGTTAGAGGATCAAGACCTGTTTTTTTAGAAGGGGTTTGAACTACAGCATGTTTCATCCAAGGTGGGACATTGCCAGTAAGAAGAGAGCTGTTTATAATTTTAAGAGTGCTCAAGCCAATTTCCCCAATAACCTCCTTCAGTAACTTACTTGGAAGAATTGCAAGGCAGCTGGTAGTAGGCTTCATGCCAGAAATTGTTTTGTCAAGTTGGGGAAGGGAAATGGTCAGAAAATTATTGCTGGTGAACTGTTGTGCGGAGAGGCGGCAGCCTTATCAGAGGGAAAGATATTCAGTCTGATATTTTCCACCTTGTCTAAAAAAATTATTTTAAAGTCTTCACAGCTCATTGGTGAGGGGTCTAGACTGTGTTAATGTGGCTTAGTAGGATTTTGGGGTCATGGCAGCTATTCTCAATAGTTTTGGATCCTTAACAGACAGATGTTATTTTGACAAAGTATGATTATAAATATCATAGGAGACTTGGACCCTGTCATTCTTCCATTTTTACTCTGCTTTTCTGCAGTCCCTTCTAACAGATCCTTATTTTAAAAATCTAAAATTAAATTAAAATGGACGTTTGTTAAGGGCACTGTGGCTTGGTGGCGGAGCGGGTCGTGCACCAATTGGGAGGTCGGCGGTTCATTCCTGGCTTCCACCTTGTCGAATTGTCCTTGAGCAAGACACTGAACCCCAAATTGCTCCCGAGGGCTGTGTGTGAATGGTTATTTTGTGTGTGAATGGGGTGAATGTGATATGTAGTGTGTGAAGCGCTTTGAGTAGTCGGAAGTCTAGAAAGGCGCTATACAAGTACAGTCCATTTACCATTTAAGGACACAAAGTTTAGGACATGTCTTGGTATTTGTAGGCAGGCTGCAGGCTGACACTATAATGGGGCACTCTACTGGGTTCTCACTGTCACATCATTAATTAAAACTGCTGGCTGAGACATGAATAACCAGATTAGGCTACTTACGTTCCATACAGACATCATATCCTAAATATGATCCAAAGCAGGATAAGGCTCATAAACAGAATGCTGTGTATGACTGTGCCTCTACTCGAGTCATGCAGCACCTGATCATTTAAATAGAACATATAATGATGAAAGTTGTTATGATCTAGAGTCTAGACCCTAAAGTTAAAATGCAGGCTTGAGATCAAGGCCAGTCCAACGCAGGGAGTGTAAAGCCAGTGAGCAAGTGAACTGCGGAGCCATTAAATAAAATAACTGCAGCCAGCGGTTTTGATTCAAGATATGACAGAATGTGTCAGTGAGCAATGCGAACAGAGCTCCAGTGACATTTTGCAGGTGAGCCACACCTCTAAGATATTTCCTTTATTGATTTCCCCTGAAGGGGAAATTTAGATTGGCACAGCAGCACAGGAGAATGCAACAAGAAGAACAGAATACAAAAACATTAGAATCAGAATCAAATGTGTGCAGTTTGTACACAATTCTCTCTCCTTGTTGTGCCAGTGTGTGTGTATGTTGTGTGTCTGTCTCCACTGTGGATGTGGCGCTCCCACACGGCTGCGGCACTCTGGTCTGCACACCTGTGCCTCATCAGCAGACGATTTAAGCCTGTGTCTCCCAGAGCTCTCCGCCAGATCTTCAGCTTACCTCTGTGGTAACAGTACGGCCGAATTGCGATCTCAAGCTCAGGTTAGTTTCCAAGTCAAGATTCCGTCTCATGCTCATTGTTTTTTCTTGTGTGCCCAGGATCCCTCCCTGCGTTTCCATGAGCCTTCCTGCCGCCAACTAAAAAACTCCACACAGGTCTACATCAGTCTACCGCCAGAGCCCACAGTCTTCTCCTACGCCAGTTCTCTGCCACACCATCAGTCAGCCTTCCCTCGCTCATCAACCAACCCCGGATGACCCCTCCGACTTACCCCCCCCCACTTCCTGTGCTAAATAAAATACTTCTGATTCTACACCTACAGGGGCGGCTGTGGCTTGGTGGCAGAGTGGTCATCCACCAATCTGAAGGTTGGCGGTTCGATCCCAGCTTACCCCAGCCATGTGTCGAAGTATCCTTGAGCAAGATACTGAACCCCAAAATTGCTCACGAAGCTACGCCTTCGAGTGTGCCTTGTGAGTGTGCCTTGTGAGTGTGCCTTGTGAGTGTGTGTGAATGATAAGTTAATTTGTACTGATGGGCAGTTAGCGTATGAATGTGTGTGAATGTGATATGTAGTGTGAAAGCGCTTTGCGTAGTCGCTATACAAGTACAGTCCATTTACACCTGCTCCTCCTCTCGAGTCGTGCAAATCTGGGTCCAGCCTTCCTATCACCTCTGACCATACCATGGAACCTGCAGACTCAAACCCTGACCTCTCCACCCTCCGTCACCATCTCCGATCACTAACAGAACAGAGTCAGTTTTTGGTAAATCAGTTCTCCCAATTATTTGCACAAATAGCATCTCTAACCACCCGTGATTCCCAGCCTGCTTCAGCTCCCCTGGCCGCCTCGTCGGCTGCACCGGTGCCCCCTGTTTCAGTCCCAGCAGCGGCTCCTCCCAGGGAATCCCACGCTACTGACCTTGAACCTTTTTCTGGGGAATAAGGTAAATGTCGACGCTTTTTGTTGCAATGTGTCTTAGGAGACTATGAATACCTGGTTATGCCGTTCGGCCTCACTAATGCCCCGGCAGTCTACCAAGCCTTAGTAAATGACGTGCTCAGAGACCCACTTAACCTTCTCGTGTTTGTCTATCTCAGCGACATTCTAATTTTCTCACAATCCATGACTGAACATGTTTCCCATGTCCACCAGGTCCTGTTACGACTCCTAGAAAAAAAGCTCTATGTAAAGGCAGAGAAATGCGAGTTTCACGTCTAGACGGTATCCTTCCTGGGGTACATCATTGAGAGGGGGAAGATAAGAGCGGACCCAGCCAAAATCCAAACAGTGTCTGACTGGCTCCAGCCCACCTCCCGTAAGCAGCTGCAATGATTCCTGGGGTTCGCAAACTTCTACCGGCGATTCATCCAAGGCTACAGTGAAGTGGTGGCTCCTCTGACCCAGCTCCCCTCTCCGACTAAGGTGTTTACTTGGTCACCAGCAGCCGAAATGGCGTTCTGCAGGCCTAAGGATCTAGTTAGATCCTGGTCTAACCAGACCCAGCGCGCCGGTTCATTGTAGAAGTGGATGCTTCGGAGACTGCCGTGGGGGCGGTGTTGCCTCAAAGAGCAGAACTGGACCAAAGAATCCATCCTTGCGTATTCTCTCGCCGCCTGTCCCCTGCAGAAATTAATTACGACGTGGGCAACAGGGAACTTTTGGTGGTGAAACTGGCGTTTGTGACATTGGTTGGATGGAGCCAGCCAACCTTTAGAGGTCTGGACAGATCATAAGCACTTGGACTACATCCAGAGCGCCAAAAGGCCGTCTCCACGTCAGGCCCTGGTAGGCATTATTCTATGGCTGATTCCACTTCACACTTACTTATGGACCAGGAACCCGTAATATCAAGCCGTACGCGCTTTCCCGGCAGTTGACCCATGGCAGCAGTGACCTGGGATGTCAAGTCTGCCGTCCAACGAGCCCTACGCACCCAACTGGATCCAGGCAACGTTCCCCACGGCCTTTTGTTTGTCCCTGAAACTGTCTGACGGCAAGTTCTCCAGTGGGCCAACACTTCTAAATTCTCATGTCACCTGGGGGCTGGTTGCACACTCACTCTCCTCAAGAGGAGATTCTGGTGGCCTACCGCCGACTCCGGGGCCTACGTGGCGGCATGCAATGTCTGCGCCCGCAGGTCTTCTGCAACCCCTCCCGGTCCTGGGTCATCCATGGTCCCACATTTTCCTAGACTTTGTGACCAGTCTGCCCATTTCCAGAGGGCACACGGTCATCCTCTCCATCGTAGACTGCTTTTCCAAGATTTTGTTGCACTTCCCAAGCTGCCAACTGCCCAAGAGGCAGCCGACCTTCTGGTGCTTCATGTAGTCCGCATCCATGGCATTCCGATGGACATAGTGTCAGACAGAGGTCCACAGTTCATGTTTCAACTCTGGAAAGCTTTCTGCCGGGGCTTGGGCGCCTGGGTCAGCCTGCCTTCCTGGTATCACCCTCAGACCAACCAACAGGGAGGCATTGGGTGCTGTGGCGTTGTGGAGTCTGATGGGAGATAGCACAAATGAGCATCCTAAGAGCTTTGATGCACAGGGCTAGACATGTCTGTGGCTGAACATGCTCTTGAGATGTCTCAGCTCTGCATAAAGAGGATGAGAGGGTTTTTTCCGGATGGCTTCCCTATCATCCTACTCTCGGTCACTGCCACCACACTGTCCAGTTCCATCCCCACTACCGAGCTGGCCTTACTTACCAGCTTGCGCAGTTTGTTGGCACCACAAGTCCCGATGCCACCTTCCCAGCACACCACAGCAAAAAAGATGACACTGGCCACTACAGACAGGTAGAACATCTGTAGCAGCCTGGTGCACGCATAAGACATGAGCCTCCTCAGGAAGAACAGCCTGCTCTGTCCTTTTCTGCGCATTTAGACAAAGTTTGTCTAAATCCCACCCATACCCTCTTGCTACAACAGATCCAACATCCTCAATGTATATGACACTGTACAAAATATTATAGAAAACCATCAATCTGTGATGGTAAATGGACTTTACTTGTATAGCGCCTTTCAAGTCTTCACACTACATATCACATTCACCCCACTAAAACACATTCATACACTGATGGCAGGTGCCAACTGCTCATCGGTCCAAAAAAAACAACTAATTCACACACACCCTGAAAGCACAGCCCTCGGGAGCAATTTGGGGTTCAGTACATGGCTGACCCACTCTACAACTAAGCCATAGCCGCCTCTAATGCAGGTTATATTTTTTTTAATGCAGAACTATTTAGCTGTAACACATGTTAAATTTGCTTTGTTAATTTTAAAGTGTGTACTGCAATCTAAAAAGCATTATAAAATACTGTATATTGGATAACAAAACATGGACATTCATAAATGTCAGACAGCCTCCTGATAATACTTGCACCTCAGTACAGGAAGGACAGACTCGAGGCGCCCTTGTAGCTCACCTGTTAGAGCGTGTAGCACGTATCAAGGCTAAGTGCTTACTGCAGCAGCCCGGGCCATTTGCTGCGTGTCATTCGCATCTGTCTACACTGCCTTTCGTGTCTCTTTTACTATACTGTCAAAATAAAGCGAAATGCCAAAATAATAATAATAATAATGACAGAGACTGTCCTTTGGTGAATTGCCAAGTATACTCAAGGCATTTAATTAGTAGATTTACCATTGTTTCATTTAAGTATGAAACTGAAATATTTCTCAAATATTCCACCTTTGCAATTTGCAGTTGAACATCTACACAGAGGGAGCTGGAGGATTTCTGGGTAAACTGACTCTGAAAAATATTACCATGGCACAATATTAAAGTTTCAGAGTTTCTGCTGATAAGCTATCAGTGGGTTTTCATGTAGCTTCAGAAGAATATGATAATGACTTGCCAGCATCAGCAGCTCTCATCTCTGTGGCTTGGTGACTGCATTTGATATCAGTAAGGTGTGTGTGTGGACGTGCACAAACACTCCTAACATGTATGCGTGTTTGATGAAGGAAGACAAGATTTACCTGGATGTCCAGGGGACTGGTACACAGTCGGTCTGGATAGGCCTCATGCAGGTCAGACAGTTTCTCCCAGTCTCCAGATCCCCTCTCATCATCCCTGTCAAACCATTCTGTCCACTCTGCCTCTGTGGGACACACACACACACACACACACACACACACACAGACGTACACACCAGTAGCTCCCAGTTCAGTGGTCAGACAGCCAAGTGGTAGATATTAGACTAATCTACGTCAAGGCTTTGACTTGTAGTCCATTTAGGCTGTCAGAGAGCATTTGTAGCAGAGTAATTGAAGGGCTCTCTCCTCTCATAATGTTCTCTGTCTGGCTTCCACAGCAGGGGGTGATGTGCATTTGACTGTGGGCCTGAATATCAATCTGGAGCTCCACACACAGCGTGCTGCGAGTCCTGCACTCAAACATTCCCAGCCTGCCGTGGAATGTTCGAGCGCCGCTCTCAGAGCCTCTTCCACTGCGTGTATTATCTGCGTGTGTGCATGTGCCCATAGCTGCATGCAGCAGTGTGGCAGTTTCATTCAAAGTGCTGCTATCTGATGGGAGATGATAAGCATCGAATATGAATCAGCTTTGAACTAAAAAGGAGGGGTCAGTAACAGCAGCATACCAGACGGCTGGGTATGAGGCAGACGTATTCATGAGAAGATGATGTGGTGATGAGATCACCGAGGCTGATCAATTACCGGTCAGGAAGAATTTAAAGAGCCCCAGTGAGATGATGAAACAAGTGTAGGAGTTTTGTTTGTACACACAGGGTGTGTGTACAGTTATTGAGATCCTGCAGGTGAATTAGAGTTACTTTTCATCATACTCCCTTCAATAAACTTCACAGAGATTTATTGAAAGCAGCAATAAGCAACAATTTTTGTGGTGGAGAAAAGTACAGAAGTGTTGATTAATCATGGAGCCCAGAGGGATTTACAATGATCATTTTATAAATGATGAAGTACATATTTCAAAAGAAACACCGTTTGGATTTGTCAAAGGTGTTAAGAGGGTGCAGAACAATAAGGAATGAGTTAGGGAATGTAGGATACACACCAAATTTCTTTTTGGACTCAATATCGTCAGATAGTTTGTTGCATACAAGATGGTTTTGATCATTATGCAAGTGCAGCTATGCTAATTAAACGTTGGGCCGGCCAATGCTTTTTGTCATTTAGGCAATACCACGTCCATATGGAGTCTGAAATGTTAGCTGTAGTCACCTTGAGAAACAAATGCGGCTCATATCAATGCACAAGAGGCGTGGATACACCACTAGCTGCTTGTTACATGCATTGGCTATATTGTTACTTTGTCAGTGTAGGGGGATGCTTCACCAGGTCGCCTGATCCAGATTTTGCCAGTTGAGCTGGCCGAGGTTCGGTGCTGAGCCATACTGCTGTTTTTAGGCATGCCAACAACTGAGTATAGTTCTTACCATTTTACCTCTCTACTGTAGCTCTTTAGCGCTCAGTTGAGGCAATTGGTTTGTGAAAAGATATTTATGAACTAATACATGAAGAAAAACATCCCAATTTTGTTTATGGACCCAGTACTTTGCTTCCACTCCACAATGTGGCATGCGGTACTAGATGGCGATGTCACTGCACAGCGTCAATAGGAAAATTTCCAATTTTCAAATCATTCCTTTGGTCTAGATAAGACTTTACAGGCAGGCCAACGTGTTAACCACTTTGGAAGTGGTTTAGTCCTGGACCAGGAGTGAGTGGGCGGCTGTATACACCGGTTACTGTCTCCCTGGTATCAAGACCTTAGGTCAAGTGATGACAACTAAGCCAGTGTCAGTTGCTTATGAAGACCATGAAATATGATTGAAACTCTGTATGTGTAAAGAGTCAACAGTAGTCAACATTTTAATGTTTAAAGAATATCAGAGGGCCAGATCTACTAAGGAAATGGTGTTATGCAGTTGTGCGCTGCGGTTTTCATAGATTCTGCGGTCGAAATCTGTGTGTATTCAGTATCTTGTTTAATAAGAGAGTAGCTCCTTATGCAGTCAGCTCCTGGACTGACCCTGGTACTGACCTCCAGACGCACACTGCGAGGGAAGAAGAGCTCGTAGTCCAGCAGTGGGATATCAATGAGATCGCCAGTGTAAGTGACTACAAAATATTTACTATGGCCGTGTTTCAATATAACGCAATATACTGATATAATAAGACACATCAAAGGCACCCACAGTTAACACAAGGCACCTGTGGGGAGAGGGGGAGAGAGAAAGAGCAGCAGGTGGAGGTAGAGATGGTGTTGACGTGATACGCACAATTAAATGCCTTAACAAAAGAAAAGAACGTTCAGTTGCAACCTGAACAGAGGCATAGAATTTTGCCCGCATCGTCACAAATGGCGTGTTCTTAGTAAATGCAGCAGAACACATGATCACCCTCTGTTAACATGTCTCCTCCTGTTGTTTGCACAATCCTCCCTTAAATGCATTTGTGACAGACGCACTTTGGGAACCGTGACTCCAGCCCGGTGTGTCTGCTTGATAAATTCAGCCCGTGTTCGGGGCAGAATGCCTCACATCTGTGCATTAAACACAGGCACAAAAGCCTCAGTAAATCTGGCCCTGAGAGTCATCCACAACCAACCACTAATTTCCCTGAATGGAGGACAGTTTCGCGTCGTAGGCCTGTGTGTGTGTGTGTGTGTGTGTGTGTGTGTGTGTGTGTGTGTGTGTGTGTGTGTGTGAAGAGTTACCTTGCACCCACTGGCTGCTGGTGGTGATGGTGAAATGCTCCCCGTAACTTGACTGAAAAACACGAGAGCTCAGGGCCTCTGAGGAGGCCTTGGTCCCTGACAACACACACACAGATCACTCACAGCATGTATGCTTTTTTACTACATACATAAGGTCAGGTTGGTAGCAGGTTGGTATAGCAACAACTTTAAAACGGATTCCTACCGTGATAGACTGCGTGATCCTCCACAACAGAAGAAGCGTCACCTTTTGTCACTATAAAGGTCCAGGGATGCCTGTGGAGGAAAAAGAGTGGAGAGATCAGGCAGGGGAAAGAGAAAATAGTGGATAGACCAGGCGGGGGAAAAGGGGAAGTGAGGTGGGGAAGGGCAGAGAATGGAGAGAAGATATGGAGCCGGTAGCGCCTTCAAACGTCTACATTTTTGTTTTAATCTGTTATTTTTATTACATGCTGAAACATCATTGAATGATGGCTGATTGGATCTGATTTAAAGGGCTAAACCAAAATTGTTCAAATTGACTGGATCAGAAGATTTGGACAATGACAACAGCTGCGCATGCAGCTCCTTCAAACTCCGCCAGCTAAAGCTCTTGTTTCTCATCTGTTGTTTTTGTCATTTTTCAGCTTTATTGCAGGAGTAGCGGACCTTGAGCCAGATCAACCGGACCAGGCAGGCGCCACGGCAGGCAGCTGTGATGGCCCCAGGAGGAGAGGAAAGACAGCCGGGATAGGAGCCATGCTGGCCCAGCTTGGACTTAAGGCTACTCCTGGCTAACCTCCGGTGTGGACGAAATGCGACTCGGCTGGCCATCCAATGGGAATCAGAGACCGTTGCGCCCACATCTTTACAGAGACCTGCTCCATCAAGATCCCGGATCACGCACTCGACGGGCGGACCGTGTTCCGAGCTGACAGAGCACTGGACTCTGACAGGGTAGGATGTGAAGATGGAAACCATATTATCATCACTATCTCTATCTGCTGTTTACATTTCATCAAACGCAAATTCAAAAAAATGCACTGCGCAATTATTTAGCATATTTATAGCATGAACGGACTACAAGCTTTCATTTCATTAAACAACCGTGTGTTGTAAAATGATAAATAAATGACCTTGTACCTTGAACGGAAAAAGAAGAGAGCATACAGATGGAAGCAACAGAACATCAGGCGAAAAGTGAGGAACATCTACATTAGACTGTACACACACACACACACACACACACACACACACAGATGGCGGCATTGTATTTCTAATGATGTTCACGTGAAGAGTGAGCGGCTGACATCCACAAGTGGAGAGCCTGGGTAATTAAATGAGCCATCCCAGCATGCACCACTCTGGTAATGACATGCTGGCTGTCAGGGAGGAACAGGCGAAGCTCCATCCATGTGTGTGACTCCATGTCTGTGTCTAACATGTCATCCTGTATTTGTGAACAGAGTGTGTGTAAATTGAGTAACAGTCAGGAGAGAGGGTTGACATTGGTGTACAGTTGCCGATGCCTTTTACAAAGCGACTTAGTGCCTTCAACCATGCGGATACAACCCAAAAATTGAAAGAATCATCCGGAATCATCCACTGCATCAAATGTGCTGACCTGCTTCAAGTGCTACATTTAGAAAAAGAGATAGAGAACAAGGTTTTTTTAAAATATTTCTTAATTTTTTTATGGGCCAAGGTGCCGTCTGAATTTTCAGTCTACGACAGAAGATGTGTAGAATTTCTGCTGTACTGATGTGAACGGGGAGCTTCCACCATTGTGGAGCAGGGACAGCGAACGCACAGTCTTGTGTCAATTGGCAGTAGCAGAGCGTAGTAGACAGGCTGGGTTGTATGGTTTAACCAGGTCCAGGATGTAGGATGGGCCTGAGCCATTCGCAGCTCGGTAGGCAAGTACCAGTGTCTTGAATCGGATTCGAGCAGCCAACGGTACTACAATTGGACATCCAGTATCGCAATCGGGGTTCCTCGCAGTCCGAGCAGGAGGCACCGCATAGTTCTCAATGATAATGGAGGGGTCATGATGGGAGATGCCTTCCCTAGAAGGAAGAGCAGCTTGAGCTTCAGGCGGTGTGCAGACATCCAATGAAAGATGTCAGCCAGACATGCAGAGATTCATGCTGCCAACTGGGTTTCGGACCAGGGAAAAGACAGAATGTGGGATTATTACTGATTTCATGTCTCCAGCACCTATTCCACTGAGGTTTTGTGGCTGTGCACACCACTATTCTAACTTAATAGTCAAAAATGCCCATCACATTTTCCCAGAGCCCAAGGTGATGTCTTAACAACGGCCAAAACCGAAAAGATATTCAATTTACAATGATAGTAAACAGAGATAAGCCGCATTTCCCCACATTTGGGAAGCAAATGTTCAGAATTTTTGCTTGATAACTGAATTAAACAATTAATAAATTAGCAAACTGTTGGTGAGAAAATCACAGGGCCAGCTACGGCTTCATTCCATCTCAGTGTGCAAGTACACTACTCCGCAAAGCAAGCATGCACCATACCAGGGCAATAGAGCTAGAACACTTAAATGGAATGAATCTTATTAATTGCACCTGTACATTGTACGCTATGATATGTTAAAATATCTGCTGTGCTACAATAGTAGCTAGAGTACTACAATTAGGCTCAAAATATATACATTAAACGGTGCTATCACTAAGACAGGGCTTTAACACTTAGTGGCAACCTTGGAAACTACTGCATCTGCAAACATGTTTTCCTCTGTTTCTCGTTTTCTGTATTCTTATATTTTTTGTATTCTGTATTGGGATTTGACTTACACGTGTCAAGCCTACCACTAATTCAATAAATAACTCCAAAGATACGGCTGTGTATCTACACACGTTACCAAATATTATTATATAAAGTATCCGCATCTAAGGCGCCGAGTAACATTTTCTAAGAAAGTTCCCTTCGGGAAGGAATATATAATAATTTGTCTTTACATGTAATTACTTAGGACAGATGTGGAAGAGAGAATTTAGTTTTTTAACTCAAAATTAGAAAATCCACATAATTATCTGCCAAGAACAAAATGGTTCAGGTGGCGTGAAGCAAGGTGGCAGTAAAAGCTAAAGTTACAGCAGCATGCGTTATATTCAGTTTTATTTGTATGCCATTCCTGTACAGGTATAAGCTGTCAAACAGCTGTCAATACAAGGTACAATGGGCGTACTGCTAAGTGAAAAATAAATGTCAGAAAATGCCGCCAATTCATAACATGTCACGGTTTTGGGATGGTAGAATTATTTTCTGTGTTTTGGTGGAGTTTTATTTTGGAATGTCTGTTTTAGGTTAAGCTTGGTGTGTGGAGTTACTGCCATGGCTTTTAGTTCTTTATACTGTGGAGTTTTGGTTTTATTCTGAACATGTCTGTTCTGTCTGGGTTTTGGGTTTAGGTTTTGTAGTTCCGGTTTATTTTGTATTTGTCGTTTCCCTCATGTGTCTTCTAGACTTGCTTCCTGTTTATGATTACCCTGAGTGTTGCCACCTGTGTTATTGTGTTCACCTGTGTCTCGTTGTCTCACCTGCCTGAGTTTATTTAGGAGAGGTTTTCCCTTTGTTCATTGTCGGTTCGTCATCATTATCGTCTACCCCGATGTGTTGGTTCTGTATGCCTGGCTGTTTCTGGATTATGCCTGACTACTTTAGTTTACCTGCCTGCCCGCCTGCTGTTAAACTCTAAATAAATACTCCACTCATCCTCTGAGCTGCCTGCGTTTGGGTCCTCTCTTCCCTTTTACCTGCTGCCAACACGAAAACCCTGACATAACAGAATAACATCGCATTGCACTTTTCCTATAGAGCAGGTCTAGACCGTACTCTTTATAATATTAAAAACCGTAGGTAAGGGTAAGCGGGGTTGGTGAAGCCCCTTGAGGCAAAGTGTGATACTGTGCTATATAAAATTGACTTGACTACCCAAAGAATACCCTTTAAACCACATCTGTATACATTCCCTGACTGAGTTAAAAAAATAAAAGCTCTGAAAAGGGGCTGGAAGCACTTCTACTCTTTAATCTTCATTGAAAGATTCTGGATCTATGACGGCCCGCCCTCCACCACTGTGCGTTAGGTTGATGTTAGCTTGTTGGCTTGTAACTGGCAGTGGCTGACACAGTGTTAGTGGTTGTGAAACATTCAATAATATCTGCTACGATGTTAGTGTGTTGACATATGACATAACGTTAGTAGATAGTGGACGGAAGCTCCAGGGTCCAGTTTACATCCTCAAACTGCCCACTCTGTCAAGACCTCCACTATGCTAATTTAGTGCAAACTCTCACACTCTGTACTGACAAGAACGCTCTGCGCTCGAGACTTCAGGTTTCAAAATTGTTAAATCCCATAACTAGCTTGAGTCCGTTTGAATCTCAGATTTTAGAAGTGTACAGTAGAGCTGAAGATCTTTGCCCGAACCCGACGACGGGGATCATTTTACACGGGCTCGGGCCGGGCTTGGGTTTCGGTTAGCGCGAAAACGGATGCTGAGGAGGTGAAACGGAGGCGGGCCTCAGGCGATTACGTTTTGGTTGCACCGGCAAAGCGTGCGCACATTTCTTTTTTTTGTTTTTTTGTTGTTTCGTTTATTTGGTGTTAAAAAGTCATGATGTTACACACTCAGTAGGTGTACATACACGTTTAAAGTCGGTTTGTAAGCCTGCCAATAAAATCAAAGAAGAATTAGAAGAAAGTGTGTGCACATTTGAATAACATCGGGCTGTAAACAGGTTGGAGCTTTTAAAAAGCTGTCAGTCAAAATGTACTTGTCAGGCTCGGGCCGAATTCTGTCGGGCTCGGTCCTTATCGGGCCAAACTTTTAAGGCCCGATAAGGACCTTACAGCTCTGGTGTACAGACATCTCCCCCTTGAGTAGAGGGATGTGAAAACACCTCTCTAGTGACAAACTTTGCACAGATACTAGTCAAGGTCTGACATTTTAGGGGCTATAAACATAAGAAAAACACATCTTTGAGTGGAGGGGTACTTTAAGTGAATCTTTGCTGAGCTTTGAACAAAAGCAGCAGTGTTGCCGTATTTATCCGTGCTGCCACCAGCACCGCCGTGGCAGCTGCAATAAACATATGCAAATTACATAACTGAGAATGTATTGCAGAGTCGACACTGTCTCATAAATTCCGGCTTATTATAATGTCTCTGGGTGCGCCACAAATTACACAGCCTCTCTCTCCTGATGACACGAGCGTTGGCCTCTTTGGCAACAGTGTCAGGAGAGAAGGCGACAAGAGTCATTAGGCAGGAATCCCTCTGTTGCCTCACCATGGCTCCCATCCATTGACTCTGTCCTCCACAGCATCCACAACCAAGGAGCAAAGTACAAATGAAGAAGGGAACGTTAACTTGCGCTCCATCCTCAGGGTGTTTATGAAAACCTCTCAGTGTTTCCTGCGGTCTCCTCAGCAGCATTAAGTTTCATAACACCGCCTGGCTCTGAGGTTAACCACAGGGCCTACATTTCACCAGCATCTTCTCTCAGCCCACAACAAGGCCTCTTTAAGTCCTAGTCATTGTAGTTGACTAGGACTATGCAAAACAAAACACATTCACACAGTTTTGTGGTTTACTATGCAAAGTAGCCTATTGAATAGTTCTGCATCCTTTTTTTCTGAAAAACAAAAGAGCACAGTTGAGTCTTGTTTAAAGAATGTGTCAGCGTACAAGTGTACACATTCCTATCCACTCCGAAACCCCTTATATCGGAAACTTTGAGCCATCTCCAGGGAGTTCTTTTTTTTTTTTTTATCATTGCACGATCCAGTTTTCATTTCCCACGCATTCCTGACATACTAACACACACACACTGACAGGACTAGCCTTTTCCTCTAAACACTTTCTGCAGAGTGAGATAAAGCATCACTAAAGGACACACAACAGGATTAGCTGCAACTGCATTCCATAACAAGTGTGTGTGTGTGTGTGTGTGTGTAAATGCACACGTGTACATATGCATGTGTGAACGCACATAACTACAACAATAATAATAAACTTTATCTCTATAGCACTTTTCAAAACCAGAGTTATAAGGGGCCATGTATTTTGATGCATCCCACGCAGAAAATGCAATAATAACTGAGATTTCAAGAAGTGATCAAACAGATAAAAAAATATATAAAAGAACAACATTAAAATATTTAAATATATACATACAAATATTACACAAATGCCAGTCTGTACAGGTAGGTTTTCAATGCTTTTCAAACTGAGGCACTGACTCAGCTGATCTGATGTTAAAGGGGGAGTTTGTTCCACAGCGTTGGAGCTAAACCAGAAGACATAATCACCTTTGTTTTAAGCCAGGATCGTAGAACTACATTTGATTCTTGATCTCAGGGGTATCGGAGCAGAGTAAGGGGTTAAGAGTTCTAAAATGTAAAACGGATCCAGGCCATGGAGGGATTTTAAAGTGAGCAATAGAATCTTAAATTGAATTCTGTAACGGATGGGGAGCCAGTGTAATTCAGCCAGGACTGGAGTGATGTGTTCCCTACGTCGAGTGTTAGGAGTCTTGCTGCAGCATTCTGAACCTGTACTGTAGACGGGCAACTGCTGCATCATTTAGACAAGTAATTACAGTAATCTAGATGGGAAGAAATGAGGGTGTGGATACGTTTTCCACTATGTTCTTGGGGACCATTGGTTTGACTTTGGCAATATCTGTAAATAGCATGGTTGGACATGACTCGTAATGTACTGATTGAAGGTGAGGTACTGATCAAAAACAACTCCCAAGTTTCTAGTGTCTAGTGTTAGTGTTCCAAGGTGGGGGGTAAAACTATTAGAAATATGATCAGGACCAATAACCAGGACTTCCGTCTTTTCTGTGTTTAGTTGCAGGAAGTTGGAAGCCATCCAGTCCTTAATGGCAGCAAGGCAGCAGTGCAAAGAATCCAGATTGTTACAATTTTCAGGGTTAAACAAGACATGCAACTGGGAGTCATCGGCGTAACAACACAGAGGTGAAATGGCGAATAACAAGTGGCAACAGATATAAACTGAACAAAATAGGCCATGGACTGAGCTCTGTGGGACACACAGTACATGGGAGCAGTTGAAGAACTAAAGTTATCAAGAGTGACTTTGAATATTCTGTTTGATAAGTAACATGAAAACCAGTTAAGAGCAATTTCACCTAGGCCAACCCAGTTCCTTAGTCTGTTGAGTAGAATGACTATGGGCGATGCCTCCAAAAACCTCATTGAAAAACTTTGGAAAGAAGAATATCAGATATACAAGTGGTGAGAGTAGTATTGAACACAATGTCAACCAAATCCCTAAGAGTAATGGGGGTAAACTTATCTATTCAATTTATTTATATAGCCTCAATTTACAACAGAAGTTATCTCATAACACTTTTCCTATAGAGCAGGTCTAGACTGTACTCTTTATAATACTATCTAACAGCATGGTGGGGGGAAAGGGCTCAAGGTGACAGACAAAGCGACCCAGCAGGAGTAATTGATGCTTTGAGGTTTTCTATCTTTTCAACAAAATACTTTAAGAACCTCTCATAGTCCTCTACAGAGGTGGCACAAACAGTAGCTGGGGTAGGGTTTACCAGACCATTGATGGTACTGAAGAGAAATCCTGAATTATGCTTTTTTGAGGTAACTAGATTGGAAAAGTAAGAGTCTCTCACTTTTTACCAGTTAATTAAATGCAGATTATAACTCCCTCATATGCAGTTAATGAACTTGATGTTTAGACTTTGTCTATTAACGTTCAGCTCAGTTTCAGTTCATGTCATTTAGCCAGGGCCTTGGGTTGGAGGGATGGCATGACCTAGCGTTCATGGGTGCTCTTTGGTCCAGAGTTCTCAAGCATGTGGTTTTAAATGGATTAACCATGTTATTAACATTGTTACACTGAGTAATACAACCATGAGCACTGAAGGCACAGCTAACAGGAGAAGTGTATTTATATTTTGTATTTTCACCAAATTCTTTTAATGGATGAGATTTGCAGCATTTACTCCACCGCTCAAAGCACTTGCTATAGCGGGGAGAAAGGGAGGCGTCCAGTTCGGGTAATGTCTATTGATAATATGGACAGGAAGAGAAAGAGGTCGAACATCAGTTTGATCATTCCACAAGAGGGACCTGGTGTAAGCGAGCATGCGACAGTCTTTGTTGTCGGCATAGGTGTAAATAGTCTGATTGACAGTGATGTGGGAGTGAGCTGGGAGTGGAACAAGAGGAAGGCTGGCAACATGATGAGGGGTCCCAGAAGACAGTATCTGGAATGACTGAGTTCATGGCTGAGATCGTTTTGATAAAAGAGAGTTTTTTTCGCAGTTCATCTGAGAGCAGTTGGATATGCTCTTTGGGCTTAGTAATGTCACTTTTTGCTTTTAGGCAGTCCCCGCAAGGCATAATAATATCAAACCAGTTGCTCAATGTTCTCAAAAACTCCGGGGAGACTTTCTAGAGTGGGTGTTAGCTGTTAGCTCTGTTAGCCGTGTTGTGGTGTCCACACGGTGGCTGTCAGCGGCTCAAAATGGTTGGAATTGGGCTCAGTAAGTCCAAGAGTAATGCCGAACTGTAGATCGGTTGTTGATAAGTTGTTCACCTTTACCACAGAATTGGATGAATGGTTCTTTTCTTGCAAAAAACGCCAGTAGACACAGTGCTCGCTGGCTGCCGTGTTCGTTGACTTGGCTGACAGCAAAGTCCAATACAGGGTAATCAAGGCACGGATTAAAAGGCAGATTAAGATCAAATTATGAACTAGACATTTTATGACATAAACTTTTAAAAGGGCATTAAAACTGAAGCAATCAAGCAACAGCCAGCCTCCCAGCGTCTGAGACATTGAATTACACATATCCATCTTATAAGTGTATCAAGGCCTTGCTTTTTTGTTTATGTCTACAGCTTTGCTGCTTGGTAGGGCTGAGCAGACTTCCTCCAATTCAATTCAATTCAATATAATTTTATTTATACAGCCCAATATATCAAATCACAATTTTGCCTCAAAGGGCTTTACAATCTATAACATCCGACACCCTCTGTCCTTAGACCCTCGATTCGAATAAGGAAAAACTACCCAAAAAAACCCTTTTAACAGGGAAAAAAATGATAGAAACCTCAGGAAGAGCAACAGAGGAGGGATCCCTCTCCCAGGACGGACAGACATGCAATAGATGTCGTATGTACAGAATAGATTCATAGCAGAAAATCAAAGTACATACAATTATGATAATAATGACAAAATTGTAGTGTATATAGTTACGTTCCGCTGCACCAAAGTGTCCACACACAGAAAAAAATCAACTAATGAAGCGTTACACTACAACATTTCCTAACATTGTCATACCTCGCAACCCTGTATCCTAGAAATTACATTTATATATTGTTAATTTGCAACAGCAAATAAGGTTTCCAGGAGACATAATGCAGCCTGGATTACGTTTTCTATTAGCATAATGAGGGCATGTTGTTAAGTAACAACAACAAACATATTTAATTTGCTTTCCGTCAATATTTCTGCACTCACAATACAATATCTGCTCAAAGGGACTACTTATTAAAAAGATGTATGGTTATGTTTGACCTGGTAAACCCAAACGTGCACTGACGGTGAAGCAGGCTTCTTTAAACTGGTAGCTGAAGTTTCTTTGTTTAAGAGTTAAGTCTTTGAGTCTCTTTAAATAAAAATGTGGGTTGGATTCATTATCTGTATTATAACCGACAGAGGTTTGCATATTACACCAGAGATGCAGTAAAGGGCATAGCGGAGCAGCTGGGCCCTACTTCTCTAATGGAGTGGCAAAAAAGAATGGCCCTGGACATGTTGCTAGCTGAGAAAAGTGGGGTATGTAAAATGTTTGGAACATTGTGTTGTACTTTCATCCAAAATAACACAGCCCTGGATGGAGCATTCACCGGAGCCTTAGTGGGCCATAACATAAATGAATCAGCATCATAGCTACAATGTCATATGAAATTATATCTATCAACATTATTAACATCATAAAACACATGAACCTCCGTTTCAGAAACAGCCACTGGAGAAGCAGCAGGTCCCTCATCATCTTTTAATAATGTTAGGACGTACTATTAAAGTTATTACAAGCAATCATTTGACATTGAGATGCCGCGGACCTTGCAGTAAAGACAGTTCAACTTTGGAGTGATATTTTGCCCCTTTGACATGTTTGGAACATTTAATTGGCTTTAAAGGAACCACACTAAACTGGTTTGAATGATATCAGATCGATCTCAGTTTGTACATGTTATTATGAATCCTCCGAGCACGCCAAAGTTAGTCACGGGGTTCCATTCGGTTCTTTGCTTGGACCAATTCTGTTCACTTTATATATGCTGCCTTTAGGCAATGTTATTAGGAAACACTATATAAACTTTAATTGTTATGCAGATGATACCAAATTATATGTATTGATGAAGATAGATGAAACTGATCAGTTAGCTAAACTTCAAGCATGCCTTAAGGACATAAAATGACCTGCAATTTTCAAATGTTAATGCAATGTGGTTTTATAACTTCTGTTGTGAATTGGCGGTATATAAATAAAATTGAATAAACTTTGTGAAGGTTTATTAGGTAGAATTTATGGTAGAGTTATTGTATTGAATTGCAATAGATTGTACCTAATAAAGTGGCAGTGACAGTTTTTTGAAATGTATTAAGTACCAAGGGGTCCCAGTAAAATATATGTATATGTGTGTTGCAGCGCGTCTCTGTATTTTTAATTCTGTAATATTTTTTGATTGGAGAAAATCCAATTTCCATCACAAGGTGCCAGAGGCAAAAATTATGTAATTTAATGAACAAAATATTTCAGGAGCTTACCGAAATCCCAAACTGCTGAGGTGCTGGCTGCCCAGCCTGTAGAGGGTATTCTTGGCTGAGTCCTCCAAGTTGTTGGAGCCCTCATCGTTGACCATCATTGCTAGTATGAGTCCTGCCTCCACAGCATCCACATACTTTGCAAGGCGACAACTCTCATCCTTACTACGGTATGTGTCAAACCTGTGGGAGTGATGGGAAGTGAAGAGAGGAACAGGGGAAAGAAACAAAATCATTATTGTGTCTTTCATTTAAGAGTCAAATAAAAAACTACTGCAGGTACTGCAACAATGCAAATGTTCAAATGACATTTGCTCAAATTAATAACAGGTTTAGAAATTATGGCACCATATTTATAGAAAGGGCACACACACATATTCATGTACCTAATAAACTGAATATACATACGATTGTAAACAGTCACAAAACACTGAATGAAACATTCCAAAAGATGCCTCATGAATGTCTACAGGAAAAAAGATCAAATATTAGTCGTTTAAAGTAACACCTTAGCCTGTTTCATCCTGTAACCGCATTTTGTGAACGTGTTACCAAAAGGGAGAAATATCAATACACAATATAATGTGCCAATATGTAAGTTTCATCAAAGCACCTCCTGTCTAAAGGAAAGGTTTTTTGCATTGTGTTTCTTTGCCCCTGCCGGTCTCAGCTATCAATCAAACTCACACCCCAGTCTGCACACTCAGAGGCTTGGAGACTAAAGGAGCATTTCTGAGTTACAGTATCTCCAAATACACTTTTTCTTTATTTCAATGATAAAAATACATTAACAAGTTCAAAAGATTATAGCTAAAATAGCCTCTCAAGAGCAAAACACCAAGCTCAAATATCATTTGAACAACCAATCACATCCACTAGTAAAACACTATCCCCTTTCAAAGCAATATGTATTCATATATTTATTACTGTGTTGATATAACCATTTATTAAGTGCATTTTATGTTTGTCACCTTTAATCAGACAAAGTCTAATGACAGTAAATTATAAGAGACTGGATGCAGCCTCATCCTCTAAAAAGTATCCAATCATCTATTAGCTATAAAGCTGTTAATCAATTTATCCGATCTCGGTTTGAAATAAAAATGCAATGGATAACTAATCATGAAAGGATATTAAGGATTACATTGATTTCTAGATGTAATATACCTGCATCAAACAGTGCCAGAGGCATATTTGTCTCCTTCATTACAAAGCCTGTGGTTACAGAGCTTATGAGATGTCAGCCACAACTTCATTTCGGCTCTTATTAAGAGTCTCATGATTGTTCAGCAGCCACGATGCAGCCGCTGCTTCGAGGGAACCCTTACCTGTCATTGTGCAGCACCTCTCCAGTCTTGGGGTCGATGACGTGGACAATGATGCCTCGGTTCCCCCAGCTTCTTTGGAACAGGTAGTTGTTTTGGTTGCTCTCTCCGGGGTGGAGGGTCTTGTTGAGGAATGTCCATGACAGCTTCTTTTCTCCATGGATCTCTAGGGTCCCTCCTGTCCCCACGCCAATGTACTTCCTCCCAAAGTAGCTATGTTCCTCATCGCTGTCATCCAATCTAAGAACAGTGTGAGAGAATTATAACCGTTTATAATACTTTTTTTTTCTACAAGTGACAGTCGAGGTAAAGAAATATGCTTCAGTGTAAATGTAGACATCAAGATCAGCCATCAGGCATTTTGCCTTCACATAGTAGTATGTGGGGTAGACATGGGATAAAGGTGCTGGGCTTGGGGACTGTCCACAAATCCCATGACGTCAACCCATCACTGGTGGCATCACTGAGCTGAGCAGGACCAGTCAGTGAGCGAGGAAGGCCATTCTGGACCATCTTTGATTTGACATGGTCGGTACCAGCTTTTGGAGACTTCTGTATTTGGTCAGAGTAAATTGTTTTTAGTTAGTTTGCACCTGCCTGACTTTGCTTTTTTTAATAAGTCGCTAAGAAGAATGATTCACCACCTGGTGAGTTTGTATTTTCAACTTTTTTTCAGGTAATAAATGTTAATGTTTGTGATGGTCCTGGACCGGGGGTTAAGGCGAACTTGTTTACAGGATCAATTCATTGTTGGTTTTGGCCTCTTCATGGGATTTGTTGACATTAGGAAAATATCAAACAGTGCCAGGGGTTATATTTTAAGGTTACATGTCCGATAGACATTCAATTTTCACCCTTTTTACTAAATATATGTAATCAATCAAACTACATTACATTGATCATTTTGGAGAACATTGATGAGATGGATCAGCATTTTAACAAGACAATATACGTTCAGAATATCAGAGAACATTTATATTGGTTGATTTGAATTGTTAAACTGACTATAAACTGACCCCCCGTTGGGGGTTGCGGGTGACTGGAGCCTATCCCAATGACTTCGGGCCTTAGGCGGGGTACACCCTAGACAGTGGGCAACTCGTCGCAGGGCTGACACATAGACAGACAACCATTCACGCACACATTCATCCACTAGGGGCAATTTAGAGTCACCGATTAACCTAAACATGCATGTCTTTGGACGGTGGGAGGAAGCCGGAGAACCCGGAGAAACCCACGGTAACACGGGGAAGACATGCAGACTCCACCCAGAGAGAGCGTGGTCTGGTCCGGGATTCAAACCCACGATTTCTTTATTGGGAGGCAGGAGCGCTAACCGCTCTGCCACCGTGCACCCCTATAACATATGTTAATATGTTAATTGGCATCACAGCTTGTTGCCCTACAGATCATTATGTCTTCATACCAACTTCATACAACTGTACCTTCCAAAAAGGGAGATGGTGAGGTTGCCTTTATAAGGACAATCTGGACCTCCAATGTGAAGCTCCCCTTTGTTCCCAATCAGAATGTGTTTTGTTCGAAGCAGTATGGGCCGGTTGGTGTCAGCAATCACCAGCTTTCCTACAGGGGAGAGAGAGAGAGAGACAGGGGGAGTGATGAAGCCTCTTGGCAGGTCTTTCATGCCCCAGTGCCCTCAGACACCTCCTGTCTTCCTACCATTTATGGCCCTAGGCTCAGGCTGTCCACACACACACACACACACACACACACGCACACACGCACACACACACACACACACAGCAGATGTAGCTGGCCAACCACCTGTGTTACCAGGTCTGCAATCCAATGATTCCAGTTCAGTAGTGAAGTGGTGAATAGCTGTTGGACAGCAAACATAGTCTCCTGCATGTGCTGCTTTTCTCTGAAAGGCTGAGGCCCTGCTTTCACCACATTTTCTCATAAATAATATTTCACCAATATGTTCACCATGAACAATAATTTCAATAATTCATTCAAATATTGTCACTTTCGAAAATTATTCAGTCGGAGACACTTCTGTGAAGGAATTGACCATCCATAGCAAATGGTTCGACAGTTGAACGTGGAAGAAAAGGCTGCTTTTGAGGGAGCTATCGAAGAATCTGAGCAACGATGAGGATTCTGCTGGGAGAACTAATGCCCCATAATACAGTACATACTATAGAATCAGAAATGGAAATGCAAAACTAAACACTGTAAAAAAACAACAACAACCATACTAATCCCTTAAAATAAGCAGTTATTGCATGAAATATACCGTAATATATTAAAATGAATCAATTATATCTTTTATTTCCTCTTAAAACCCATTTAAAAAATGGGTAAATGAATGTAATTTTCATGTAAAAAATTAAGGGATTCAGTTACTGAAACATTCAGTGACATGTGGAGGAGGATGGGGTGGTGGAGGGCGTTGGTATGAAGATATCAGCGTAATAGTGTGAACTGACTGTATATAAAAGCAGCCTGGTTCACTTCAATGACTAGGATAGGATGTTACTCATGAGCTGGTAGCCATGCATGACAAAGAATGCAACAATGAGCCAATGACACCAACCATGAAACAACTGACAATCAGCTGATGTGAGCGCAACTTCAGTGCGCTCTGAATGCTATGTTGAGCAGTGAAAGACACAGTGAAATAAAAAATGCATTTTCTAAAGTTCTAATACTGTGTCCCTATGTTAATTGTTCACTTATCTCTTGGTATATGATAAAAACATATTATATTATATTATATTATATAACATTTTTTTTCCTTCTTAAAAGTATTTCTGTTAACTCATCTTGAACTTTGATTTATATACACAAGTTTATCCAATCAAATGTGTTTTAGGGGGACTAGCTAACCCCACCCATTTTATAAAACCACACTTGCCTATCAGCTTGTGGTTTGTAGCTAGCATAGCCATATAACCGGAGGCCGGTTTTTCCAAAAGAATGTGGTCGAGGACTAATTTGATAATTTCTCTCCTCCTCCTGATCTAGCAATGCAAGTGAGGTTCTGTACAGCACCGTACTCTTTACCACTCCATATCAAGCTGTTTTTGATGACCCACACTTTTAAGCAACCCAGTCAAAATGAAAGGACTTTAGTTAAATCCCCTTCATAACTATACCCCACCCACATATTATACCTAACTCAGCAATGTCACATTGCAGAAGATAAAGAATGTCTATGATTTTACTGGGACTTTAAGATGAACACAAGATGAATTTGCCTGACTTACCTCCATTGAGAATCTCAATGGAGTGGACCGTAGCTGACGTTGTGAGGAGGACCTTCCTGCCATAACCGATTGTAACACGATGGTCTTCACTGTGTCCCGGCATCCATGGCTGCAGTCCTGGCTCCTTATCTGGACACACTGCAGGATCCAGAAAATAAACAGAGATTTAACTTCCAGAGATGCATACACCTCCCCCGTAGTGGAGAGTAACCAAGGACATATACTCAAGTACAGAACTTACTCTACTCAAGTATTTCCATTTTATGCTTTATACTTCTGCTCCACTATAATTTATAGAGAAATAATGCACTTTTTACTCTATGACATACATGTTACAGCTATAGTTGCTGGTTACTTCTGAGATCAAGATTCTACATTAAAATACATATGATAAGCATATAAAATACATTGTTCATGATTAAACCAGTGGTTCTAAAACTTTTTGGCCTGTGACTGGACAGCGTCCAGTTGGGCACCCTTTTCACGTTTCAGATGTCTAAGTTGTTAGCAGTTCCACCAAAGAGACATTTGACTTCTAAACTTCTAAAATGTTTTTTAAATAACAGTTTGAGGTCCAAAGATATAAAAATAAATCAAATAAAAATAATTGTGTACCAGAACCTTTTTCATCTCTCATACCCCATTATTCCTCTTAACCCCACCCCCCCGCCTGCAGATTTATCTTGTGACCCAATAACATTCAATATTCAAAGTCAATAAGATTTATATAGCCCCATATCACTAATCACTAATTGTTTTACAATCTGCCGGAAACATAACCCCCCTCCCCAAAAAAAAATAATTTCAGAAAAAATTTAACAGGGGGAAAAATGGAAGAAACTTCAGAAAGGATCAGTTGCATGTCTCCCAGGACAGAAACATGCAATAGATTTCATGTGTACAGAATGAACCAACATAGTAAAATTACATTATGGACAATCAGGATGACAAAATTATAGATAGATTGTAAATATATCTAAACTACTTAACAGTATATCAAGCAGTTACCTACAGTAGCTCCACCTCAAACCAGCTACAACTAAAAATGCTACTTACACATTAATGCATCAGTATTAATAATCTATTAATCTAATATATATAATGCTATGCCAGTCAATGGTTTGCAGAATTAGATTTTATGCAGAACAAGTGCATTTACTTTGAACTGTTATTTAAGTAAGATTTTGAATGCTTTTAATCTTTACATTTTAGTATTGCTACTTTTACTTATTAAAGGATCTAAACATTTCCACCACTGCAACTTCCACCACAGCAACTCACCACAAATCATCCATTCAGTTTCTGTAATCAGAAACAAGTATGGCGATCAGGTCATCATTGCAAGAAAACTTTAAACCCAGTGCTTGTTCGTTTGTATAACAGTCTTACTCGTGAGCCCCTGGCTGTGTCATTGTGTTGGAGTTCTCCTTGGAGAACGAGAGGGTCGCCTATATGAGAATACTAGTCACTGAGAGGACACTGCTGACTGTTAGGGGCGGCTGTGGCTTGGTGGCAGAGCGGGTCGTCTACCAATCGGAAGGGCGGCGGTTCGATCCCAGCTTCGCCCAGCCATGTGTCGAAGTATCCTTGAGCAAGATACCCCAAATTGCTCTCGAAGCTGTGCCTTCGGTGTGTATGAATGATTAGTTTAATTTGTACTGATGGGCAGTTAGCTCCTGCCATCAGTGTATGTGTATGGGTAAATGTGATATGTAGTGTGAAAGCGCTTCGAGTAGACGGACAACTAGAAATGCGCTATACAAGTACAGTCCATTTTCATTTGTTATCAGATTTTCTTCTTAGGGGATATCAGCAATGATGGAGGAACCTGTAATGGGGTGATGGGGGGGAATGGCCTGGCTGATCTGATTCTGAGTGGTGCTTTGTTATTGGACTTCTGTGCTAGTCATGGATTGGCCATATCAAACACCATGTCCGACCATAGGGTGATTTATAAGTGTACTGTGGTACCAGAACACCCAAACAGACCTAACATGTAGTGAGGATGAACTGAGAACGTGTGGCTGAGGCCCCTGTCTGCGAGGTCTTTACCTCCCACCCCAGGAAACATTTGTCAGGCATCCCAGGGGATGTTGGGCACATGGAATGTGAGTGGGCCATCTTCAAAGCCTCCATTGTGGAAGTGGCTGCTCTGAGTTGTGGTCAGAATGTCGTCGGTGCCTGTCATGGCATCAACCTGAGAACCCAGTGTTTGACAACTGCAAACATGCACCAGGAGGCCAGAAGGGCTGCGGCTTCGGTGGTCACCAAAGCAAAAACCCAGGTGTGGGAGGAGTTCAAGACGCTATGGAGAAGGACTCTTGGTTGGCCGGAGGCAAGTTCTGGCAAGCCATCAGATGACAGGAAAGCAGGGCTTGGCTCAGGTTCCAACAGACTGTGGATTATCACATCCGGGAGGAGCAATGTGGATTCCGTAATGGTCATGGAACAGTGTACCAGCTCTTTACCCTTGCAGGATTACTAAGGAGGTCATGGGTGTTTGCTCATCCAGTCTACATGCATTTTTTAGACTTGGAGAAATCTTATGACCATGTCCCCCAGGGAGTCTTGTGGAAGCTGCTGCATGACTATGGGGTACCAGGAGCATTGCTATGAGCTGGAGTTAGACCTTTGTCCGTATTCTTGGCAGGAAGTCAAACACGTATTAAGTGGGTGTTGGGCTCTGCCAGGGTTCTCCACTGCCGATTCTGTTAGTGATTTTCATGGATAGGATCTGAAAGTCGAGGGGAGGAGGATGTCCAGTTTGGGATCTCGTCTGATGTCGTGTTTACCACTGGGAAGTTCGGAAATAATTTTGATACCCAAATTCCTGAGATGGGCGTGCCATAAACTTTAAACATGGGGTGGAAAGAAATATTTTTTTGTGGACTCAGATTAGCAGAAGTCAGTATATGACATCAATGAATAAAAAGATTTAAAAAATGTATATTCTAAGAATTATTATTACTTATATTGATTTAGTTAATAACATGACAGCACTTAAATGTTTATTTTTATAAGTTAAAGAACAATGTTTGTGCAATTCCTGTTTTTCACCTTTATGAGGCAAAAAAAAAACAACTGCCTGGTAAGAAGTCATTGTGGCAGCCACTGTGGCAGGTGAAATTTTAAATCCACCTCAGGCCCTGCAGTCAATGGTCTGAACCATAGACTGTATAAAAAATGGACGTAGTGTCCATACATTTATATTTACATTTAATCATTTAGCAAACACTTTTATCCAAAGCGACTTACATATGGGTGGGGATGGAATCCAGCGGGCAGGTGGTAGGGTGGTTAGAATGAATGACCATGGAAACGTCAGCTTCAGATATACGAGAAAAAGAGGGGAGCAGACACGTATCTGGGATGCGGGCGAGGTCGACAGGTGGCGGCGCAGAGAACTGACTGCTAATGGCGGTTGTTTTCTTTACAAAGAAAGAGGCAAAGTCATCAGCTGTTAAATCCAAAGAAGGCGGGGGAGCAGGCGAAGAAAGGAGAGTGGCAAGGTTTTAAAGAGAGTGCGTGAGTCAGGTGAGTGTTGAACTTAAAGCGGTAGTAGTCCGTTCTTGCAGAGGTGACATCAGCTGTGAAATTAGAGAGGAGAGACCGGTAGAGACAGAGGTCAGCGGGATCTTTTGATTTGGGCCATTTTCTCTCAGCTGCCTGGAGGCTGGCGCAATGCTCACGTAGAACATCAGCTTGGCAGTGAGTCAATCGACCCAACTCCTGGATAACCAAAAATGGGCAAAGAGGTGGAGTGTGGGTGGAGCTGAGGTGACTGGTTGCTGAAACACGCCCCCAGCTCAAAGTTGCCAAGTTAGCTATTCCTAAGAAGCTAGGCTATATATGCTACTCTGCATTGCAAGCCGGCTAACCCTTTGGTATGCGGTTGGCAGTCTAGGGTTTTTACCAAGTCATCGTCCCAGCATAGACTTGAGGTAAATTAACTTGAAACTAGACAACAAAACTTGAAATAATAATTTATCTTTTATTAAGATTATACTACACAAGATTTAAGACTTAAATATATAATTAAGATAATTTGCAACACTATTTTGTCAAGAAAAAATTTGGCCAGTGTTACCATGAATTAGCGCAATGTTTACTTAATACAAGTCTACAAGATAATACAGTTAACCTGAATTTAGATTTTCACATAACTTTAGTTGTGAGTCATTTATTCTGATTTCCAACCCGTTCTCATCCCAGGCAGGCATAATGATGTTCCCAGGGCGTCATATAGCAATGTTTTGTTACGCTCCCTCTGTGTTGTCTACAAACGCACATGGTACCCTTTAGCGTGTGTGGGAGATGCCTTCAGAAACTACTCCGTTAGGTAGTGGAAAGTCATGTGACTTTTGACAAAACTACTTGGGAAGGTAGTAGGAAAGAACATGATGCAACTCATGTGATGAAAGTGACATTACGTGACTTGTAACTTATAACTCAATGTTCACTTTTGGTCTCATATCGGACATGAACCGTGGTCTCCTGGATGAAAGTCCTGTTTGTTTGTGCCACCCTTCCACCTTCTTACGTGGACTACTCGCTCTAAATACTACATCACCTGACTTTCTTTCTGGCAGCGCTGTGGCCTGAAGGCATCTCCTACAGATGCAAAAGGAGTTCCTGAATGCGTATCCTATAAACGCTAAAGAGTACCATGTGTGTCTGTATACAACGCTGAGTGGCGTAACAAAACGTCGCTATATGTGCCCTGGGAATGAGAACGGGCTGGGATGCCACTTGATTATAACGTTACTTTTAATAAGTTAACATTAATAACATAACATTAAGTTACCTACATGGGATTGTATAGCCATAATTATTATTGCTAACTTCTTTTAGCCTATTAAGAAGAAGATTCTTTATAGTCATATAAGCAATCATATACAGAACAACGTCTAATGAAATTCAATCCCTCCATTTAACCCAACCTAATTATTAGGAGCAGTGCGCAGCGGCAGCGCACAGGGGAGCAATTTGGGATTCAGTGTCTTGGCCAAGGACGCTTAGACATGTAGCTTGGGGGAGCCGGGATTGAACACCAGACCTTCCGATTGGTGGACGACCCGCTCTGCCACTAATTAGAAAATCTGCAGATCATTTTAATGGGGTCTATGGGGATTGACTCCCAGCAAGGAGATCATGGGTTCGAATCCCGGACCAGACCAATGTCACACGATATCTCTGGGTGGAGTCTGCATGTCCTCCCCGTGTTACCGTGGGTTCTCTCCGGGTTCTCCGGCTTCCTACCACCGTCCAAAGACATGCGTATTTAGGTTAATTGATGACTCCAAATTGCCCCTAGTGGATGGATGTGAGTGTGAATGGTTGTCTGTCTACGTGTCAGCCCTGCGACGAGTTGGCCACTGTCCAGGGTGTACCCCGCATAAGGCCCAAAGTCACTGGGATAGGCTCCAGTCACCCGCGAACCCTAACCGGAACAAGCGGTAGAAAATGAAATTACCTAATGGCCAGGGGCCCCTAGCAGTTGAACAGGCAGGTTAAATGTGAAGTGGTCTGGATGGGAGTCAGCACCTCCAAGGCCATGGTTCTCTGCCAGGAAATGGTGGCTTGCTCCCTCCGGGTTGGGAGGGGGTGGCCCCAAGTGAAGGAGTTCAAGTATCTCGTTCACATAAAATGGAGCATGAGGCGTATTGATGCAGCATCAGCATACTACAAGACAATCAACACTCGAAAATATGGGACAGATGACATAGATGCATATGGACAAGTACAGGCAGTGATAGACCAAATAAATTGAATTTCTTTACAAGAATACAAGAAATCAAATAAAAATGTCGCCTTTTCTCTTGTCTCTTCCTGGCCTTTACTATATCAACAAGCAACCTTGAAGCAATCCTCCCGTCCCTCTAGTGAATGAATCAACTGATGGAAAACATTCAGCTACTTTTAGAGCAACAACATACTTCAGCTGCTGTAGCCTTTATCAAGCTTTTTCCTCACCTTGACAAAATCTTTAACCGCTGGAACATTGCTTTTTACAGGGTAAATCTGAAATACAAAACACTTGGACACATTTTAAGGGGAAAATAGGCATCAGGGTAAAAAAGTACGGTTTATGTCAGTCAGTCAGTCAGTCAGTCAGTCATTTTCTACCGCTTGTTCCCGTTCGGGGTCGCGGGTGACTGGAGCCTATCCCAGTGGCTTCGGGCCTTAGGCGGGGTACACCCTGGACAGTGGCCAACTCGTCGCAGGGCCAGTTTATGTCAGTCCCTCATAATCAAAAAAAAGGGCTTCTTTCTTGACTTACTATTTGTCACAGAAATTCAACAACAAAATCTTTCATTGAGGCATGGAGAGAGGATAACAACATTCATATTTATGTATATATACTATACACCGACCAACCCGTCACCTTTTATTGAAAGCAACAGGTAAGTACAAGTTTTCTTGAGGCAGTTGAAAGGCACTGTGAGAAACACTTCAAAATTATCAGGTAGAATTAAATGAGACAGATGAGGACGGAACAATGTAACACAAACGTAAGTTACAACACTGAAGAACATCAGAAAATCTCCAGTAATCCATTGAAAATCACAGATTGATAAGATCAGCAGTGTTAGTATCTCAGGTTTGTCAATGAGTTTTCTGCTGATCTGATTAGTGTCATTCCCTATCTGCTCAAACTTTCTCAGCTCCCCGACTATCGAAATGGGGATAAAAAAAAGCACACAAGGTTGCTCACTCGCAATCCAATAACCATTTAGTTTGTGTCTGTTATTGTCAGGATAGCACTGAGATACCGTGTGTAACTGTCCAGTGTGCCCAAGGAAGTTCCAATCTGTTGCTCTCAGGTGTGTCTGTTGGTTACCTCATCTCCCTGCCAACTAGCCAGGGACCTGAATTGTCAAGTAGATTTCCCAGAAGGCTAACTCAGATTGGTGACATGCAATCAGCCGGTTTCTGCTGTCTGCGAGTGATGGCTGTTTGTCTCTGAAGGACTGAGAGTGTTTGTGGAGGTGTTTGTCTGCAGCCCTGCTATGAATCTTTAAGACAGTATTCCCTACCCTTCTCAAATATATCAATAGACTATCCATTTTGCATGTCGCGCCCAGTGACACTAGCAATGTTTCCCAGTTGCATTCGACTGTGCATACTGAGCATCAAGGTTCATTATTGGCCTTGGAAATAACATTTGAACAAGCAATCTTAAATCAAAGCAGCCTACACTATTTCTGGAGCTTTATGCTAAGGCGATAGCTCATGTGTCATCATGTGACCTGAGGGTAGAATGCTGGTCAGGAGATAACAGGTGGTTTGTACATGGGGAGAGGTGGTAACACCTGTCTCTCTTCAAAGATGGTCTCTGGCGTCAAATTTGAATATCCTCCTTGATCATTCTCCAGAGGTCCGTTGATTGATTGTTCACGGTGTTGTCGGTTTCCAGTGTTCTTCAGTCTTTTGTCCAGGGTTCCTGCTGTTTCAGCGATGTAGCATTCCTTGCAGTTGTTATATGTGCTGTAATGATGATGTCATACACTGTTTTGGGGGGTGGGGGGTGTCCTGTGTTTAGGGCGTACCAGCAGAGATCTTAGGTTGTTGAATGGTTTGTGGTTGGTGCTGGCTGCTTGTGAATTGAAGACTAGCTGGATGTCCTGACAGTACAGCCACAGAATGCTCCCAGAATGGTCACACTGGTGTAGCAGCGTCCTTCCTATTCTTAAATAAGGCCACGGTTCTCATTATCCCCTTCTTGTACCTGTGGGTCTAATTAAGGTACCCCATGTATGACCACCACGTGACTAAAGTTCATGTGGTGACAACTTGGCCATCCCCATTGAACTGAGCAAATTCAATCCACTGCAGAACACCATCAAATGTGGTTGAAAGATCTGGGGAAAAGCCAGTAAGTGGACCCTGAGTTGCTTTGTCAAACTACTGTGTATTGTGCAGTACATTCACAAAAGTGGTGTGCAGGTCTGGCAGAGTTTTCATATCTGAAATTGGCAGTAGTGTTCCTGACTGTTCATGAACATTGTAGCAACCTCCTGTGCTAACCAATCACTTGGTTCAGGCATATACCAATATACAAAATTACCTTGGCTTAATCAGCCCTACTATGGAGCCTTAAGTGTGCCAATAATGTTTTACAGTGTTTGATACATTTCAAAAATATAATTAATCCAAAAAAGATTATTTCCTTATCCTGTTTTTAGATAGTAATTTAAAGGTGGTATTTCATGTTTGGAGTTCTGATTGGACATCTGTTATGCGTTGGCAGGATCAGAGCTCATGCTGCTGCTCTGTGGGTTGAATGTTTAACATTTATTTAAATTTTTAGTGCACTGCTTCATCATCATCTAAAAGGCAGAATAAGGAAATAGAACTACTAGAGTTTTTTCTGTACTATATAAATACAAATTACATTAATCAATTTATAGTAAAATAATAATAATAATAATTTCCAGTGGCATCCATATGAGCCTTAAAACATGCCATGATATTTTGCATACCCCCTAGCAATGTGCCAGAAGTCCACCTGTAGTTTCTACACCTATGGAGCCAGATCACTATCTAAAGTCATATCATTCACAAAAATCCACTATCACAAGTTTAGGTCCTTCATCCCCTGGAGACATCTGCACCACCATTATACGGACCTACATAGCCAAGGGATATCCAGTAGCAGTTTTAGTAATAGCGAATGAACACCAATACATTCAAGATTAATGAAGAACTATGCAACACAGGTTTCGCCATTAAACCTACAGTGTATTTAGACCTAGAGTCATGGATTCCTGGTCATCTAGGCCAAGTACGCACTGCAGTACAATTCACTACATTACACTATTGTTTTTTAAAAAAGAAAAGACAAAGAAAGAAAAGGAGGGTTTTTCTACATCTAGGCAGTGCTGACAGCACTGAAAGAATTGAAATGGGATGTCTGAACACTGCGGTATTTGTGTTCACATGAAATGTGTTTTTGCAAGTTGGTGAAGCTTGAGTGAAATGGAGAGGAAATGAACTTACGGCATACGTTGTCTAAACAACACATTTGCTGACACATTTCCATATTTCCTACTTAATGCGTCTGACTGTTGTCTCTATATTCACTATACATCATCCTCATTTAGCTTTTTCTGTTTCTCCTTTGATGTATTCTGTTGCAGCTTGCTTTTTAACAGCCCGATTTCCAAATGACAGGGGTCATTAAAATTTCATTTAGTAAAATTGCAAAGCAAATCAAACACTATGCAGACAGCAGCTTTAGCTGTGGTGCTTATGTCTGCTTATGTGGGCAATGTCTGTCAGTTCGTACACCAACTACAATATAGCTACTGAAGGAGGCAATCAATCTTACGGACTTTGATGATCCTCAGGCATTTTTGGTTTTGAGGGAAATATCTCAAAAACTAGGATTGATTGTGTTAAGGTTTGGACGGCGAGGTAAGGAGGACCCAGATGCAGACAGTACTGAGGAGCGGAGTCTTTATTGTCTCTTGACATAAGTTAGACTGGTGAACTCGAAAAACAGGCAAGAAAACAGGAAACCAAGGTGTACGACGAAATCCACGACGGGAAGAAGTAGCGAAACCACGGAGGGCGAACACTTGGGAAGGAAAGCACAACACAGACAAGGCAACACAAAAACCTGCCTACAAGGCAACATACCGACAACGCAACAATGATCCCACACCGAGACAAGGAAACACATGAACTAAATACACTCAGGGGAGGTGAAGGCAACGAGACACAGGTGCAGGACAAACACAGGTGAACCCAATCAGGGAATCAGGGACAGGAAATAAAGTGACTAAGACAGGGGGGAAACAGACATCTATCAAAATAAAACAGGAAGTCACCAGACTGAAAACAATAAACATGAACTACATGGACAGATACAACATAGGACTAGAATAAACATAAGGCGCTAGGAGAACAAGGTGACCTAGGAAACATCATAAATAAACAAACACCCCCAAAACACACCCCATAAGACCCACAACATGACAGATTGCCCTGAAAATTGGAACATTCATGGTGTCCAGAGGATGAATCCTGATGACGTTGTTGATCCCCTGGCGAGTTTGCATCTAGCATCAACAGCAGGCCCAGGTTTTCACCTATCCAGTGAAATACCTCTACATCTACTACATAGGTAGTCGCAAGATTTGGTACATACGTCCACGGTCCCCACAGGATAAATTGTAATGCCCTAAACATTGGTGATCTCCCCACCTTTCCTCTAATGTATCAGGTCAACATTTAAATTTGGGGGTTGCTGTGTCCGTCTATTTGTTTAACTTCTGGAAACCCACAATCCCCAATTCAAATGTAAATGTAAATGGACTGTACTTGTATAGCGCCTTTCTAGTCGTCCGACTACTCAAAGCGCTTTCACACTACATATCACATTTACCCAGACACACACATTCATACACTGATGGCAGGAGCTAACTGCCCATCAGGACAAATTAAGCTAACCATTCACACACATTCACACACCGAAGGCGCAGCTTCGGGAGCAATTTGGGGTTCAGTATCTTGCTCGAGGATGCTTCGACACATGGTTGGGGGAAGCCGGGATCGAACCGCCGACCTTCCGATTGGTAGACAACCCGCTCTGCCACCAAGCCACAGCCACCACTTCACTCCGTCTTCGAGTTATGGCTGATCAGAACAACTATTTTTTGAAGTTGTACAAACTCATTTTGTTCGAGCATTGCCCGACCCTTAGTTCTGTTGTAAAGGCCTCACTGCTGCGGTGTTTCTGCACGGCACCTCCCAGAGATCACCTGTCAAAATGATTTTGACCTTTTCTCGCATAGCTTGACGTCTATGGTGTCCACCATGATACTTCATGCTTGTTCCCATTCCTGATCGCCGAGGTCCAACCCCCCTCCTTCTGGATTACTTCTACACACCCTGCATGTCACGAACCTGACTGCAACCTGTTGTCTAACATGTCTCTCGGCCGAGTCATGGCAGGAATTGACCATGATCACCTAAACTGACATTGTGCATCTTGAAAGTCATAAATGGGATGTAGCCCAATTCCGGCTCTTTTCTTTGTTCGTCCATGGCTGTTCCTGCTTGTCATGCTAACTCCCAAGTTTTTCTGTCAATACCAATCAAAACAGACTTTACCTAGGAAAAGAGCTGCAAGTCCCCAGCGTTGCTGTCAGGTGAAAACTATGCATCTTAAAATGCCAGATCTTCAGGAACCAACTGAGACAAGCTTGTATTAAATTCAGTGACAATGCATAATTCAAAGAAAAGGTGAGCTAATTTCCTAATCCCACAAAGGAGCAAGTACCCCAATTTCTCCAAAGAGGTAAAAGTCACTGTTTTATATCAGTTAGCCAGAGAAGAAAAAAATGCCCATTAATCAATATGAAAAATCTCATATTATTACTTCCACTTATGCTCCTTTAGGATTGATGATACTGCATTCCTCTGTGTGTTGAGCTGCTCATTAAGATGCAGCCCCATTACTAAACCTCCAATAAAAAGCCAATCTGCCTCAGACTGAGATGCTCCTGTGGTTGTGATTAGAAATATTTGGTTACAGCTTGGAAAGCCTCTGTTTGCAGTCACAATGAAGCTGCAATAAAAAAGACCCAGTGAGAGAGAATTGGAGATACTGTATGTGTTCAGTTTATAGCGGAAGAACATTTTCGATTGCCTTGAGCACTATTCCACAAACGCACACACATTTGTTTCACTATCCCCGTGAGGACAGTTGTTGACATAATGCCTTCCCTAGCACCTTACCCTAACCTAGTTGTGTACCCTTAAACCAAGTCTTAATCCTAAAAAAACAGTCTCTACCCGCGGGGACCTCACTCTTTGTCCCCACAGTGACACAAGTCCATATTGGGGCGTGTGCATTCAGGTTAAAGTCCCCACTGGGATATAAGAACAAGAAACACAGAGCTGGGCCAGGATCAGTCGTGGCCTTGCTTGGCTGGATCGCCCGTTTGCACAACTGTCTGGACTTTCCCACATGGCCTACAAACAAACACAAACAAGCCTGCAGTGTTCGTTTCCTTTGAAAGTGCCTTCATATGCATCCGTTTATGTCAAATGTTCCCACATTTCTGTGTGTGTGTGAGCAGGCTGTGGTTTGACCCAAAGCCTTGGTTATTGAATTGAGGGTCCCTAAATGACCCAGTCCTGCTGTTTGGTTCAGTGAAGGCAAACACCAGCCCCGTGCCTTGCTCTCTCACGCTCTGTCGGGGCTCCCTCTCTCATCCTGGGAAATTAGTTTGATGCAGGGATTAGTATCCTTCAACACCTCTTCAGCCGTCAACCCGGACAGTGACAGCGATACTCCTTTGACACTGCAGGTGAATGCTGTGCTTCACTGTTACCCTGTCACCAACTGTCCAACTTGATTATAACAAGTTGTTGATGTAGATTTTTTTTTTTAAACAGCCAAAATGTAGATTTTTAAGAGTAAATATATTATTATATACAATTCATGCACTTTTCTTATACAATGCAATGTTCTGCGCTTTGACAGGAAGTGTAGCCGCTTGTTTCCTTTTATGAATAGCATGTGTTGCACTTCTTCTCGCTTTACATTCTCTTTATCTTTCCAGACCTTTTCCCCCGGGAAGGCACGCAAATTCTCCGCTCTATTAGCTTGCCGTGTTTCTACTGCATGTCCGACACATGCCACTTTGAATGTACGCATGTATTGATATTTGTAATTATTGGAGCTCAGGTTTGATTTATTTTCTTGCATAAACCTTGCTAGTTATGGGAGTAGTTTGCTGGAGCGTGACCGCCACTGTGCCCTGCAACATACAGAGTGTACCGTTGACATTATGCGGGCTAGCACGACGCGGTCCATGGCATTGCACCGGCACAGAGAGCATTTATACAATAGGGACCCTTTATTGCTTTGTTGCTCCACAACTGCAGCTTCCCTGTTACTACGAAATTATATTATGTATGTATGTATGTATTTAACGAACACCACATTATTTCCCTAACCTTAACCAAATGCTTGCTCAGAGCGTAGAAGAGCCTGGACCTCACTGTCTTCAGTTTCCACTGGAACTACTTTTTAACAAATCACTTCTTTTGATTATTCAGAGTGACAGGGACACTGTTTCTGGAAACACAGGTGTAGTGGCCCTTGAGTTAAGTTTTGTTGTGTCAAACCACTTTCTCCGAGGTCAGGAACAAAGTTATGGAATGCCATTTTATTCAAAATTAATTAAATAAATAAATACATACATAAATATGCCTATGAAATTAATCAATGAGTCAATATGGTTCAATAAATAAATAAATCGCTTTTTATTTCATTGGACTTTTATTTCATAATGACATCAATTTATTTCATGGGATTATTTCATAATGACACATTTCCATTTCTTATATTCAAATGAAGGCGGTGGGGTTGTCTCACAGCCTCAGAAAAGACGGAGGCCAGTTTGCAGTTTGACAACAAGACAGGGAATCACACAGTAGCTAAGTACCAGGTGGTTTTCTTGCCGGGTTTGGCTCCTGGCTCCTGGCTCCCTGCTCTGCCTCGGCGATTTATGGAGTTTCCTGATGTACAGATAGCTTTACTTGATGCTAAAAAGTAATTGCTAACTCCGTTAGGTCTCTGAGGCTGTGAGACAACCACACCGCCTTCATTTGAATATAAGAAATGGAAATGTGTCATTATGAAATAGTCCCATGACACAAATAAATGTGGCATTATGAAGTAGTCCCATGAAATAAGTAAATGTGTCATTATTGAATAGTCCCATGATTGGTGATTGTGAAATAAAAAGTCCATTATAAAAGCTATAAAAGCTATTTATTGAACCATATTGACTCATTTATTAATTTTATAGGCATATTTATTTATTTATTTAATATTGAATGAAACGGCATTCCATACAAAGTTGCATGCCATTTCTTTTTATGTAATTTGGCCGAACCAACCCTTTAATAACTTATTGGCATTCCACACACATTACCAACAGAATATCATACACATGAACATGCCTTATTAACTGCACCTAAAGGTACTCTCAATCAATTCAAAGGCTACAGGGCTTTGGCATCAACATCACGCCGTGCTACAGTCAGGGGGTTTTAGGGACCAATCCATCATAGTTCTTGACAGCTGCTGTCGTTTACATATGGAGCAGATGCTACAGGCGCTACGTTTGGGTGCACTTCACTGCAGATTTCGGACTGAAATAACGTAGAGCGATGAGTCAAGCCCAAAGTTAAGAAGCCCAAAAGAAGTGATAAAGGCAACAGACAGCTGAGAAGAAGTAGAGCGCAGAAGTGCTCATCTTTATGGTCAACATCGACTGAGCCCCACTGTGCGACAGACTACACACGCCCCATTTAAAGGATAGCACTGGCATTATTTGATCTTTTTTGTTGTTATCAATAAGTCCTATTAAAGACCAAACCCAACAATGATTGCATTGTCTGTGTATCCAAAGCGAACTCTTCACAGGCAACATCTGCTAAATGAGCCTTTTTTAAAATGAAACTATACATTTGTGAGCCATTCTATCCAAGTTTCAAGATGTGCGTCTTCAGAGGCAACCGATGAATGGGCTCGAGTCTGAGTGCCACGGACAGGGTAGGCACGCCTGAAAGTATTGAGAAAACGGACAAACACGTGGTTGGTTTGCGCTTTTCATGGGCTCTGTCGACAATAAGAAAAATATGGAATAATGCATGCATCATCCTTATCGAGACGCAGAAATATATTTTGTTATGAGCTCATACAGTTATTATGGCAAATGTGTCATAGTAACAGATGCCTATTGACACATCCAGCAGAGGCAGAGTAACATTAGGCCTCATTAGCTGTGTTTGTGACACGTCCAATATTTACAGTCTAAATTTACATTTCATGAGATTTTGTTTTGTAGTTTCATTTTGCAAATCAAAAAGGATATACTGTAGATCAGTGAATAAATAAGTCATAGAAAGATAAATATATACAGAGATATCCACCCTTTAATTAAAAAAGCTAAATTGCCATGGATGTTTTGTTTACATGCATGCTTTTAATTTGAAGGTCAACATCGTGAAATATGGATGCTTTCACTGAGACATTTCTCTTGCTTTCTCTCTCTCTCATTTTACCCCATCTCCTTTTGATTTCTACAGTCTGAGGAATGTGAATCGGTTTGATATTACGGCGACTGATAAGGTGGTAGAATCCATTTCCCGACTTGGACTTGGATGGCATTAGCTGCATTTGTGTTTCATGTCGCGTGTCCTCTGCCCATTATTTCTCGGAAAACACACATCAGTAAAAAGAAAAAAAGATTTTAAAAAAAACAAACCCGTCCTTAACTCACCTGCTTGGATGCTGGGGAGCAGCAGAGCTGCCAGGAACACGTTGCACGTTTTCATTTCTTTTAGCCCGCCGTGCACTGACCAACTTCACAGCTGAGGCCTTCACAGCTTGCGTCAGACCTCCCAGTGAGCTCAGGGGCGGGTGGGCGGGGCTTTCAGAGGGGGCGTGCCGAGTTCACAGCCACCAAAGGCACCTAGAACATCAATGAAACGCACAAGACATGTACAAATAGGTGAATCTAAGTATAGCAGGAGGTCTGTCACATTTCTGGACAGCCATGTCACGCAGCGGAGGAGCCTTTCAGAACATTTTTGATTTTCAGCTTCATCCTCGAAGAGATTCACCGAACATCGCGCGTCTGCTGAAGACACACAGCATTGTTTTGCAAAGAAGAGATAACTCCCAAATTCAGTGGTGTCCTTTTTGATATTGGGCCTTTGGCTGTCTACTCATGATGGAGCGCAGAGACGCTGAGCTCCATGGCTCGCTGTTGCTCTGTGGACACAGTGCAGATGGCAGACCGTGCAGCACGGCGGTGACGTAATCCTGTGCTATGAGACCACTTCTGTTGGAAGTTGGTGGTATATAAATAAAACTGAATTGAATTACACTTTGCCCCTGCACTGTGCTCCGCGACAGAGCTGCGGCGTTTGTTCCGCTAATTGAGGTCCAGCCTTGGTCTCAAGTCTGGTCTACAGAGGTCTTTCCTCTCATCTCGGACTCAGCACCAGGCTCGGCAATTGCAGTCTTTGGTCGCAACCGGGTCTAGTCTGGTTTTTAGTCTCGTTTTCCGTAGATAAATCCATCGAAAGGAAAGCCCTGGTGAAGATTCTCCAACCATTGTGTTACCTGAATTTCTGTGAACTGTGCAGCATTCTGATGCTGGCTTTATTGGCTTTAATATATTATATTTAATTAGCTCACGCTACCAGTAGCTTGGTGAGAGGCTGTGGGCATCAAGGACCACTCTGATAATTGATCAACATTTATTTTAGCTTATTTAAGTAGCTTGCTGGGTGACAGAGCTAGTGGGAGTTCCTCCGTGCAGTCAGCTGTCGCACACTGGCCTGTCTACCTTGCATGTAGATACACTGTCACCGCCAGTGCGCTTAATGATCCAGACACAGCCTTATATTACGTTCAGTTTGCTTGCTAGACGTTACGCTGCCTGTCCCTCTATAATTGCCAACACGCTTCACCTCTGCCCAGACGTCTGCTGTTCACCCGGCCGTGTGCGCCTGTGCACACTCACGGCTGTATAGCAATCACTGGTAAACGTTGCTCCCAGGTGATCCGCTCTGCATGTTGGAATCCTATGATTATGTCATCATGCAGCAGGTTACTCCCCGAGCGACAAGAGAAAATGAAAGATTCCGTTTTTTATTTGCTGGCAAAGTGGCCGTTTTAGCAAATACGCGACTGCTGGTGGTCGCCGTTACTGTAGATTCAATGACTTGAGCAGCTATATTTGCCATATGGAAGTCACTGTGTTTATTTAATCTGGCTTCGAATCTTCTCTTTAAAGGGGGACTCCTTGTGGTGGAGAGGTTTTGTGGCGCTTGGGTCCTGCAGGAATCCACAGAGTGTCCAAGCAGGAGATAAATGACGGCCCTGGTCACCAACTTTCTCAAATTCCAGATAGAGAGTACGCTAAAATCTGCTTCTGAATGCATCTGAGGCGGGAACTAGGCAACAGAATCGTGATTCGTATATGATCAGCACTGCCTAGTTTGACATTTTCATCTGAGTTTTGTGAGCCTGGCCCTCCGGCTGTATTAACCAATCAGAGCAGCGAGAACGTGTGACTTCCTACGCTACTCGGTCAGTCATCGTATCGAACCCGTCCCGTGTTAGATAAGGGGCAGTGATTGGCGCGACCATGCCAGACTGATTCGTCTGGTTCCCAGGGTGCTCTCATACAGTCCTAAAGTCTAAATCTGATCAAATAAAAATTACTCTGCTCTTTGTTCCACTTGGCTCCCTAGAAAATAGGGTGAATGCTGCACTTCAGTTGCATTATGGAATTGTAGCAGGACGGGTACAAAATTAAATATATCTTGTTGCATGTCAATGTGACAAAGATCATATAAAACACAATATGGAATTAGAAGTCAGTTGTAATCCCTCTTTGAATGGAAAGGAAAGCTGTGTGCAATGTGGGTAATCATTTTAGCGCCCACCAATAGGTTTGTCTAATCTGGAGGTTTGTCTCCAACCTGTCGGATTGTATGACTGCTTGGGTTTCACCCGAGTTGTAATAAACTGTAGTTTCCCCTTTAACTTTACTTAAAATCTTGTGTTGGATAAACGTACGTAAGGCATAACCCACACCTTGCTGTTCAGTTATTGAAAAATAACACACTAGCATAACGTGTGCAATGGGATAAACATGGAAGAGACGTGAAACACCACTATTGTTCATTTCACTGAAAACATGGCTGCCAGTTTAACAAGTCTAAACACACAAGAATCACTCAGTTTCTTCAGTTTCCTAATGAAGTAATGAAGCAAATAGGACGCAGTAAGGAAACTTGTGGTCTTCAGCAACAAAACAGCAACATCCTGCAAGCTGACCCTGGAAGAATCGGACCAAACGTCCGATATCACATTTGTGTTGTGCCATCGAACGTGATACAAATCGTGAGAGCCACTGTCAATATTCGTGTAGTTCAAACCATTAGCTGGATATTCATTTTGATTGGGTTCATGGATTTATGTGAGAAAAGCTGCTAATTGTCCGAATATGAAGTGGCTTTGTGCCTTTATTAAGCCTCGCAAGTGGAACCCTTTAAACCTTCATCGCAGTCATACAGAGGCTATATTTACTTCTGCGACCGTGGGATCTTCCTGACTTCCTCCAGGAGCTGGACTGACCCACACATCTGGTGGCGTGGAAGTAAATGCGAGAGTGATTACGGGACTGTTCAAAGGAACCGTGCTTGTAGTCCCATTGATGCATTATGAATGGGATTGTCTCGTGAGGGGGCTCACGGGTTTCCCTCGCGGGGCCAAAAGGCTCCTGACTTGGCGGTGGGAGCTGGTTCAGTGCACTACCTGGCCAAATGTAGATAAGAAAAACGCAAGGTATTTGTTTACAATGAGCTCAGAAATTGTTTTGTGATCTAAGGGCCCTTACACGCCTGAAAGTCTGAGCCAAGGGTCGCGTTTTTGTTTTGCATTGTATACATTTGAGCGGGCCAATTTTGGTTTCACATTGCAATATGCATTATGACTGGATTACTGGTGTGCATTTAAACATAGCCATTAATGTTTCCTGCATGAGAGAAATATCCGCCCCCCCCCCCAAGAGAGGATTAAATAAAGGATTTATGAAAAGAATCTCCATATTGAAGCAGGGCGGGCTATAGTGGATGAATAGACTCCAGCTCATGCCAAGGGGTTTTTCAGCTGGGGAAAGGTGTTTTTTTTTCTTTAAATTTCAGTTACAGTAAGGTTTTCTGTATTTACCCATGACCAAAGTTCTCCTCCAACACATTGTTTGAATTGCCTGCACCGGACCTTTCCATGAGGCTGCATAGTAGTTCAGCTGGTCATGTGATTCAATTTGTGGTGGCGAGGAGGAGCTGTGGTGACGATTCACAGAGACAAAGATGAATAGGTCCGGCGCCCTCGCAGACCACACTGAGGAGTTTGCACACGCTCATGTTCGAAAAGAAGAAGTGAAGTGTTTCTCCTGCCAGTCAAATGCAACAGCAGAAGTGAGATGCATTCGCCCATTCTTTTTTAAAAAGCTTCTGTTCTGTCTTGACTTTCTTAAAATTGCAAGTGTTCGAAATGGTTATCTTACAGAGCGGCGTAGTGCAGTAGTGGCGGCCCGCCGGGAAGCCTTGCGGGCACTTTGCTGTTCATGGTTGCTCAGTGGGCCTGTCAGCACGATGCGAAGCAGCCAGGTGGCAAGCTTGGCAGACTGTAAGACAAATAAGCCCGGAAGGAGGCTGTGTTTGTGCGTGAACAACATACAGTGTGTGTGTGTGTGTTGCGTCTGGCGGTCTCGCTGTCTGACGCCATGTCATCGCTGCTGCGCATGAATTGCGTTTTCTCTCGCTCTCTCTTTGCTGCTTTCCATTTGGCCCCATCCGACTTATTACCAGAGTCATAACCAATGTCGGGCCGAGAACTTATTGACTAGCTGGCCATCAAAAAGACATTTTTAACAACTTCAGATTATTTCAAATAGTTTTCACATTTGATTTAGGTCTCCCTTTATTTTACGGTACACCAATAAGACTTGTATCAACACTGGAAATGATATGTTATTTATTAGACACTAAACGCAGTTGTACCCTAATTAGACACCATACACCTAAATTGTGCTGTAATTAAAAACCACATATAGACACCAAATATATTATACTAAGAAACTATTATACAAAATGATACTCTAATTAGAAACCAAATAGGAGATCCAAATACACAATTAGATTTTAAAAGATCATGGTCTAAATAAAATACAATCCCATATGAGAACCAACATTTGCTACGACGCTATTCTACCATTACTCCCAAATGATGCTCTATTAGACACCACATTTCTTTTTTACCTTTGGACCAAACGATGACTGAATTAGCCAAGAACATAAATGGGAAATGAATCCGTACCGACAGTAACTGTTAGTTGCAGCCTTGACGTGTGGCATCAACGTGTGCGTTGCCCTACGTGATTGTACGAATGCGGTTTCAAAGCACTCTCGCTCCCGGCTACGACCCTTCTCACGACAGACTTCCCAAATATGACCCAGTACTGAAAACGTTAGGGAAAATGTGGGGCCGCAAGAGACAAGCCAGGGCAATCTTAAAAGTTAAAATATTGCACAGCAGCGGCACAAGTAAAGTAAACCAGTAAAACTTTGTTCCCTTTCTCCACTGTTTTTATGAATAACATGCTTGTGTAAATAGGCCATATATGTACACAACAAAGTGGTGCATTATAACTAAATTCACTGTTTAACAGGCAGAAATGGAATATAATATGCATAAGTATGTTTTAATTAGTGTAGATATAAGCTGGCACTCCTCTGACAACACTCACACTTCCTAAAAAATGAACTTCTGTGAGAATTCGCCTCTTTCCCTGCTGAACTACACTGCCTGCCACACATACAGTGACACAGGCACACACACACACACACACACACACCCCAACACATTTGTCAGCAAGTTAACTGAGGAAACACTCTCAAAGTTGCCTTCGCTTCTTTCACCTGCCAATGAGCTTCACCAGAAATGTGGAGCCAGTGATCCCTAACCCCTCTGTGCAGCCCCCAAACAACCATTAGGTTTCGTTCAGGGCACGATCCCCCACTGGCTTCCCACCCCTATCACACTAAGAAGTGTAGCATTGCTCTGCAGGACGGAAGATGAAGTCTGCCAACAAGAAAACATGGGCGTAAACGATGCAGGTTACAAAACATTCTTTCAAAAATTGGCTTTGCAGATGAATGAATTAAAACGCATTTGTATGCCCTCAATCAGATATGCAATGCTTTTGGTGAGCCACACTGAATGTGAACGTTATATGCTGACCACGCCAGTTACAGTGAGATGGAGCTGGTGTTAGTGAACTGAACTGTTTTAAAATGTATTCCAAGGGCATGGTCTCAATTATGTTTAAAAGGCTGAGCTCCAAAGCAGCAGGTGTAGGACTCACTGATGAGTGAAGGGGGTTCAGTTCAAACGGGGTCTTAAGGCAGCGAGCTCTCAAATAAGTCCAGGCTCACAGCAGACTAATGAAGGCCGCATTTTTATGACTCAAATATTCTCGGGGCATCCCATTGGAGAGGTCAAGTCAACTATCCACCTGTTTTTAGCACGATTTTGGCTCACCAATTCCTGAACAAATTGCCTCTCTTCGTCTTTGTAGATCTTTCGTCACAAAACATTTGATTGCCAACTACTGACCTGCAAGGGGGCCTTGGGGCAAAATGAGGCGTGAGCCATCTGTTGCGCCTTGTTGTTTACAGTGGTTCTTGTCCACTTCACTAGGCAGGTTACATACAATCATTAGGTGGTTTGGGATTTTGGAGTGCTATTGGGTGCTATAACAACACCGGGGAGTGTCTCTTTAGTAGGTCATAAAACACTGCAAATTAAGCTTTATTTCATTTTACTTCAATATTTGATAAACAGCTCCTCGGTGCTCACGCCTGGACAAGGAAATAGAGTTGATCATGTAATGGAGGCAGCGATTCTAAACCTGATGGAAACGTGCAGAAATCCAACAACTGTAAAAGTAATTTAAAGCTAGTGGTGGTGTGCTGCTAGGCTCCTACAAAGGGTCAGTAATTATAATCTACCTGCCATTCAGTTGAGGCTGATTAGGCTTATTTTCAAACATAAAAGAAAAAACACTCAAGTGGAAATTAATTCAGAACCTTGATACTGGGGTCTTGAAAAAACAACAACACAGGAAATGAAAAAGCAGTATAGTGTTCAGGAGCATTAATAGATTTGAATTGCACTGGTATTGTTCCTTCAGGGGTCACTACTGCTGCTGTGTTCCTCTCCAAAACAGCAGTCAACCTACGCAAAGGCCTTATTGTGGCACAGCTTTGTGCTGGCTGAGAGAGAGCTACTCAACAAGTTATCACTTACAGCCTTTTGTGTGGAAGGCACAAGCAGAGCAACAGGGGCAAAGACACTGGGGAAACAGCTTCGAGGGCCTGGAAATGAACCCAGTCAGCTGAAAGCACACAAAATGATACTTATTGCTGGAGTGAGAACATTTTTAAACAAAGAAATGGTTTCACCGTAGTTGCTTACTAGATGTCTCTCTTTGGAATGTGTAAAAAAAAAAAAAAAAAAAGACAGCAAAGCCGGCATATACACTTCAACAAATAAACCACAAAAACAGGGTGAAGGACCATATTCATGTTATTCTCCTTAAATTAGATGTTAGATGTGTCACATCCACCAGGTTCCATCAAGGGGGGCTCAGTGGTGGATCAGTGTATCAAATCTGACAAACCGAGACTGATCCGTAATTCATTGTGAGGGAATTAAACTAAGAGTAAAACAAGCAGGAAAAAGGCCAGAAATCTTACCAAGGGCTTGACAAGTGCCAATTATCCACCACAATGCTGCGCATCAGTGCCTTCTTTATTTTCTTTGGCTGCTTTCTTTACCACAGCAGACCCAAATCATTTCACTGTAACCAAAGGTACAACCCAACAGTGTAATTTCCATTGGTCCCCTTCACTTTTCAAAATCCTATCCCCCCTCCCCCACAACTTTTACAGTTTTGGTGTGTGAATAGTGTCCTCTGACTTTCAAACTGCCAAGAGCCAGATTCAGTTACTGTACACTAGGCTGGACATCCTGGGGAAAAAACCCCTGCACGAATCGGGGATTTTTAGCATGTGTGTTTGTGTATGTGTTCACCTGCTGAAAACCTATATACTGAATGAAAGACCTGGAAGAGAAAAAAAGAAGCCCCCTCCAACCCGCATTAACTTTTCCACTAAACTGTTGAAGCTATGTATGCTGACCGCACATTTATGTCTTTATGGTATTATAACTGAATCAACACATCAGCTCATACAGACCAGCCGTGCGCTTAAACGCGCTTCAGAACCCGTTCCAGGGTTTCCAGCTCACACGCCTCGGACACCGTGTCACGCTCTCACGGTGTCCAAACAAATTAAAAAACAAATGAGAAAAACCAAAAAAGCCACTCCTTGATCCAAAATTAAAAAATGTATGCTGTACAGGTTGCTATCTCTGGACGTCAGGCTTTCTTCCACATTTCAGCTCTGCAAGCGGTTCCATCAACATTACAGAGACACAGAGACAGATTATGGAAGATTACATTATTTAATAATGAATTGCCCACAGCTCTGTGGTTACACTCACATTTGATTTATGGCAAGAAATAGCCCTTTTCCAGAAAGAGAAAAAGTAATAATTGTAAAATCACCCTGCCTCATGGCGGGGGCCCTAAGCAGAATTTGATCTCTGTTTGTCCTTTGTTCTGTGTTTGTCATAATGTAAGCATTTATTCAAGGCTGAATTTTTTTGTGTTTGTTTTGTTCTACCGTTTAATTTTTACGGGGCCTATTTGTTTTCTTTTGCCACATTTGGAAATTGCAACGATGACTTTCAATAAAGACCTTCGTGCAGCCTCGGTAGTTGTGTTATCGTTCCGTACGCCACATTCCTAACTCCACTAGAGATATACGTGTTTCGCCACCAGTTCTATAGTAAAAAAACATAAATAAATGGCAACAAGCCACCGTGTACTCACGTTGTACAAAGTGAATGACTACATCAAGGTGCTGCTAACATTTGTTGGTAGGGTGGGAATTAAATCTGCTTGGGAAGGAGCTAGGGCCAGCCCTGTAACACACACGGGCATGCGCAAGGCAACTCGGCCCGCAGAGCTAAAAATATGTATGTCATTAACAACCTGAAACCTGCAGTGACAATGGGTAATATGATTCACTCGGCAGCCAGGCAGACAGTGTTGATAACAGACCTGCCTCAACACACTAACAGGTAGGATGGGCTGGTGCAATTGCGTGTGTGTGTGTGTGTGCGTTACACTCCTGAAAAGCAGTCTGGATTTGGTTGCAGGAAAACAACATTTGGTCACATACTGAACATGCTGTCCTCATCCCGAACCAGGTACACTTAGAGGCTAGCGTGAGCATGAAAACATGTGACGAGACACAGGTGAATGCACGCTGTCACACAAGAATGCATACACAAACACACAGACATGCACGGGGAAACCGCACTGAAGGTACTCCCCGTCATGCTGCTTCACACACACACACACACACACACACACACACACACACACACGTGTATGTATAGACAACACAAAACACGTGAAGTCTAGCCTTGGGCAAAAAGAAAAAAAGGCCATATGTCACAAGTTCAACATGGTCTGTATGTTTACGCAAATATATTAAAATGTTTCCTGCAACGCTGAAAAATCCTTTGCATAACTCAACAGAAATGCATGATTCAGCAGGACATTCTTGCGTGACATAAGGTATCATGAACTCGTGAGGGTTAACGTCAATAAAAGAAGTAAATATTAGGTAAAATGTTGCCTTAATACTAGCACATAAAGGTTTGGATATAAATAATAAATGACTCTTAACTAGCATAATGTGCTATCAACACTTTGATATTTGTTTAGGATTTTTTTAACTTACTTGCAAACAGTAATAGCTGCTTTGTTTATCGTAAAACCTCCATCACCCTTGAGCTGATTTTTAGGGGCATTTACTAAACTCTGAAATACTGTACAACTATTACGTTATTTTGTGAAATGAAGACTCAGTTTTATTTGAAAAATCTGTTAATTTCAGACCTGTGCTCTGGCACGCTGCTGCCAAATGGACGGACTCCTACACGTTCTATCTCCCCATAGGCAGTTCAAAACCAATGTGTCTCATATGTTCAGAGACCGTGGCGATTAGTGAAAGAGGCAGTGTGAAGCGCCACTTCAAGACAAAGCACAGAGCATCTTTTGAGCAGGTTAACAAGGGGGATGCCTTTTGGTCATTTTGCTAACAAGGGGGGATGGCATCCCCCCCCCATATCGCCTACTGACAGTACTTAACTACACCACATTACGCTCCATATGTTCATACCCATTTCAGGAGGAATTTCAGTGCTGTAAAATTGTGGGCTGGTACTAATAGAGGCAAATGACAACAAGTTAACAATAAGTAGATGTGGATTATAACTACCTGAAAACCACTGAGATATAAAAGCTGCTTTGCTTTACTTATAGACACGATTATTTATAAAACTGTGTGATTCGCATTTTTAGTTTGGCATGTGTTTTATGTCGGATGCCCTTCCTGACACAACCCTCTGCATTTATCCAGACTTGGGACTGGCTCAAGAAGACACTGGCTTGTGCCCCCCTGTGGTTGAGTAACTGCCAGATCAAGTCCAATAAATGTTGACTGTTGGTGGGAAACGGGAAACAAACAGCAGCCCCCTAAAAGCTCGTGTTTTGTTCACCCATCTATCCACCCAAACCTCATGCCTCTGTGGACTTTGTTCCTCTATGACAACATTTCCTGACTTCCTCCTTTGCTCCCGTGATACCAGACTCATAATTTCCACGGCCAATGAGGCTTTGTGACTTGACCGTAAACGTACGCCATATTTTTGGGCATTCGCTGAAAACGGCTCGCTTACTTCTTGGTGCAAGGGGGCTTTTCAGAGGGGGTTCTTGTATGCTATATGTTGTATGTTGATCAGCTAAACTTCAAAAGCCATGCACCACCCGGCCCTTTAAATTCATCCTCTACAACATTAGGAAAATCATACCTTTACTATCTGAGCAGTCTACACAAGTCCTAGTCCAGGCTCTTGTCCAGGCGCTGCTGGCTGGACTCCCTGCTTGCACAACCAAACCTCTGCAGATGATCCAGAACGCGGCAGCAAGAGTGGTCTTCAATGAGCCGAAGAGAGCGCACGTAACTCCTCTCTTCATTAGGTTACACTGGCTCCCTGTTGTCGCCCGCATCATGTTCAAAGCGATGCTCTTGGCCTACAAGACCACCACTGGTTCTGCACCATCATATCTTCACTCGCTAATACAGACCTATGTTCCTGCCAGGTCCCTGCGCTCTCCAAACCAACAACGTCTCGCGCACCCTCTCTGGATCCGTTCCACATTGGTGGAAAGATCAGCAGATTCTGTAGCCACCTTTAAAAAGCACCTGAAAAAACATGTCTTCCATCAACACCTAACTGACAATCACAATCTACTTCCTTTCTATCTCTTCTCATAAAAAAAAAACCCTTCCTATCCATAGCTTTGTATCCTGTGCTGGGCTTTAATAAGACTAGTTTTCTGATGCACTTGTGCTTTTTGTTACCTTGTGTTGTTATAATTGTGTCCATTGTCTCCCTCATATGTAAGTCACTTTGGATAAAAGCTAAATGACTAAATGGAAATGGAAATGTATGGTTGTCTGACTTGTTTCTCCTGAAAATGAAATCTGGATCTTATTGATAACCTGATTAATCAAATCGGGTAACATTATTTAAAGACACAATTTGTGTATGACTGGTTTGTCTCTATCAAAATAGATACTGTTGCATTGGAATACATGGGAACAAGTCTAACTTTTTGTGTGCGGAGCTCAAAAAGGAGCTTCGGTTTGACACCTGCCGGCTACAGTGGAAGATCATAGGCAGCGAGGTGATCTGAGGCTGACTGACAGGCCAGCATTCTCTCGTTGCAGCTTTCTGCCTTCTGTCACCGCGATGAAATGATGAAATCCCTCTCAAGTTACATTAAAAGAGGAGGAAGGGAAGAAATGACCTCATTAAAGCTGGCGGCAGCGTCACCAACAGCGCGGCGTGTGATTCTCGGTGAGCCCCGCAGTCACACCGTGTGATCCGTGCACAGCCTAGAGATTACAGCAGCTGAAAATGTAAGTGTGATGAAATTGAAACACACACGCTGCAAAATGATGAAACTTAAGTGTTCTCAGTGTGGCTGTCAAGACACTGATTGGGGAGAAGAATAATGCAAGAATAAAAAGTATTGTACGGAAAGGGGGATTATAGCATTGAAGCAGTGAGGTATTCAACACTGGAGATAAAACTAAAAATATTATATCTACATCCTTTTTAATCTAGAAAAAGCCCACATCTAAATATGTTTCATTTTTGTCTGTGTGCGCTGTCAGCACTGGAGCAATATAATGGCTTTGCTATGCATTTTAGTGATAATCACAGTCCAGGCCTCATCAAAGCCAACAAACACAGACATAATCACACTCAGTCAGGAATGGACAGTAAAACCTGTCTCCACTGGTTTTTGCTACAAGCAAAACGCACTGCACTGACAAGCACACCTAAAAACAGAGACGAGGACGTGCTCAGTGACATCACCCGATGTAGAGTTTGTCAATGTTGGTCAATGCCACACCTCGTGATATACATTCACTTCCACAGTGTCGATGTAGGAAGCGGCGCGTCCTTTATGTAGCAAGACAGAAAGGAAGGTTGTGAAGGACACGATGGCAGATGGGCAGGGAGCCTGTCTGACTTTGTTACAGGAGACTGGAGTTTGCATTTTGCCATGGGCCTGGATTAATGTTCATCTTTAACCACAATAACCACAGTCTTTCCATAATCTTAACCAGATGTTTTAGTTTCCCAACCCTAACCATTCCCTAACCATAATGTATTTGCTGTAACATCAGTCTTTCCCCAACCTCAACCATACAATAAATAGCATGCGCTGGTACTGCAGAAGGTGACAGTTGAAACTCCGATTTTCGGAATCGTCCAACATTGATGTTCATGTCTAGTGATAGGTTTAAGGTCAACTTGCACAGCTCACAAAGATATAGCATGGCTGAACACATTTGGTTCACATCGTCGTTATCTTCATGGTTACCAGTGAAGGAAATTTGCCTGCTGCCATTTAGTAAAGTAACGTTTGTTGTAAAGTTTGTATCAATGTGTGGCCACAGGTTATTTGTACATCTCCATCTTTGGCCAATTTCCACTAGTTTAGAGATGAAATTGAAACTATATAGAATAATAAGTAAGAGTTATTTCCGTCGTCCAGGGTTCCGAAAGTAAAAGTTTAGTTTAATTTCCCCATGGACAGTGTTGGGTTACTGGCTCTTCAATGCTCTTCAATGCTTGGGCATTGGGCAGAAAATATCTGGCTACTTGATAAAAAGTCAAAGGCAACTGAAGGACAGAATTTTTCTTGACCTTCAGGACATTATCTGTTGTAAATATTCTAAAACGCAAGGTCTGCTTACCTATTACCAGAGCTTTCGATCATATCCCACAGCCTTCTTTCCATTCGCTTAAGGCCACGGGATGGGTTGAAACTTATAGATAACTAAGTTGAGCATGAGTCCCAAGATGCATTTCGGTAAGAAACATTCAATCAGAGCTTCAAATTCTGTTGAGCGTGCTACTAAAAAGTGAGCTGAAGCTAAAAGTTATGCCTTGTAGAAACTCAATAAAACATTTAAACCTGCTAACTTTAAGATTCATGCAACTATGGCTGTGTTTAGTCCAAATTTCAGTAAGTGTTTTCAATTTGCCACAGTTTTGATTGACACCGCTGACCAGCTTCATCTCCATAGCAGTTGAAAACAGTTTTCATTGGGGGAAAATACTTCCAGCACACCTCTCATTTCACAACTCTGACATATTTAAATACAGGATCACAATTAGGGCTGAAGCGATTCCTCAAGTAACTCGAATAACTTCATTCGATTAGTAAAAACCTTCGTTTAATCCATATAATGCAGCACACTGTGTTTCGCACGGATGTTAATTACCATCGCACAACACACTCAGCTGTGTGATCAGAGACAGTTGGGAGCGTCTTTGGTGTGATTTGACAGCTCGGATTACAAAGAGGAGGAAGAGAGGAAATAGCCAGAGAATGCGACAGAAAGTGTCGACGAAAACTCTATTGTAAAACCCGAACTAGCCGACCACAACAGCACGACGTCTGTGCTTCAGCATCTCAGCAGAAAGCATCCAGTCTACGCATCCAGTCCACAGAGCGGACCCGACACACGGTATGTGAAGGCTAGTAAATATTGTAGGCTACGTTAATTATGGCTATATGTTATGGCAACAACGTAAATCAACGTAGTGGCTAGTTATGACGTCCATAGGTTAGCTAAGCGTTTCTCAGCAGTCTGAGCAGAGACACCCAGACCTCCCTCT
>CM022485.1:34924929-34935860 GCA_011952105.1 Coreoperca whiteheadi | reverse complement strand
ATCTTGTCCTTTCGATCGTGACCCAAAGCTCATGACCATAGGTGAGAGTAGGAACGTAGATCGACCGCTAAATAGAGAGCTTCGCCTTGCAGCTCAGCTGGTATATTGACCGCATCACTGCGGAAGATACACCGATCCGCCTGTCGATCTCCCATTCCATCCTTCCCTCACTCGGGAACAAGACCCCAAGATATTTAAACTCCTCCACTTGAGGCAGGAGCTCTCCACCAACCTGAAGGGGACAAGCCACCCTTTTCCGGCTGAGAACCATGGCCTCGGACTTGGAGGTGCGGATTCATTAAAACCCAGAATGTAATACGGAACTTAAATACACTACATGGGTTCGGTTTTGACAGATGATGATGTTATTGTATGCAAATGAAGCAATAAAAATGTTGATTTTTCTAAAAATGAAACCATTTTAAGACAACTCTTATTTTGTCCATTTGCTCTTTAATAAGTATTTCTTATCTGATTACATCGATGAAATAATCGGTAGAATACTCGATTACTAAAACAATCGATAGGTGCAGCTCTAACCACAATCAGCCATTTGCTCTTCATTGTTGATTAAACATACAGTAAGAAACACCGGCTGGCCACGACAGAATTCAGTAAAGGCTTTCCAAATATTGAGTGGTACTCTCATTACACCATCATGTCTTGCTAATTGACCATTTCAAGGGGAATAAGCATAGTTATTGTTCCCTGAAGTTTAAAATTCCTTGATCATTCATGTAGTACAGATGATGACTGTTGACCCTAACGGACACCTGCCAACCAATCCGAAACAAGGGATTTTCTCTTGATACGGTGTAACTTTGAGCAACCAGTAGGAATTGAAACACTTACAGAACGTCTTATATGTTCTTCACGAAAGATTTCATTTGGCAATATATAATTCTATTAATGTACAAAACCAGGGCCTATTAAGGCCATATATTCCAAATCAGCCACATTTTAATTCAACATGCTGATAAAAACCCGTGTTGATAGGACCTTTCTGACTGGGAAATGGCTCCAGTGCCTGCTGCCTCAGCGATGTTCCCAGCCCAGACGTTGTGATTATCAGTCTTGGCTGACAGAGCACACAGCCAGCAGGCTCCCACTGATGTGCTAAATATATGTATAAGACACTTGCTTTAATTACTTCTTCCAATTAAGAGCTTTCTCCTGGTGAGACACGGCAGGCATGCTGAGAGAAAGGACAATCTCATGGGTTCAAAGAGAGAGACCTGCAGTTCCAAGACAGGCAGTCATATAGATATACAAACCACTGTGTTAACCAGGGCGGAGTCCCCAAACACGTTGCCCAACAACAAAACACTTCATCCAGGCTACAGCTGAACTACGACACATTCACACATAAGAAAAAGTCCCCATTGTATTAAACCTTGATGCTATTTATGGTCTGCAGGTTTTTTAACTAGTAACTATTCAATGTGGTCGCATTCTGCACTTCTGACAGAACGGGGGGCGTTCGCTTCCCCCAGTGGACGCGTCATGACCCACAGAACAGCGTAGTGCTAAAAAACGCACTTGTCGCTACCATCAGAAACTGCAGGTGTCGCCTAATCAAGCAGCAATGCAATCTGAAAGGATATAGGCAACAAATCAGAAGAAAAGAAAACCAGAGTGTTAGTTTGTCTCTCAATACTTTCAGACTTCCCTGCCCTGTCGGTGGCTCTCAGCCCCCAAGCCCACTGGTTCCTAATGAAGACATAAAGCTTTGAAAATGCCTCACAAAGATAGTTATAAGTCTCAATACCCCAAAACAACTGGCCACTGTTCCGTTTTTCTTTCAAATCAAACTTAACTCAAACAAGAGGAAACATGTATTAGGGACTATTTTCAGCGGCGGATTAATCCACATTTGGTGCTCTAGTGAGTGTTTGAGGCAGCAGGACGGTGTGTATGGGACCGAGTCAAAATAAACTGGTGTGTGTGTGTTCACGGTGATGAAGGAACATGTCCCCCAGTGTAACAGTGAGGCTCATTGATGTGTTTTTACTACTGGACAGATTCATTTTTGGCTCTGGTCTTTCATCAGATTTGTTGACTAAACCAAAATATGGAATGTCACTTAAGTCTTACATTTTTACAAAATGCCAATGTGGACGCCCCCCCCGCACCCCTCCATACTGGCATGATATATTGCCACCTTCAGTCCAAACATACTGCTTTCAGGTTTAAAATACCCATATCAACTTGTTAAACCGTAACACCTACACTGCAGTTCATGCAATATGCATTTTTGAATGCTGAGTATAAATGCCAAGCATGCCTGTGTTCACACTTTGGTATCTCCATCTAAATGCGGCCATCAACACGAACAACTAAATGCTTCGTCGACAGGTTGTCAGAGTTGTACCCAGATTGTTCTTCGTGTCGGAGCGAAATGCCTCCTGAACAGCCTGCGCGGAACAACAGAACACAGAACCTAGAGAGCATGTAGCCTAAATACTGTGCATTCATGCCTAACTTTCTGCACAAAATGTCGCATCAAAACTAATTCAGCTGTCATGGGTGTAACACAGACAGGCAGTGTAGCAGTGACCGGCTCTACAATATAAGCTAATGCAGAAATCGTAAAACATACTGCACGGTATATTGCTTGCGGCACATCAATAATAAGAGCGATTCCTTTTCTATTGTTAGGTCAGTGACAGCGGTGCGGTGCTGACAGATGCTTGTGTAACTCATCGTGGACAAGCTGCCGAGCGCCCTGCCAGTGTTTTTTCAAATGCATGTAGGCCTGCCTCTGTTCAAATAAAACCCCCACATCTCTCATTTCATGACTTTTCCTAAAATTTGTTTATTAATAATCTGCTGAATTATACATTTAAAGAAATGATTGTCATTTATATGTAGTTTTTAAAATCAAACTCAACCAGGGGAACATTTGATGGAGACTATTTTTAGCTACAGATTCAACCAGATTTGGTGCTCCAGTGGGTAGGTGGGGCAGCAGGCCGGTGTGCGTGTTCATGGTGATGAACCTGGGTTTGGCCAACAATGGAGTGCTATAAGATATAAGGCTTTGATAGCCAGGCAAATACTTGACAGTAGGATCAGTTGGAGGTCGGGTGGAGGGACAGGGATTTCCCGGCCTTGCTTTACAAATGCCAGGAATGCTCTGGGTTCCAGCCACCGGATGACGGCAGTCAGAGAAAACGCAGTCCTTTGTTTGATTTATTCATTCTTTTCTTTCTTTTTTTTTTTATATATTGACACACAGTTTTTTCAGGCCACCAGTCTGTGCAATGTAGTGCCTCAGTATGCCTCGGGTCCAACACCCGACAGGCCGCATGCAACCACCCAGGCTGATCAAATGCAGCTCGAAACCTGACTGAACTTCGGAATTCATCGAGCGATGCGGCCGTCACGCCAGCATGCCAGCGTCCTGCAAAAACTGCCAGGTAACCTGGAGCCCTGCGCCTCCTCCAGACCTGAATCGTGGCCTTCTCACAGCCAGCCTCTGCCTCGGAAAGATGCAACACAGGTTGAAAAAAAAAAAAAAAAAACCCCTCTGCTTTATTGTGACTGAGAGTGGGAGTGTGGAGATTGGCAGACTGGAGAGGAGAGGAGGGACTGTGGAAGGAAGAGAGGAAATACATGTTGATCCTTTGCGGAGGTGTTTCGGGCCTAAACCAACAACACATTCAACAAACCGACTACCTATTTATTTCATTCCTCCCACGGCCTGCATGCACTGCAACAACACACCTTCTCACATGCTCGACGAGAGGCACGACTAAATCTCGATTTCCTGATTAATGACTCCTGACAACTTTCCTGGATGCGTCGCTGAGGGTTTTTAAATAAGATCACCTCGCCTCAGTGCGCCGTGTTTCTATGGGGGCCTTGCCATATGGTCCAACATTTGAAAGTCAGATGAGAGGAAGGCTTTCTCTTTAAAAAAAACAACAAAAAAAACCACATACACACAATCACTTAACAGTCAGCAATGCCAAACCACACTATATTAGCAAGTCCAATGTGTGAGGGTGAGCTAGGAAACGTTGGGTTTGTTGAGCTGGCCGTTCATGAGCAGCAGATGGAACATTCTCCCCTCTTCTAATAATCTCTCTAAATCTCCTCTGCTCGACGGGTCTGCGGATCTCGAAAACCTGTCGACGTGGCTGCCCCGGCACATCACGTATCCGTGATGTACTTTAGTATAACGCATCCTGAAGCCTACCGACACGACTGCTATCAAAGCGGCGGGGACGCAGCGGTGCTTCTTGACAGGACAGGGACGTGGCTCGGTGAGGCCGAACACGTCACGATGTTAATCCTTTAGGAAGCCAGAGATTTGACCCTAAATGTTCGGCACATTACGACCTACCGTGTTGTGTTATAACCACCTTCCTTGTTCTGCACATAACTACCTCTGAGACATTAGCTTTAATGCCCATGTAGGGAGGGATCCTTGGAAGCGTAATAATTTAATCGTGTATTAGTGTGTAATGGCTTAAATTAGACAGTGTTCACTGGCAGTAAACACAGGGTGATGCCGTTAATCTGATGAGCTTCAGTCAGTTAGGAACAACAGAGCACGGCTGGATGTGGTTAAACAGAGCCAACCTGGACTACAAGCGACACTATGGGAGCTTCTACGATTTCAAAAAAAATCTGTTGAAGCAGTACGGAGTTACAGGGCGGCACTATCTCAGTATAATAGACTTCATGGTGCCTCGGCCTCCTGTAACTATCCCTATTATTCAACCAATTATTTAGGCAGTCAGTCTGATCAACCTGTCAATCATTATGAGGCAATTCACAGCAATCATAAGGCAACATGTCCAAACAGCACTACCTGTCAGGTGCTGGGAAGCGAGAGAGAACTGGGATAGGTGTGTTATCACACTAAGCAGAGATGTTTCTAAGCATGGCCACATTAACCTGTTGGGGGGCGCTGTTGGGCCCCTATTGACGCCAACACCACCTTCCCCAGCCCACTGTGAATGTCCTCTGCGCTGCACTTCATGATAACTTGAAACCACCAATCATCAGATTATATGGCAGCTTAATTGTATGCTCAGAGACCCAGAGAACAACCAGTCCAACGCCGGAATGACGCTACCTGGCCCCAGGTTTTAGGTCTGTCCGTTTGTTTGCGGTACTCTGATTAAACACAGCTGTATCGAGGAATATACATTACGTGAGCACAATGTCAACTCCACTGACTCAATAATAACGGAGCACACTACATTCGCTAAGGAAGACCATGAGATGAGACTGAAAATTCCAGATGTGTATCTTGAGCTAAGATGTTCCAATGGGCAAGAATTAATCACATGATTAAATATATATTACATTTACATTTAGCAGACGCTTTTATCCAAAGCGACATACACATGAGAACATTCACAAACCGAAGGCGCAGCTTCGAGAGCATTTTGGGGTTCAGTATCTTGCTCAAGGATACTTCGACGCATGGCTGGGGGATGGAACTGCCGACCCTCCGAATGACAGGCGACCGCTCTGCCACCAAGCCACGGCTGTCAAACAATATGTTTTTCTTAATCGCGATTAATTGCATGTTTTATCACATGATGAAAATTCCATTACTTTTACTGTCAACGTTCCCAGTCCGAGACTGACATTCCTCGAGCAACGCTCCAAGAACAAAGATTTGGGGGCATAGTTAGCTAATAGTGTAGAAAAGTGGTTAACAGGCGGAGGCTAAGGAAAGGTATTACCATCATTACCTCCACTTTCAATGAAGTTGATCAATTAAGTCATAAACGTAATGATAATATATTTATATAACAGGACATATGATAAATATATTCGTACTTTTAGCAACCTGTCATCTCTCTATGAGTGGCATATGTGTGTGTGTGTGTGGGAGAATTCCATAGATTTGCTTTCCACCATGACGTCTACAGCGCATCAGGGGCGTCCCAGTCACTATTTCACTGTGTGGGCAGTAAACACATCCATTTCCCCACATGCAGCAGATGACGTCTCAACCACTGCATTCATTTTCTTTCCTCCGCAGGACTCTGAATGACACAGAAGCAGAAGCGCTCTACATTGAATGGAAATATGCCTGCTCCGTGAAAACGCAGGCTGTCTGCGAGTGCTCCAGAGTAGATAGTGCAGTGGGTCAAATCAAATCTACATTCTGCCAGGCCCGTGAAGTACATAGCAGGTGTGCACGTACACTCAAACTCACCTAATTGTCACTTTTGTTTGGTCAAGGAATGCAGAAAAACCTTGCGAAACATTATGCTTTCACATTGGATGGATTTTTTTTTTTGTTTGCTGCAGCAGCAACAGCAGGATAGAGGAGTTGTTGAGGATTATGAACATGTCTTCAGAATAACACTATGATTCGCTAAGTGACCTGCGGTGGGTTTTCGTTTTAAAGTTCTGCTTGATTTATTTCGGACACTGGAATGCGATCATGAAGCCAAAAGTGGCAAATGTAAAACCGCTGGTCACATGAAAGGCACAGACTCTTATGTTGGCATGCATTTCCAGCGAGTGTGCAACCGCGTATGAGCCACTGCATTAGGCCCTTCTCCTGTGTGCGTGTGTGTGTGTGTGTGTGTGTGTGTGAGAAGGACCGGCTTCGGAGGCAGGGGGTCCGGCAGCCGCAGGGGCGAGGCAGGTGGCAGCACAGAAGGGAATTTTATAGGAAACACCACCCAGAAAACCAGGCTGCCGTTACCGTTTACAGCCATGTAGTTCTGAGGAAACATGCGAGGCGCTGCCAGCTCCCGTCCGCGTGAGACGCACAGACGTGTTAAAACACAGTGCAGATGTTCGGAGGCAGGCGAAGCTACTTGTCTGTCACGGGGACGGTAAATCTGAACAGTCAAGACAGGAATGACATTGCTTTTGTTCTTTCAGCATCACACTAAATCACTGCTGTCTCTCCTTGGAAAGGTACAACAATTATCCTTCCATTTAGCATTCCTCTGTGTGTGTGTGCGTGTGTGTGTGTGTGTGTGTGTGCGCGCGCGTGTGTGTGCGCACCAGCTGTGCGACGGCAGAGAGTTTTATTGGAGCAAGAAGGCTGGCTGATGAAGAAGTGAGGAGAGCATTTGTGGTCGTTGTTATTTATTTGGAAGGAGGTGTTTGCCAGCACACACACACACACACACACACACACACACACACACCCACCCACCCACACACACACACCCACACCTGCCTGTGTGCACACATCTGCGGCATGCTGGAGACGGCAGTCCACTGCCCCGTGTCAGCAAACGGGGGCCGCCGCGCGTCACAGCTCTGAACCAGATGTTGAACTCAGAAAACATCTCGAAAACAACGGCTGCCCCTCGGCGATACCCTCCAGGTACATTATCAGCAGTGTTTTATAGCAGCACATTATTACACAACGACGAATAAAAAATAAGATGCTGTGCTACTCCTTTTGTTCGGGTTAGACCCTAAAATGACTACTTACATTCCTCGGCTGCATGCAGTAAATATTGTAGATCTAAGTCCAACCCGTGGCAGGAGTCGAAATGATGGCAGACAGAATCTTTTATGGTTTTTAATAAAGACAGAGCCTGCAGCAGACTCCAGAATAAGAACAACAGCTGCTATGGTTCCCGTCACTTTTGCTGCCAGGACAATGTCTTGTACCTCAGTTTAAATAAAAGGGTTTTGGGACTGGATAAGCAGATTCAGTACTGGATGCAGACCTGATGATGAATCCCAACCCTAACCTCTACTGTAGATGGATTTATCCCCGTCACGTTGCACACAAGCACTCTGCTGGAACTGTTTCCCCACCGTGTCAGCGCCTTGCGTGGGCTGGGCCAACTGACTGGCAAGGATTGGGTAAATCCGAATTCATGCAATCGTGTGCCAAGCTGAACTTTTTCTTTTTTAATATAGCTGTATTCTAGAGAGACAGTTTTCCACACTTGGCAAAGACTACACTCCTTGTCTCGCCACTGTATCACTTTTTCTGTGGCAGTTTGTTGTGGCAAGTTTTCATGTCAATTCAAGCCGTCAACATTTCCATTTAGTCATGTAGCAGACGCTTTTATCCAAAGCGACTTACATATGAGGAAGACAATGGAAGCAATTATAACAACACAAGGTAACAAAATGCATAAGTGCACCAGAAACTAGTCTGTTAAAGCCCAGCACAGGATACAAAGTTAAAGATAAAAGTTTTTTGGGGGTTTTTTTTCTAAATAAACCGGCATCTCTCCGCCCCCTGCCTCACGGGACTGGAACGAGGCAAGTAAATAAGTCAACAGGTGCGGGCGGTACCAGGAATCAAAGGTACGTTTTTATACATAAATATGCAGTTCTGCTATGGGGGTGCACGGTGGCAGAGCGGTTAGAGCTCCTGCCTCCCAACAAGGGGGTTCGAATCCCGGACCAGACCAACGTCACACAATCTCTCTGGGTGGAGTCTGCATGTCCTCCCCGTGTTACCGTGGGTTCTCTCCGGGTTCTCCGGCTTCCTACCACCGTCCAAAGACATGCATGTTTAGGTTAATTGGTGACTCTAAATTGCCCCTAGTGGATGAATGTGTGTGTGAATGGTTGTCTGTCTCTGTGTCAGCCCTGTGACGAGTTGCCCACTGTCCAGGGTGTACCCCGCCTAAGGCCCAAAGCCACTGGGATAGGCTCCAGTCACCCTAGACCCCCAACGGGAACAAGCGGTAGAAAATGACTGACTGACTGACTTCTTATGGGATTGGGCTACCATCATGCTTTAGGTGATGTAAACATAAAGTATAATGTTGCCATGGGGACCCTGAAGTAGCTGTAAGAGCCCCCCCCGCCCTCATGAAAAGTCACGGTGTATTAGCTGCTCCAGTTCCTGTTCCGGGAACCCAAGGTAGACAGGTGTGCAAGATGTTTGATTTATTTCAATTTTGTTTGAGAATTTAAGCCACTAAAGTACAATATCAACAAAAGTTGGTCATGCATTATTATCTAATGTTGTAGAAGGGCCCTGTCTCGAAAAATCTAGCTTCTCATATTGGTTGATATTGTGCTCACATTGTACAAATAGGGAATAGGAAATCAGCATAAATTAAGTGTAACACAGGAAAGCTGGGGCCCGGTATTGTTCCAGCAAAGGAGTACTGGTTGGTTTTTTGGGTCTCTGGGCGTGGGTGGTGGGTCAGCTGTGGCCCAACAGCAAATGTATGCCCCAGGCTCCTCTAATAGGTGAATCTGGCCACGCCTGCATTCCTGAGAATCTTCACAAACATGTCTAAATACGGAGGTCACGAGGTAAGAGCTGAAGTCATAAAGAGCGTCTTTTTTTTCCTTTTAAATTGTATTTGATTTCTAAGAATGATTATGTTCTTGATATTTATCTGTGATGGAATTCAGAGAAGCCACTTTCACGGCACGAGTAAGTCACGCAGGTTACAGCAGTATGTGTATTGTATGTCTGGGTGTTCAGATTTGAGATAGATAGAACTGAGAAGAAGCGGTTTGATTTTGGACGAAAGGGCTTAATGAACCACAAATCTTTGCTGTAGTTAGTAAATTGCATCTGTAACATTTTTTTGTTAGTTTTTAATAAGGAGCTACTTTGTAACAGTCCCATCTGGTTTATCCGAAGTAGTATTTTAGCTGTGTTAGGGTTCCCTGAAGAACGATCCAGAATATTGGAAAAGTCTCTTGTTTTCCGTCATCCCAGGACTAAGATGAGAAAATTTGATATCATTTTCGTCTTTGTGTGTCCAGTGCACACAGAGGTCCAGGATGTGTTTATCCTAGCTAAGCACAAAGACTGATAGCAGCATGTAAAAGCAGAACTCTAAACCTCTGGGCTGTTGTTTTAACTTGGCAATGGCCTTTGGCATGCGAAACCTTCAACGTGAAGGTCTTGCATAACTCTACACATGTACCTTTGATTTGTCATGGTTACTTCAGTCTCAAGTCACATGGGCCCACAGCCAGGAATCATTTCCATACAGCGAAACAGGATTAGGGTTTTTTTTTTATATTTCCAATCCTGTCATGCCAATAATCTGCCTCCAAGACGGGGGAAAGTGTCTCATGGTAATTCTGGGGCTGTTTGGTGGGGTATGTTTGGTACCGTGTTACGCTGGAGACATCAGGGGTCCAAAGTTGAGACTTACGACCACCTGGGAGGACCGGAGAGGAAATGGGAGGAGGCCTGCAGGTAAAACCCATGTTCTGAACCCTGCACTAATCCTTACCCCCACATGCTCAAATCAAAACCACTTTCAAGGCATTTATGTACAGGTGGATTCAGAAGTTTAGATACACCTTCGCCAAATAGATTTAATCCTAGTAAACATTCCTTGTCTTCGGTCAGTTTGGAGCACTACTTCTTTTTAAGAATGTGAAATGTCAGAATAACAGTAGAGAGAATTAAATATTTCAGCTTTGATTGCTTTTCACCACATTCCCAGTGGGTTTACATACACTTAGTATTTGGCAGCATTGCCTTTAAATTGTTCAACTTGTGTCAAATGTTTTCGGCGTAGCCTTATCCACAAGTTTTTCACAATAACTTGCTGGAATTTTGGCCCATTCCTCTCGACAGAACGGGTGTAACTGAGTCAGGTATGTAGGCCTCCTTGCTGGCACACATTTTTTCCAGTTCTTTCTATTGGACTGAGGAATCAGGGCTTTGTGATGGCCACTCCAATATCTTGACTTTGCCATTTTGCCACAACGTTGGAAGTGTGTTTTGGGCCATTGTCCATTTGGATTTGCGACCAAGCTTTGACTCCCTGGCTGATTTCTTCAGATGTTGCTTCAGTATAGCCACATCATTTTCCTTCCTCATGATGCCATTTATTTTGGTAAGTGTGCCAATCCCCTCTTGCCGTAAAGCAACCCCCCCACCCCCCCCCCCACCACCCACCCCACCCCGTCGAGTTGAGTGAACGCACTTTTTAACAAAAAAAGAAGTGTAAAGAAACGAGAAGAAATGACACACAGTCTTCTCCCAC
>CM022485.1:34892022-34917148 GCA_011952105.1 Coreoperca whiteheadi | reverse complement strand
GTGCTGGGTGGGGGGGGTGGGGGGGGGTGGTGGGGGTGGGGGGGGGGGGTGTGGGTTCTGTTAAGTGTGGAGAGCTCTCTCGGCCACTGGAAATATGAGCAAATGAACAAACCTAATATGCAAAAATGAACAATTTTTGTTTGTAGTAGACAGAAGTAGAATCAAATCTTCACAGTTGTTTTGTTCCCATATGTATACGTCCACTCATATCTTAACTTACTGCAAATTAAATAAATTGCTGTTAGATTAAATTCACACTTTAGGGGGAAATAGTACTCGGTTGAATGCCTGAGATTTATATTTCCGCAGTTTGGGAGAATTCCAGCTATCTGATGCGCAGGTAGCAGAGAGGGCTGACAGACGGAAAGCAAAACTAGAGAGGACAGAGGAGAAAAAAAACGAAGGGGAAATCCAATAAAACAAGAAATCCAATGAAAAACAATGTGGTGGGAAAATGGAGGGTTTATGTGATAATTCGGGCAGTAAATGTCAAGTAAATACCAAGACGTCAGAGCCAAGCTAACTTTGATTGCACCGTGCCTTTATCAGCCCCTGCAGCAGGCATCGTGGTCAGAAATACACTTCACATACGTAGTGCCGGTGTGAAATGTCAGCGGTGTGAGGGCAATCGCACCTCATTAAACTTTTCCAGCCTAATCTTTCTTCCTTTGCTTCCTTCTCTCTGAGAAAGACCAAGACTCAGTTCAGACTCAGAGAAAGTGAAAGACAGCAGGAAAGGAAGACAAGCTAATTATGTTGCGCTAAATGAAATGTCAGATACGCTACTGTAGGACCAAGCAAGACGCTTGTTTTCTATATATTACTGCTTGCATGCTACTGTAAATGCTAAGACTAACCTTTACTGACCTGCATAGGAAAGTGAGTCATCATAGCGCCAAGTACAGCCAAACAATAGAAATAATAATGGTGAAAAAAGGAGGCATTAAACATTGTCAAAAGCAATAGCAACAGCCAGCACAGTGAGTAGTGTTATTCTTATTTCCATGCATTAACTGGCAGAGGTGCTGATATGCAAACCGCTGACTTAAGGGCGTGTCCATGTCCATCTATGTCTAACTAATCGTGTCCTCAGGAATCATGTAGATGTGCACATCGTGCCGGTGTCAGCGCACTGACAGGAGAATCGACCTAATATACATGTTTTTGATGGTGGGGGGAAACCGATGGAAACCCACGCAAAACACGGGGAGAACATGCCACCGCCACACAGAAAGGCCCTCCCCCAGCCGGGGCACCAAGGACCTTCTTGCTATGAGGCGACAGTGCTAACCACTGAGCACCATTTTTTATTTTATTTTCATTTTTGTACATAAAAAAGAATATATATATATATATATACACACAAACACACACACACACACACACACACATATTTTTTTTGGGAAATAATTACTGAGGTAGAGACCTCGGTGACCTCATATCTGGCTACAGCCGTGGCTGTATGTATTCCACTGGCAAATATGATAAGCCTTGCTAAGTGGTCGGTCACAGCCTTACACGAATAAGTCCATATGTCATTTTACCAGCAGATAGAAAATAGAGGTGTCAGGTTCATCCAAGAATGGGTGCACGTGCGTGCGTGCGTGTGTGTGTGTGTGTTTGTGATCTTTCCGCACCGGTGCACCCACATGAAATGCGGGAAAAGGAACCCCTGACATCAACACGCGGCCGCCTCATTAGGTAAAGCTTCAATACCTCGCGGGGATTTATGTGCGGCGTCTGTGCCACGGGGCAGCTACAGAACACACGCATGACCACGAGCAAAGTGCATGCGCGCACACACATGCAAGTCAGAAAAACAACTCGCTTTGTCCGGTGTTTACCCTGCTGCCATTTTCTAGTTGGATGTCCGTAAGCTAGAGTTTATAAAAGTGCTCTGTACAGCTGCAGGGAAGCACAGCACCTTAACTCTCCGGGTAAGTCAGCCTGCTTTCCCTCCAAACAGACGCGCTTTCACCAGTTGTCAGTGAAAATGAACCTGGATTTTTAAGAAGAGATTGGTTCAAACCAATCTTCACCCAGATGTTGTCACCACACTGCCAAAGTTCTTTCCTGCTGTATGAAGACCTTGCTGTAACAGTATATGAGGTCCTTGAATGACAAGCACAGCTTAAAGAAATCCTCCAGGTCCAATTTAGTAGCTGTCCCTTTAAATTCTTATGACACCGGCTTTATCAACAGATTGATTTTTGCCATACGTAACGGACTGGTAGTAGAAAAGTGCATGTGATATGATTAAAAGCTCCAGAACTACTAAATGGACCTTGAGGTGAGATTGTTTTGTCAATTACCTATATTTCCATTTGTCTGACAAGGACCTCGACTGGAAATGTCCGCCAGTACATGCAAAAGTATCATAGCACAACAAAACCTCGTAGCCTGGGGGTCAGGGTGGATGAATAATTCAACAAAGGCTGTGTCTTTGACATGGTGGGCCGTTGTTCGCGCTCAGTTTCCCGCCAACTCCCAACATTTCTTTTATCCATGACCATAATGCTTCCCTACCCTTAACCTTAAACAAGTAGTTTTAGCACCTGGCCCCAACCAAAACCTCACTACAGAGGTGGCATATCAGAAGCTCAATGATTTTCTATCAATACATTTAAAACAACCACTGCTGACCAAAGTGCTGAACACGATAAAACAGCAAATAAACAAAATTAAAAGTTAAAAACAAAATTTAAATGAAAACCACATAATAAAAGAACAGCAGCACAATAGAAAAATAAATCAAGCTCAAGTGTCACGCTCAACTAAATTTGAATGCCAATGAGAAGAGGTGGGTCTTTAGCAGCGACTTAAACATTTCTAGGGCCTGTGCAGCGCTTATATAAAGAGGTAAGCCGTTCCAGAGATTAGGGGCAGCCACCACAAAGGCTCGGTCGCCTCTATTTTTGGGCCTGAATCCCGGGAACATCCAAGAGCATCTGGTTGGTCGACCTCAGTGCTCTAACTGGAGAATGACAATGTAGCACTTCTGCCAGATAAGGTGGCGCCCAGCCCATCTGAAACCTTAATAGCAAGCAAGGAAATCTTAAAATCAACACTGAAGAGGACAGGAAGCCGGTGGGGGGGTGGCCAAAACTGGGGTTATGTGATCGCGCTCTCTCTTGCCTTTTAAAAGACGACCCAGCTGCGTTTGGTACCAACAGCAGACGACGAAGAGACGACTGTTCCAAACCCACGTACAAATGATTACAGTGGTCCAACCGAGAAGTAATCAAAGCATGGATAACTCTCTCGAAATCTTTGGGAGAGAGATGGGACTTTACCTTGGCTAAAATCTTAACTGAAACAAGCTGGTTTCGACAACTGAACTAATCTGCCTATAGAGTTTAAAGGAGCTGTCAAAAGTAACTCCAAGGTTCTTAACAAAAGATCGAGTGTAAGATGCTAGAGGGCCAAGAGTACCGTGACTGCCATTCAGAAGGTCAGGTCCTCCAAACATAACGATCTCTATCTTGTTTTCATCAAGAGTGAGAACTTTTCAATCCCTCCAAGTTCTGATGTCGTTTAAGCAGTCCAACAACGGCTGCATTGAATCTTCACTTTTAGTTTCTTGGCAAATAGATTTGTAGATCATCTGCAAACAGAACTGGCTCAGTTGTCATCACTTTGGACATTACACACACTTAAGATTATATTAAATGGGATTGAGATGGAATCTCTGTTCAAAGATGGAAAAGCTAACAAAAGCTAGTAAAACAAAAAAAAAAGTAAGTTCGTTGACCTTTGAGTTAAGATTAGTTTGTCACATCTTCATAAAGGTCATTTTGGAAGGACTTCCTGGTATATGCATAAGACTCCCAGTAGTAGTAAAAGGTGGTTAAAACATACGTTTTTCGCCCACTTTCAGCTGTTAGTATACTTTAAACTAAGCACACTTGCACTTAGCAGACACTTTTATCCAAAGCGACTTACAAACTCACACACCGAAGGCGCAATTTAGGGTTCAGTATCTTGCTCAAGGATACTTCGACACATGGCTGGGGGAAGCCAGGATCGAACCGCTGACCTTCCGATTGGTGGACGACCACTCTGAGGTGTTTTCATAAGCACATTGACCGACAATAAGTTGACTTGGTTAGCCAGCCCAGCCTGTTGACATTTCTCACAGGAATCCACACCACCACAGAATCCAGCGGTGGGCATGCAACAACTCTGTGTTTACTGCTTGTTGGAGGAACCGGCAACCCACGTCTGTCTGCTCCTACAGTTTTCATAGCTTTCTCTTTCAGCAACAGAAAACAGTTTCTAAGAAAATGATCGACAGCGTGTTCTGTGGAAAACCCTGAGTAACTGCATCGTTGTTTCTAAATAAAAAAAAGGGGGTGTGCAGTTGAGTTTTAAAAATGTGCTTTTTCAACGCGGTGAGCATCGCAAATTAAATTCCATTCACTTCCACAGTGGTGTGATGGCGGCATTAGTCTCAACACAGAACATCTAAAAATAAATGAATAAAAGCAAACTAAATTATCTGTATGGCTACCACTAAGGTGTGTTGGGAAAATACGTTTTTTTGCGATTTGGGAGACTTGAACCTTAAATATTAATGCCTTGTTAGCAATCGTTATGCATGGGTTGTCAGTTAACTTCACTGGGTGTGTATCTTATTTTGGAGCAATATTCTTTGCTTAGCAAAATTTCCGCATGTTGCCAACAGAAAGTTTCCATGCAGATTTGATGGAGCTTATAAATAATTCCATCAGTGTTTCCTGGAGCTCACAGCTATCTGTTCATTTTTCGGTCTCTGTGGCCCCGGCTGGGCTCAGCAGGGTTACCGCTTTTCAGCCAGGCAAAGAACCTGGAGAGGCAATCCTCAGGTGCCTCGTCTCTCAAAACTAGGTGCGCGCGCACACACACACATGCACACACACACACACACACACACACACACACACACACACTTTCGGGGACATTACATTGACTTACATTCATTCCCTGGAGACTTACCCTAACCCTAACCATAACCAATACTAGATCAAACCTAACCCTTACGCTAGCCTAAACCTAACCTTGCCCTTACTCTAACCTTAAACCAAGTTTTCATCCTAAAATGTAATAATTTACGTTATGGAGACTTGCATTTTGTCCCCATAAGGAAGGCAAGTCCTCACAATGTGACTGTGTAAACAGATGTATGTCCCCACAACATAAGTAATACATGCCCACACACACACACACACACACACAGACAGACAGACAGAGCACATCTACTGTTTGGTACCACAGTCTAATTGGATCCCATGCTGGCCTCTGACACCCAGAATACAGAATAAACTGAAAGTCTAACGGTAGCAAATGGATAATACCTTAAAACCTCCTCAGAAATCTTTAACAGGAGGTCAAAGGTCAGATGTTGGTGCACTGTATATAGTTGCAAACTGGACAATTGCGGAGATATTTTTCTCATCTGCAACTTAGCATTTCAACATTTTCTTTTAATGAAATTGTCAATGCGCCTGAACAAAATTTTACTGATATTTATAGGTTTACATTAAGTTTTAATTATTTCAAATGAATTAAGAAATTTCAGAAATACATTTTACAGGTGCGTTTTTAACATCTGGCCAGGGAACATCAGATAAACAAAAAAAAATTGCCTCCTAGGCTAACTCTGGCTCATTTTTTGTTTTTATAAATCAATGAGCACTGGCATGTTTTCTTGTTTTCATGTTTTCTCAGTCGGCATAGCGGACGGCTCTAAATGCCCACAATACCCATGAGCCTCAGCCGCTGTTGCTATTAGGGGTGTAACGGATCACAAAACTCACGGTTCGGATCATTTTTCGATCAAGTTCTTCTGCTCCGCCGCTAGCCATCGTTGACTTATTAACACGCCCTGTTCGCGTGAACACATGACTGTTGTGTGTAGTTTCACTGAAACTCCGCATCGAGTTTAAAATAACGCAACTACTTCAAAATCAATATCAGCAGAAAAACTCTCTTTCACTCTGACATCGCTAAACAGTTTAGATTAATCCGCAAGTAAAAAAACAAAAAGGCGCAATTAATCCGCGGGTCACGTGTGTGCCGAACCGTGGGTCGTGATCAACTGCGATCCGTTACACCCCTAGGTGCTATGGAGAGCAACCCAGTCAGAGGTATCAATCAGAGCCGATTCAAAACGCTCTCATTGTCGCAGTTGGGAACAAAACGCCACTCCAGTTCATCTAAAATAGACCCAAAGTCCAAAAGATGTGTCAAAGATTAACTTCCCCAAAACATCCTGTCTTTACATGACCTAGTGTCCCAAGGAGGACACTAATGGAAAGTTAAGTAACAACTGACCAATTTACGACCCTCACTACCTTCATAAACTGAAAACTCCACATTCCAGTATCCCAGGCTCAGGATGGGACCTGGACTTCATCAAGAACTCATACAGGGGACAAAGAATCTCTGATATGTGATGTTTAACTGACCATATAGGAAGAATGTGAAGCTTTGGGGCCAACATGCTGATTTTGATACAAGAACAACGGAAACAGAACCAACGGGAATGGTTTACACCGATCTGCCAGTTCATGAAAGATAAACATGGGATGTCTGGTTTTGTTTATTAGCATACCAAACAGGAAATGTGAATATGCATTTGCATAACAAATGAATTGATCACAGACACACATGCACTCTGATGGGGTGTGAGATTTGGCTGTGTGTCTGAAGTCCCCCTCCAAGACACATTCTTGTGATTCAAGGTGATAGAAGAGATTTTGTTGTACACTGAAATGTATTGACACTGACATGTATTGAACTTTACATTACTAACTGATTTTCTGTGCATATACGTATATACACATATACATATACATGTTTATTTATCATATGTGGTACATGATTTCCATTTACATTTAAACCTGGGTTAACACTGTTTACGACTTATTACTTTGTGGGTAATATCCATAAAAAGATGTTTGGTATCATTCAGCAACTGAGGATACCAAACTTTTAAACATTATTCACTTGGTAAACTTAATTAATTCTGTAGAAAAGAAATTGGAACAAAAGAATTAGGACAAGATAGAATTAGGGTGGGAGTTTTGCGCTGTTGACGTCGGCCCCTTTTTCCAGAAGACTACAAGACAAGTGGAAGCCTAAGCTTCTTCCTCTCGTCAGTTCTCTGCCTCTCTTCAGTTCTCTCTTCTCTTCAGCTTATGACCCGTAACTCGACATGGGCCCTGAATCCCAAGCCGCACCAAACGTGCTGAACACTGGCGCCATCCAACCAAAAGAAGGAAATAAGGAAACCTTCTACGAGAACTCTTCTCCAGTTTGGCTGCTCAACACCTGCATTTTCAACATGACTAGACGTTAGAACTGTAACGAACTTTGGGTTCAACAAATTCTGAAAGTCATCCATGGCCTCGTCACACCCAGCCAAGTGGGGGCGGGAGTTGGGGGGGTGCAGGTCGACTGGAGCCAAGTCGCCACGTGGGATCGAGAATTCGTGAAGATGCCCGAGGGCTCCACACAAGAGAGAGAGCGCAACTGCCTGAGAGCGGCCCACACAGGACGGTCGACCAGCCTCCCTCTTCCCCTCCAGAGCCACTTCTCCCCTGGCCATCTGAACCACCAGGTGAAACCTGACTTCTCCTGTGATATGGGGGTTGATGCTATAGATTATTTTATGGGAATTAACAAGCGTAAGGTCATAAGGTCTCCCATCAATCTAGTAATAGTATGGAATTGCTTAAAGATTTTCACTCGTGCTTCTCAACAACCTCTCAGCTGCTGAACGGTGCATTAAGGTGAGTTCACTGGTATATATATGACTATCCACATTTTCTGTGTTTAGACAAATTAAGACGGCTTGCCAAGATAATCATTCACTGCGTCATCTGGTAGAAAATAGTCCCCATTTAATGCTTTAACTTGGCTGTCTTTATATTCCTGGCTTCATTCATGCATTCATTAATTTTTGGTTCCTGTATTTGTTGCATTTATTCCTGGTTGCATGTATCCAGTCATTTGCGTGTCTGGTAGTTATAAACTGGGTCTTCTTTCTACCTGTCTTCTTTCTTCTTCTAGTTTTTATCCTGCCTGTTGCAAAACAGTTTTTAAATCCTCTTGTGGGACAAGGAATATCTGAACTGAACCCATCAAACTAATTGCTGAGACAACATCTCTAAAACAAAACAAAAAAAATAGGTCCAATGATGCAAGAAACCAATGAGTCAGACAATCAGACATGTTGGAAACAAACACTTTATCCAGATGATCTAAACCTCTTTATTTGGAGGATAAATGATTCAGTAGGTCAAGACAGAATCAATCAATCAATTTTTATTTATACAGCGCCTTACTAACAACCAATCGGAGCACAAGGCGCTTTCCAGTAAAAACAGCAATAGACAACACCACCTTCTGCATTGTCTATGAATGTTTGGGTAATCATCTTAGCTTTCAACTTACTTTTATCTCTCTATTCTGTAGAGGTTTGTCTAAACTGGAGGTTTGTTCACAACTGGTCTTGACTTCTTGTGTTTCTTGAGCCGACACCGTGTTCCCAGAGAGTTTCTTGTCCATCCTAGTCTTGGAACTTCCCCAACTGGTCACCTCACACTGTCTATGCAGAAAATGAACGGGGACCTTTTACAGACGCCTGTAATACCTCTTGTCGCCAGCTCCACTGTCCCCCTGTGCTATTACACGGCCATCAGTCACCGTTATGCAGCAGGAAAGGTGCAAGCGAGAAAGCATAAATACCTGGATTACGCAGCGCTGTAAACTCGACCACCACACATCTGCTTGCCCTCCAAAACGTGGCCCAGCATCCAGATGTTCCGTCACACAAATCCCCCCCACCCCCCACCCAAACTGCTATTCATACTTCTGCAGCTTTGCTCTCGACCCAACAAATGTGCACCATCGCTACACACTCTACCTCCATGCAACTGGGATACAGTCAGGGTCTGAATACCTTCCACTGCATTGTTGTCATTTCACAAGTCCAATCCCCAATTCACTGACCTGTCGACACTTGCAGACACCCCCCGACACACACACATGCACACACCCCCACAGCACTTACATGAGTTTCAACGTGATCATAATAACATTATTCGGAGCTTAATCGCAGTCTTTACAAGCTGGGACATGCTGATATAGTTAAAACAAATAAAGAGTTGAACGAACTGTACTTGGCCTGGAAACAATATAGTGTGTTTGTGTGTCTCTAAGGGTTGTGCGTCAACGCTAAATAACAGGACAACCACGGCTCTAACATCCAGGGCTGGATTTAATTCCAGTACAAAGAAAACAACGTGGCGTTACCTTCGACACAGACACTCTCACCCTACACTGGGCTCACAGACAAACAGGGACAGTGTAACAAAGTTTTTGCGTCAGTGACACGATGCAGCTTCCAGAGAGGAGACCCACAGATAAGACGGAGAAGCGACGGGGAACTTGAGCTTATCTTACAAGACCAACTAGTAGAGACGAACAATGCGCTCCTCCTCCTACCCTTGCAATAACCACCCAGAAATGAATCCAGCATCTTTTCGATTAATGAACATTGCATCTGCTGCTCTAGATTAGGAGCAAAAGAAAAACCCAAGAAGGTGACACTGGATTGATTTGGCGCTCCAAAGTGAGGCAGCTCTAAATGCTGTGTGTGAGAGAGAGACTGCTCAGCCCTCTCCTCCCACATTAACTCTATCCATCCCCATCTTTTCCCAGCCCGGGCCCTCTCTGCCTTCCAATACTGACCCCCCCATCCTGCTCATTAGACTTTCATGAAGATCGATCCGGCCCAAGTGTTCACTGATTACATTTTGCATTTTTACCCAGCCTCCCATTGTTTTGACATGATTTACTATTTCAGATCTCCTTTTCCTTTACCTCCATGTCTAGCAATAAAAAAGATGATTTCCTTCACTTGCACAGAAAAAGAAAGCAAAAAAAAGACCGTAGCAAGCCCAAAGATGGTGACCTGCACGTGTAAGTTGTGCGCCGTCCTTTACATTCATTTAGATCACAAGCAAAGGGATGGATCTTGTGTTTTGGTGTGGGACTGTATTTTCCAGACTATTAAAACCGGCAGTGCAGAGCTGCCTGATGATGCCTTAAAGGAATACTCTTCAATGCAATGTTCATTTCAGCTAGCACATATATTTATCAATAAATGTTTATCTTTGGCTTTTAGAATTTGCGTAATGTGTAGTAGTACATGACAGTGCTGTAAAAAAGCAGAGAATAACGCAGACAGTATATTAAAAAGCTTTCTGAACAGACTCGTGGCCCAGAGACAGCACGGCTACCAAACTTAAAACTCATCTTGCCGTAACCCTCTAAGCGCCAAAGTCGCAAATCATGTTTCCACTCCCTTCCACCAGATGTCAGACACCCTGTGCTTAATTTCTAGCCCACCATTACCATGTGTTGCCATTAAAAATGTTCGTAGGACATGCGTCTTTTGTTAGCGTCTCAGTGGGAGTGTCATTGCCGTGAGACCGGCTCAGTGGAAGCAGAGTTCTCTACATGTTCATCATCCTGCGTGGACTGAAAATAACATAACCGCCAATTTATAACGTCATAATATGCAAATTAGATGCATACAATTATTTCCCTCATATACTTTGGGTCACACCTGGCATTTTACTAGTTTAGAGTAGGACTTTATCCCATACCATTTTCAAACCACAGCCTTTAGAAATTTGGACCTCAAAAATCTGTATTTTTAAAAATAAACCTTGGTGCCTAAAGGGTTAACGTTCAGCTAGCTGCTTATTTTTTAGATTTTTTTCTCTACCAAGAAAGTCGCCAGGTTGGGAACACTGTAGTGTGCAGAGAGAGGAGCTGCCTGATCCCCGCCCACGGGGAAACTCCACGCAGAGGGCAGAAATGCCAGCAAAACGTGTCTCAGCATAGTTTCTTTTTTCCTGTTCAGTCGGCTCAGGCGCTCATGTCGGTTAAAAGGTTGGCGACATTCTTGCGTAAACAAACACGCATGTAAACACAACGGGCAATATCGAGGTCAGCAAAATTTATCAGGGTCATGTCCATATATCGTCGATAAGGGAATTATCGCGACAGGCCTGGCTGTCGGTGTCTTCCTTTCCAGCTCTTTTGGATCTGGATCTTCGGCTTCTAGAAGATTCAGCCTCTGTGTGTCGGTTTCCTTTCTCCTACCTGCGTGAATGGTGCCCTTGACTTTTGCCTCTTTGTGCATTTGCGTCCTCTTCCAGGCTCCACGGCGGAGGCCAAGTCCTGTGGCTCAGGTCTCTTCAGCGACACCTGAAGTTGCTCGAAGTCCTCCCAGATCCATTCTTAATAAACAGTATGTTACAGTTGATTTATAATTATGTCACCATGAGTGTGGTGGCTGTGGCTTGGTGGCACAGCGGGTCGTCCACCAATTGGAAGGTTGGCGGTTCGATCTAGTCATGTGTCGAAGCATCCTTGAGCAAGATACTGAACCCTGAATTGCTCCTGAAGCTGTGCCTTCAGCGTGTGAATGATTAGTTTAATTTGTACTGATGGGCAGTTAGCTCCTGCCATCAGCGTGTGAATGGGGTGAATGTGATATGTAGTGTAAAAGCGCTTTTAATAGACGGAAAGACTAGAAAGGCGCTATACAAGTACAGTCCATTTACCACTGTCCATACTTTAATTTTATCATGTTGGTCTGTTCTGTACACCCATCTGATTCCTGTATTTCCGTCCTGGGAGAGGGATCCCTCCTCGGTTTCTCTTCCCTAAGGTTCTTCCAATTTTACCCCTGTTTTTTTGTGTTTTTCCTTATCAGAATCGAGGGTCTAAGGACAGAGGGTGCCGTATGCTGTACAGATCGTAAAGCCCCTTGAGGCAAGATTGTGATATTGGGCTACATAAATAAAAATGGACTTGACATTGTGCTCTATGTGTGGAGCAGGATGTGTTTTGGGGAGAAGATGGGAAACCGGTGGTGAATACCTTGTAGAGCTGCTACATCTCTGATTGCACAAAGCTCAAACACATCAGACAAGATTAGTGAAAGGCTTTTTTGTGTCAGCAGAGAGAACACAGCAGCTACAACAAACTTCCTCCACAGGGAATAATGTGTTTGTGCGTCTACTGTTTCTGACCACACATTTAAGCTGAATATTGAATGCTGTCGGGCCCCAAATAACAGAAAGCAACTGTTCAAATGACGACGACATTGGTGCTCAGAAATCCATCACACCCATCGCGCACACACAGTAATCAAAGACCAGCGTGTCGTCTTCTGTTTTTCCTTCATCGCAGAGCAGCGGACATTTCTGAGGTTCACGGTTTTGGCTGCCAGCGGCAACAAGCTCGGCATCCTCTGGGACACATTCTGGGGTCCAGCCACCATTCACCGAGCGCACACTGCCAAGAGCAAAACAATAGGCAGTGGATGAATGTGTGAGCACATAACAGGTAATCCTCTGAGTGATTCACTGCTCTTCACAGCAAGAACAAACCCCCGGGTGCTGCTATTCAAGCCAGTGTGAAGTTGACAAACCTGGGCCCTCTGACGCCCTGTCCCTATTCGTGGACTTCACTTGAGCACAAGGGTGTGTGTGTGTGTCCACAATAGGAAAATGTGTGAATACTACCACGCGGATTTTACAATATTCAGCTGGTGGCGCCAATAACTACTCGCCTCCTGAATCTGAGGTCTTGTGAGCTCAGCTTCAATCGCGCCGATGTTGTTAGAGAAATTCTCCCTTATTTAAAACACTGAAATGAAGAGGAATAATAATTATACATTTGCTAAATGTAAATGTGCTGAATTAATACAAAAATGTATGATTAACGATCAGTGGGTTTCGTTTCTGTCTGGTAATTTATTATTTAAGTTGTGCTGCTAAACTTTAATTCAGCACACTGGCAGCTGCGGGAGGGCTTTATGGCACGAAGACCAACTAGGCATTAGCTTACTTGGTAAGATAGCTTAGCTAGATAGCTTAGCTAGCTTACCAAGTAAGCTTGGTACGCTACCTTACTGGCTATTATCAAGGGTCTTTAAGGAGTGTAACCAGAAGTTCCAAGTTCTGTTCTAGAAGTAGGACAACCTCATTCAAAAGTCCCTCTGAGCCCTCGCCCTAATGTTACAAAACCAACCCTGGAACATCACCTCACTCAAGTATGTCGTTTGAGTCCAACCCGAAACCCATTCCTCTTAAGGAATCCATGCCTTTGAGTGCATTTCCCAAACTTTTAAACTATTCCTTAGGCACAAGACCTTCACAGGTTAAGAGGTCACCGGCTCGACATAAGAGGGCAGATGCGTGGCTGCAGCTTGTTCTGACAGAGAGGGCCGAACGGCGTAGGGGGTTGTCTTCACGGCAGAGATTACAATTTTCAACTGTTTTTTGGGGTTTTTCGCGCCTTCATTTTCCGATAGAGACAGGAATTATGGGAGATAGCGAGGGGGGGGTGACATGCAGGAAAGCCTGCGTCGAACCCGGGTACCTGCGATGAGGACTATAGCCTCGCACATGGCCACACGGTTTAGCCGACCGAGCTAACCATGCGCCCGAGAAACCAGCAGTTCCAACGACATTTTCTTTGCGGGAGCTGTAGTTTTTTTAGGTTTTTTACGCTAACAAATGATTGCTGTTTAATTTAAATTCTAATATTCAGTTATAGCTTAGACTATGAATGGTAAACACCCATGGAACGTGTTCCATTTTTCAGAAAGACTGATGAGAGACTGCACGGAGTTACAGAAGCGAGTGGAACCGGGGCTATAGCCCAGGGGTGACGGCAGGCCGATGGTTCTCCGAACACAAGGCAGGACGGAGACCAAGCAGCAACATTCCCGTGACAGAAGGCAGCACATTTAATGGGAAATGCGATCTTAGCTTTGAGAAACTCAAAGCGCTGAAGCATCCCTAGTCACAAAGTAGTAAAAGAGGACTGGGGCTCAGGAGGCGGGCCGGGTTGTCCACTAATCACAGCCTTGGCAGTGCGACCCTCGGCTCCTGGGCAACCCCCAAAATTGCTCCCGATGGCGTAATGTGAGGTAAATTGTGAAGTACTTCGGATGAAAGCGCTGCACAAATGCAGCCATTTCTTTTTATTATTTTTTTTTACCATTTCAGCTAAAAACCACCTGACCCTTTATTCTCATTATCTTCTAACAAATCACAGGCTGGAGCCTCAGTGTCGAGTGCTGGGGGAAGGATGTCCGAGGAGAACGACCTTGGCGGGTTGGTGTACAGTCTGAGCCGTGTTTTTCCACTCAACACCAGACTCACTAGCTGACTGGCAATGACTTGTGGCACACTGCCACACCCAAGTATTTGAATCTTGAGGTGTTCAAGTTAAACAGCCCAAAAACTTTGCCATGTAACCGGCCGCAACACAAGCAGCAGTTGGTGCTATTTTCTGATGCTAAGGGGAAGCCCTCAGCACAGACTCCGCACTCCAGCTGTTTATCGCTCGTTGAGATTTGTCGCCAAATTAAAGAACCCCTCACTCCCCTTCGTGCTCTGTATTCTAAGAGTCGGGTGGTCATCTCTCCACACAGTAGGCTATATCAAATGAGTCATTGGTATATCGACTCATAAAGCCATTCTGAGCAAACCTCTGTCACATCTGCCCATTACCACGCCATTAACTGCACTGCCCTCATTCCCACTATTACCTAAAGTTTTTTGCCCTGCAACTTACATATTACACTGATATTGCGTGTATTGAACATATCTTCCGTGTGTGTGTAAATTAAGAAGGGAAAACCTGAATAAAAGAGTGGATATCAAATGCAGCGCGCACGGCTCGCTAAATGGTTTGGCGAGGATGAAAACGATGTGTAAGACATCGCGTAACTAAAACAACCCTCTCCACCACCGTCTCCATAAACTATATAATAAAAACTTTCATCCTCAAATCTATTTAGTGATGTCTGGCTCTGATGCCTATGTTTGTTTGTCTTTCTTTCCATCTGCTGCCCTCGGGTCTCTCTTGCAAAAGAGGTCTTGATTTCACTGAGATGACCCGATTAAATAAAAGGTTGTGTATATAAATGAGGGAATATCTTGTGGAGGAATGGTGTTCATCCCTCCAACAGAGTTCCACAGACTTGGCGAGGAGCACTGAAGCTGTTCTGGAGGCTCGCGGTGGCCGGACTCCATACTAACACACTTCACGTTGCTTTCGCCTTTAATGTGTCACCCATCTGTATTTGTACATAGTTTTCCTTTTTATTTATTTCTTAAGTGCTACTTTTATATACCTTGTTCAATTTTATAGTTTGATTCTATTGCAGTTTAAAATAGATATTTTTTGAAAGCATAGATTTTCTGTGTGGTTAGCGTAGAGGAGGCTACAACCGCATTTCATTTTGCAATCCTGTATTGTATAATGACAATAAGCAGACCTAACTTGCATAATAATCTCAGATCACAAGATACAGCTCTGCTGTCTGTCCCTGGTGTGCAGACGGAGATGGGAAACTATGTCTTTCCCCTTTCTGTTCCAGCCACTTGGAACAGCCTGCAAGAGGAATTTCGACCGATGAATCGGTTTCAAGACGACGGTAAATTCATTCATGTGTTCGTCTTGTCCTTATTTTATCATTGATATGCAACTTTATGCCGCCTCCTTGGTCAGGTCTTCCTTGCAAAAGGGGTTTCCAGCCTTAGACAGACTAACCCGCTTGAATAAAAGGTTACATTAAAAATAGAAATATATTAAATGTCACAGATTACTCGGAGTTTTTAATAAGGGTATCACTTCATTTGCTCTAAAATAAGTTTGCAGCAATTTAGGCCTAAAGTAAACATTGAACTTTATGGGATGACAGCCAGTAGACTTGATAATTTATAATATCAGATGCATAATATTGTTGGTGGTAACTGCCTCCACTGGCTTCTGAGTGACTGATTTTGAGTAGTAGCCTATAGTAGGCGCTATATATATGACTATTAAAGAGGTGTAACGGCAACCATCCAACCTTTCAAACCAACAGGCCTAACAAGTTTAAATAATAATTCAACAAAATAAAACAGGGATTTTTAGTAGTATGGAAGAAAATTGACAGTGCCGCCTTTAAAGACAATAACGGAATAAAAGCAATGATGCAGGTGACATGTGACTGTGTGACTGCATTTGAGCAGTAGCCTGTAGTAATCTTCTCCCTTTTTGTTGCACGTGCACTTTGATGTGTGCTGATTGCCGAAGTGCTCGGAGCGGCGGTTCGTGCCCTGTCTGCCGCCCGGGCACGATAAAATCCTGGCTATTGAGCAAGCAAATTTACCACGGCATCTGGGTGTGCCCGCCATCATCCTGGGAAGCAGTGGCCCACCGTAGCACAGCACGACAGGGGGCGTCACGAGGTCAACGGCAGAAAGTTCTCGTTACAGAGTGATCTGAGCTGGCAAAGTGCGCCCGCATGTGTTTGATCGGCGACCGCAACGGGTTGCCGTCCGTCAATGGTTGAAGCAGCTTTGTCGACGGATGACCCTCTGCATCGACGGATAGGTCTCACTCGTGACTGAGAGGGCGGCGTTTTTTTTATGCCGGCCTAAAGTCGGACTGAACATCCCCGAAGAGGATCCTTGTGTTAAATTGCCGTTTTTAGCCCCAAATTCTCTGAATTTAAACCGTGTTGCCACGATGCCCAAATAAATTGATGGGGAAAACGGTCAAAAGGGGCTGGACAGCAAATCTGTGTCCCACGGCCTCTGAACAGGTTTAATCCAGCCATGCAGGTACCCATCGAGGTACCCTAATGGGATGTCTCCAAAGTCTAATTAACAGTCCCAAAACCCAAAATCTTTTCCTAAATTGAACAGATGCAGATGCATTTTGCAGCACTGATATTCATTTGCTTAGTAAATCAACCAGAAGGTGAGTTCTGTGAGGACCGGTTTAATACTGGGGCAGGGGAAGAAAAATCAGTGCCCATGTGCTCCAGTTGGGATTAAAATCAGTGAGTGTAGCAAGTATTCAAAATCAGCCAACCTCCCCTAGAGAAACAAATCCCATCTGAATGGAGCTTTAGCCTTATGAGTGTATATTTATATAATACAAATCTTGCTTAGTACAGCTGTAAGTGGAGCCAGTGCATAGATAAGCACAACTAATCTGGTTCATTTAATTGTTATTGTTCCTGTGGATGTAATTCATTTTGTCCCCTTCAGCTTCCAATTTACGGAATCCCATGTCAGGTTCATAAAGAGCCACTAAAAAGGAGGTGACGGGAGAGACAGGCGACGGATATAGAAGCGCGGCGGAGGGGGTGAGGCAAGGCGACGACGCCAGACAAAGACGAGGGACAGCTCAGCTCAGTCATCTGACGTTGCTGCCACGATCTAAGACATTCACCTTTCAATCACGGCCATAAAGGCTGCGAGCCACCGACTCCCTGGAGCGGCCCTCGCATCCCACGCCAAATCCATCAGGTCTGACACAGAGAGAGAGAGAGAAAGCGAGAGAGCGATGGGTCCCCTGCTGTACAGCAATCTTGTGCGTGGCGAGAGAAGAGGAATCTATCGTTTGGAGGGAGCGATCTGAACCCGCCTGGCTTTTAAATACGATAACCGCCAGAAGGGAAAATGGAGGCAAACGGGGGGACGCAAATGAAAAGACAAACAAGTGGATTCTTGAGTGTAACAGACACCTCGGCTGGGAATGCTGTTGAGTTTCCACACACACACACACACAGTAAAGCTGACAGCAGCAGACTGTGAACACACTGCACATTATCCAGGGATTAAAACAAACTGCTCTCATCCACAGCATAGAGCACGCCTCTCTGGACGTACGCAGGAAAAAAACACCTTGGAGGCCCAATCCGCATGAGATTTTCACGCGCTTGTGAGAGCCGTATTCTGAGGGACACTCTTGTATTATTGGCGGAGCGCGAAGTAAATGACCAAAAGTGACCTGCGCTTGTGTGTGTTACAGAGAGACAGCGTATTTTTCCATCCACGAGTCAGAGCCTGTAAACTTAGACATACACTAATATAGTCACTGAGGCAGTCAAGTCAGCTACATGTAATAACCCACACAGTCATCAAATGTTAAATACCAGTCAACCTTCCAGAGGTGGAAAGGACATTTACTCAGTTGTACTCACTGTACAACTATTCCACTACAGATACTAGATACTGTGCTTCTAAAGTGAAGCTTAAAATCTAAGTAATTTAAAAACATCATTTTGTCAAACAGTGTCCCCAGGCAGGGGCACCCTCTCTCTGTCTGTTCTTGTTTTGTCTTTTTTTTTTTTTTTTTTTTTTTTTTTTACACGTTTTCCCACTTACACTGGCGGCGGCCCTGACTGATATGCAGTCATTCCACCCATCCATTCTTTGCAGAAGTACAGGGACTTTGAGGAGCGGCGCACCGGCCCGTGCTCCAACAGGAAGCCTCCCAAAAAGCAGCGAACTGCGCGCTCGCAGCAGCGCCGTAATAAAAGCCCCTTTGACTCGTCGCTCCTATTCCCCTCCCCTCTGCGGGAGCTGAAAACCCCAGCCACCCTTTCCCAGCACTTCCTCCGAACTCCATCTGCCATTCTAAAAACAGGAAAATGCCTTCAGACGGAAAATTGGAAAAGTGAATCTAAAATGTATCATGGCCTTAGAGTCCTCGCAGTTGATCTAATATGCACTCACACTGAGTTTTCGTAATGCAATTACAAGAAATGGCAATAGCGTGATGGAGAAGTGATGTTATTGGAAGCAGAAATCATAAACATATGATGGATATTTACAAGTCAAAGGGGCTGAAGACTATCTCGCATGGTCGCATATAATGGACAGTTTTACTGCTTGCTCACGTTTTCTTGCTATCTTTTTTAAATCATTACTATTTCACCCCACAGGTAACGCCTGACGGTCTGAATTACCAAGTGGGCAACTGCCCAGGAGGCCCCAGAACTCCTGGCATGCTATTTGCAAACTGGTTTTTGTTAATTTAATAGAACATTTATATGGAATGTGCCAAAAGTACAAAATAAACAGTCTCACAGTGGTTTCTGCTTTCATTATCTCAATTTTATGTGACATATTCCTAAATGGATGTGTTAAATCAAATTACCACATTGCAAAGATGAGGCCGTGTGATATTTCGGCACAGAAAAACTGTACATATTGCGCAGAGAGTGGGAGGAACGGGGGTACATTGGGAACGCTGTCAATTCTACGCCTCGCCCTGTCCCCAGTGGATGGAGGTCGAGTCGGGGCACTCTCTAGAACGGGCGGCATGGGGACAAGGAGGCATCTGGTTCCTCCCCTCATCCAAGACCACAACTAAATGTGACCGGCAATCCAAAACCAACAGGCCCCGTCTTTGGGATCTAGGAGCAGTTTTGGAAGGGGTCAAGTCCACAGTGAGCCAGCTCCCTCCTATGAGGGTCTGGGGTGCAACCCAAAGCTGGACCAATATCAGTCATAATAGACACAACTGAACACAAGTCACCATAAACTACATAACAATATTGGTAGTGACGGCACAGAGGTGAAGTTTATGGTAGGAATTACAAAAGGTAACAACAATAATACTGTTGACCCAGAAGGCCTGACCCTGCGGACCCATAGCTGGTACCCCCATCAGTCCAGTACCCGGGGCGGACATGCTAGCAGCACGCTCCTTGTTGTTGTTGGTGGTAGTAGTACACATTTATTTAGTGCCCCCCCCACATGCTTTCCCTAAGTTCGCTATCTCCCGTTGTCTGTCTCCCATCCACCCTATAGACTTCTACGCCCACCCACATCCATCAAATTAGCACATCACCAGACAACCAACATCCCCTTGTTCTCTGACTAAACCTTTAATTGTCCTGTATTCATTGTTTTGTTTCCTCATGTTGTCCTGTTATTGTTCTGTCCTTTGTCTTCCAATGAAAAGAAAGAAAGAAAGCCAGCCTTTCATTTCTGAACTACTATGTCAGGCAGCAATCCCACCACACCCTGTTAGATTGTATCTGCTGACTGTCAGCGCCAACTGGCCCAGACAGACTCAGTCCAGCCTGGTCAGATCAGTCCTGCCAAATCAGACCCTTCAAAAAGGAAACTTCAGTCTTTCCTTTTACAGCCTTACACATTAGCTTCAGAGCAGACAGATCGGAATGTAAAACATAGCAGTTCGGCAGGTTTGCGACAAGCCATATATATATATATATATATATATATATATATAAAGAGTTTCCTATCTTCTTCTTTTCCTTTGGGCTGCTCCCTTTCAGGGGTCGCCACAGCGAATCATGCGCCTCCATCTAACCCTGTCCTCTGCATCCTCTTCAATCACACCAATTAACTTCATGTCTTCTCTCACTACGTCCATAAATCTCCTCTTTGGTCTTCCTCTAGACCTCCTGCCTGGCAGCTCCAACCTCAGCATCCTTCTACCAATATATTCACTGTCTCTCCTCTGAACGTGTCCAAACCACCTCAATCTGGCCTCTCTGGCTTTATCTCCGAGACATCTAACATGAGCTGTCCCTCTGATGGACTCGTTCCTGAATATAAAGAGTTTCCTATACTTACACATAAATATAGAACAAAATAAAGGTTTGTACACAACCAAACCAAATTTTGTTCAAGACACAATGAGCAGAAAGACAAACTAACTAAACGATTCTGACTGTTAAAAGACCAATTGAGCCAGAAGACCCAAAACAACAGAGGGCAGGTCAGCCCAGCCCTCTTGACTGGGCTGATCACAGCGCAGCCATCACTCTCTCGCTCTGTGTGTGTGTGTGTGTGTGTGTGTGTGTGTGTGTGTTTCGTTTTTCACTGCATAAGCCTAATTTGTGTTGCCGCCCACTGGAAAAACCCTCCGAGTTCTCCCAATTATGTCCATTTAAATGGACAACGTTTCAATCCCACACAGATCCTTGCCAGGTCAAAATGTTTAAAAAAAAAAAACGGGTCACCACACCTACACAGTATATACCAACAGGCTGATTGGCTCAATGATGAGAGGTGTGGTTAACCATGCAACCCGCCCAGGGTGGAAAACATCACAAAACTACTAATAATTCAGGTAGAGTACAATGAAAGCCCCCAGTGTACTCCCAGAGACACCTTTGCATTCACTTCCAAGTAAGTGGTTCAAATAAAGAGCTTAGTTCTAATGGAGGGTTTTCACCTTCATCACGGTTTGGTCAGTTATCAATATTGGAGATACTCGGATGTAAACAACAGCACGGATTGCACAGTTAATAAGCCACTGAAGACTAATTTCTACTAATTTATTAAGTCTAAACAATGAAAAGAGAAGCAAAGAATGGGCGGCAGCAGCCTTGTGTTTCTGCTGGGTTCGATCTACGCGACGTTTGCATCGTGACGTTAGCGAGTCCTCAGGTGATCGTGGTCCTTGTTTTGCTTTCATGTTAACGCACGGCACCCAGTCTGTACACAGGCCAGATCTTTGACCTACAATACAGTAATAATAAATAGAGCACCATTAACTAAAGTTCTTGAACTCAAAGTCTTGGACTATTGGAGAAGGTTAAGAAATGAGATTAGAATCAGATTTTTAGCCAAGAAATAACAAACCCGCAATGTAACATCAATATGAGAGCATACTATTACACTACAACGTTAGTTAAGATAGTAGCCCAATATTTCAAGTAGCTGACAAGAAATAAGAAGAACAAACGCGAACGCTGTCAAGATTCTCGCCCTTGAAATCCTGGTTCAGTTTGGCCAACCACAAACGCCGTCTTTCCTCACAGTTTTTTGCACTCTTCTCCTTGATTTGTTACTACTTTTGGCAGTATATAAACACTTCAAATGTTTTTCCCGGTCCGACGGATGAGTACAGCCTAACACACGACAATAATTGACCATTTTCAGCGGAATATGGCCCGACTTCCGGGTTGACGACGTGTCGTGAAAACACACTATAGATTTGTTTGAAATCTGTTGGGTGCGTGGTGTTGTGATGCCCTGTAACCAAGTCTGATGGCTAGCTGTATTCCCGTGTCTCTGCATGAAGGGACACATCTGAAATGTTAGTGCTGACCACCTCTGATATGTTTAGCACATTTCATATTAACTGTACTAGCGGATACTGCACTCTGCCCGCAGAATTCGCCTGTAAATCCTTCAACCTGAGGACATTCAAAGGATCTCATGAGAAACAAAACGTTCCCTCTTTCTCAAACCACAAGCACAGTTGTGTCACAGAGCGCAAGGGCTCACAGAGCCTTACATCACTCTGGATGTCATGCAACGCATAGTTTGCAAGCCATCTAATTGGTGCAACCTGAGGTAACACGGCTCTCCTTGATCTCCTTGCACTGCATATTACAGTGAGAGTTCAGCTTGAGGAGGCTCTGCAGGAGACAAGAATGGAGGAGGCTGCTCTCAATGTCGCTTCACCAGAACCCCGTAAGCCGCTGCTCACTTCCCTCCGGGTGCAGCTGTTTTATTCTCTGTCTGACAGCAGAGTAATGAGTGACATAGCGGAGACATATTCAACATGGAAAGCCCTGAGCAGAGTCACACCGTGTCCCCAGCGCTGGGCTCTTCTGGCAAACCAAATGAAAATACTCAAGTACCTAATACCTCAAATGTGCAGTACTTACGTAAACATACTTACATTCCACCACTGGATTAAAACCGGGTCCACGTGCCACAAAATATCTTTCCATCCCTAAAAGAAGAAGTCGATGGTATGGTCCCCAGGTAACCTGAGACTCCTGCACTGCACAGGCAGACAAGTAGACAGCTCAGTGCTACTGATGGCTTTCTATCTGAAATCCGCGTACCAGCCGATATCAGCCATAGGCAGAGTCTAACTCTGTGAAACCAGCCATATAATCCAAGCATTAGACATTTGAATCAGATCACAGACACCGTGCATGAGTATGTTTTATTATGTTGCTGTTATTACTAATGTATCTACGCTTTGTGTGTTACGCAGCTCTGATCATCAGGACAATCGAACAACTCGTCACTTCTGCCAGGAAAACGATCACATTCAAAAGATGCTGTAGCGCAGCGTCACCACCGGCATTCTCTTCATCATCTCACTTCGGCCTCACTGCCGAATGCTCCTGTTATCACATGCTGTTCATTTACAGAAATACACACCCACACACACACACCACAGCACAGAGCAGGCCGGCTACCACACGCTGTCTTATCTGCCAGAGACTTTACCTCCAGCTGAGAGGAAGGGGGGGTGGAAGCCGCCACAAGGCGAGGAGAGCAAAGTATGAAAACAAATGCAGCTTTGGGAGGGGGGGGGGTACATGTGCAGCGCGCAACCATTTCAGAAAGTCGAGCCATTTATCACTCGCCTTGCTTTGTTGCAGTCACTCGTTCCCGTACACTTTGTTCCCAGAGACAACACTCGAGCTTCTGTGGACCCTGAACTGCTTGTAGCTCCGGTGTTTGTTCTCTGCCTATCTATTGCTCCCAGTAGGCCTTCAGACACAGTGAGTTTTTACGTCAGTGGGCTGTCTGTAGAGATCAGGTTGACACATTAACACGTTTTTATGTACATAATAGTACGAGGCTGCGAGCTGATTTAAATAGTTTCACTATGACTTTCTTACCTGTCAGTTTCTTTAAGGTTACTTTTCCCTTGATAGTTTTTTTTTTTTTTTTTATCATTACTCTACTTTGCCTAATTTAGTACAGTGATTTCCTTTTGACCTTTTCTTTCATGCAGTTTCCCATCATTTCAATTAGAAATGCTCTGTGCTTTCACCTGCCCTCTTCTAGTTATGCTTTGCTGTGTCTGTTTATATACTGTACATAGCCTATAGTTGGCGTGTCGTGTGACGGCAAAAACCGGCAGAGGGGCAGGACCCAGACGCAGACAGCTCAACAGAGGTTGGGGACTTGGATGTTTTATTCGTAGACTTGGAGACAGGTAACAGGTAGGCATTAAATCTTATACTGAACACAACGGGCAGACAGAACCGACGCTACTACCATGACGAACTGACAATGAACAAAGGAAAAAACCTCAACTTAAATAACGACCATCAGTCATAATAATTAGGATGATTCATTATTTAAATTTAAGAGGAAGAAAAACTCCAATAGGCACCACTAGACCATTAGGCAATACAAGATAGTGGAAAAATGTACTTAAAACCATGTAGCCTGTGCATTCCTAACATTAAGGCTACGTAGGAAACATCTGAGCCTGCTAGCCGACGTTGTTAGCAACGGCCCCATGGCAATGGTCATGAGCCAGCTGGTTACTGTCGAATAATGTTATTCACGCAGATGACGCATTTTGGTTTTACACCTTTAAACCATCGTTCTTAATGCCCAGTTACTTCCTGAAGTGTGAGCGAGTATCTTGAACACATAGTTACTAACTCTGCATGTATATGGTGATTCATTTCCCTTTGTATTTCGAAATGGGTGCAGGCTTGATGCTTAAACTTGTGCATGGAGGAACCCAGGAGCAAGAGGAAGGTACTGACCGTCAACCATCTACCAGCAGTTCAGGTTTACACTATAAGACATCCAACAACCTGGTTCTATGTACAGTATACTGTCAAAGTTTTGTGACTTTTCTTCTGTTATGTGTGACTACTTGTACAGTTCTTATTTTCTTATTATTTATTCTAACAATAATGGTAACATTGATAATGGAAATATAGTGTAATCCTTGGGATTATTTTATTGGACTCAGATCTCCACTTCCACATTATTTCTGTGATATATTTTGATAATAAGAATAAATTTCTTGGGTTTAACGAAGAATTCACCTAAAAATAACTGCGCGTTTCATTGGTTTTATTTTTCTATCCGGACTTAGAATAGCAAAAGGATTTTATGAAACAAATCCTGCCCAGAAACATGATGAGCTGTACTCGTGTTGGACCGATATCTATGGGACTGGGTGTGATGTTTATTACATAGTGTCGTCCAAGGGTATAATTAGTACAGCTCCAATCAAATTCAGTTTGTTTTATTTTTATCCCCCAACCCCGCCGAGAATCTCGAAAACATCCCCAAACAGGGTTTGCTCACTACTCAGTAATTACAATCCAGATGAATAAAGTACTATGACCATGAGACTAACATAACATACAGTAGTATACTCTGGCAAGTAAGCAAATTATGAATAAAAACAAAGTAGGGCAAAAAAAAAAAGTGGAGCGCCTTTTATACAACAACTGATAGCTGGTGACGTCCAATGCAATTTTTCATAGCCGTTGATGCAAGTTTTC
>CM022485.1:34851549-34880014 GCA_011952105.1 Coreoperca whiteheadi | reverse complement strand
ATTTCTAACATAATAATATATATATATACAACTATTTTGCCATCATGGCTGTATATGTTATAGTTTTGATGCTATGAATCTATTCTGTACTTACGACATCTATTGCATGTCTGTCCGTCCTGGGAGAGGGATCCCTCCTCTGTTGCTCTTCCTGAGGTTTCTATCATTTTTTCCCGTTAAAAGGGTTTTTTTTGGGTAGTTTTTCCTTAATCGAATCGAGGGTCTAAGGACAGAGGGTGTCGTATGTTACAGATTGTGAAGCCCTTTGAGGCAAATGTGATTTGTGATACTGGGCTATATAAATAAAATTGAATTGAATTGAATTAAGTGGGTCTAAAAAGTCGCTATTCGTGGGTTTAGGAGCACACTATACTTGTGGGGTCCGACCTCCTTTATGGAGCCAAAATGCTGGACCCCACAAGTTTAAAGGACCTTTTGTGGATTAAGACTCTGTTTTAGGGTCAGGAATTTAGTTGTGATGGTTAGGTTTAGGGTAAGGGGCTAGGGAATGCATTATGTCAATGACGGGTCCCCACCAAGATAGTGCTGCAAACCTGTGTGTGTGTGTGTCTCAGCTACCCGTGAGGGGGCGGGGCTAGCTGTTTGCCACAAAAGATTCAGCGGTATTCATATTGAATATTTTAGCAGTGAAAAAACAAAAAACGGACCTGTGGCTAGGGTGACCAGATGAGAATGGGTGAAATTCGGGACAGGGGAGTTGGAGGAGGAGGGGGGAGTGGTCATGTGGGTATTACATTCAGTGCCAAAGAACAGTAAAACACATGAAAGTCAAAACTCACGCTAAAAGTTGATCTTTTTGTTCATGAAGTCAACGGTCTGCCATTATGTGAAAAAACCCCACAATAACTGACTATTATATGTATCAGTGTGTAAAACATTATCCATTATGCAAAATTAAAAGACATGTACAGGCCTACACAAAACAGGCTACATAAAAATTTACTCTGAACGGGATTACAACTAATATATATTTCAAACATAACTACATGTCAGGGTTTTGAGCTGTTGTTCTGTGGAGTGCTTGTTTTATTTTGAAATTGTCTGTTTTGTTGAGTTTTTGGTTTTACGTCTGTTATTTCCTGTTTTAGTTTTGTAGGTGGTCGGTTCCCTCGTGTGTGGTACTGTCACTTCCTGTCCCTGTTTTCCTGATTGTGTCCGTCCGTCAGTCATTCCCTATGGAGTTGGTCCTTGTCTGTCGTGAGCTTTGTTGTACTTACCTACGTTTGGATTTTTTGCCTATTTGTTTGCCTACCTAACCCGCTGCTTACTTACCTGTCTGCCTGTCAGTACCTGCAATAAAGACTGCACTCATCTACCCAGTTGGTCTGCGTTTGGGTCCTCTATGCCTGTTTGCCAACCCCTCAACTGTGACAACTACATATTGTTTCCAGAACAGCGATGGGAAGGTTTACCTCATAAAGTCACTAAGCTAATACCATACTAGGAATATAATATGAATATATATTCTCGAGTTCAGTCTTTAACATATCTAGTTCAATTTTACAGCAGTCCCTCACATTTTCATGTTGAAACACGTGAACCAATGACTCAAACGGTGGCTTCATTTTAAATGTCGGGATTAAAATGGAGCCAATAGAATAATTTAGAGTATCATCAGACTAACTGATGATTTGTTATTAATATTATGAAGATCACTTACAGATTCTGAGGATGCACGGAGCTCAGTGTCCTGGCTGTGTTTTTCAAGACGCATGAACAATTACGCACAGGATACAGCTGGTTAAGCTAAGGTTGTCATTAGGCTGTAGGATCTTACCAACATGTTTTAAAATCACAAACTCCGCCCGCTGGGGTGGCTGCACTCATCAGTCATCTGGTTTAAAAACAGGTCGAATGGCATAAACAATCTGTTATGCAGGATAGCCTTATCAGTGCAACATCAGTTTTACAAAAAAGAAAAACGAACAGGACATTTTTTTAATAACTAAAAGCAGGAAATTATAGCCTGGAGGACCAGTTTGATCACTATATTTTCACAGATTCAGAATGATCCACTAGGCTAATGTAGACTAATTGATCATTTGAATTTAAAGTCTTGGCTTGGTGCGCGTATCCCCGTTATGTTGTTATTTGTTCCTGACAATTGGGCAAAACACACAATGCTAATCTGTGCAGCAGAAGAGTCGCCCTACTAGCCAGTTTGTGATTGGTCCTCGGATTTCCGGAATCAAATCGCCGGCAGAATGGCTAGAAGGAATTGTATGAAGAAAGGTGGATGGGAAAAAGTTAAAGTAAAGAGGGCCAAGTCTCTCGAGACTGATGCAGCAAAGTGTAAAAAGCTCACAGAGCTTTTTGGTTGCAGTGCAACTGCCAGCAGCACTACATCGCTTAGCCAGACTGAGACTGTAGAGGACCAGGCTGTGGAAGCTGAGCCTGAGCTTCCACAGCCTGGTCATGATGAGGAGGAGGGCCAGACAGGGTTAACTTCACAACCAGCAAGAGGTCCTGCTAAGTGCCAGTAGTAGCAGGACACATTATAATAGGCTGCCTTTATCCCTGTCAACATGGGTGTGCGGTGCATGGGGCGGAACGGTACATGTGTATTCGTTTTAACCGAATCGGCACGTGTTTGCTTATATTTGTGTACACTCGCAATACAACAAAACATTGTGCTTTTGTCAAACTGTAACCTCCAACTGTCATCTAACCAAAATCCGTCTCTCACACACACATAGTTTAAAAGCAAACAATTTGTATCCAACCCCATTTACAAAGAGTCTGTGGGTGTCATCTTTTGGACATTCATCATCGTATTGCATTGGTTTTCATTTCTTTCATTCACTTTGTTGTATATGAGAGGTTGAAGTGAGCTCCCATTTTCTGCTAGAATGAAGACTAAGGTATTGAATTAAACGGGAAAACCTCAGGCATGCGTTGCTACCACTCTAAACGTGCTAACATACAAGGAAGGGGGCTAAATAATTGACTAAACTTTTGTTTAACCAAAAAATCCTAGCTTGCACTTTGTGTCTGTCTTCCATCAGAGTGCAGCTTTTCCTTGTCTTTCATATTTGTGTTTATTATTGTGGAACTGGCAAACACCTGGTGGTTGTTTGTGAAAGCTTCACAGACAGAATTAATAGGGCCTAGCCATTTTTATCATTTCACAGCCTTAATATAAATCAAAGTGTAATATGACATTGATAACGTATTAAATAGGTTATTCAATGCTAATTCTTTAACACAAAGCAACACATAGCATCAATAAAAGCTAATAAACTATCTTTAAAATCATTTTTAAATGGCCGGATGATGGGCCTATTTGGGAGAAAGGCCAGGGCTGTTTTTTCGCCCCAGTCCGTCCCTGGATTTTACTATAACCGTTCATTTTTGGGACTAACAGGTCAGGATTCAGGACCGTCACCCTACCTGAGGTTATAGGTAGGCAGTGGACCAGAGCACTGTAATCTTTCAAACCTTAAAAACCAAATTTTGTCTGTTTGGCCCGGACCGTGGTCCGAGGCAGGTTTCACACCTTTAATTTTGATTCGGACCAAACTGAAAAGTCTGAAAGTCCGGACCAAACAGAGGTAGGTGTGAAAACGCCCTAAAGGACAACAGTGGTTAAAATAAAAAACCTTTATTCCAAATAATTGCTAGGGACAACTCAGTAGTCGCTGAACATTGGTAGGGACTACGCCCTTCAATGTGTATATGTGGTTGAGAGAGCCACTTACAGCCTGGGCCAGCTGGAAAAGACAAACAGGGCCGGTGTCACTATGATGTGTGGGAGTAATATTCTCCAGATCAACCAGACCAGGCAGTCCGCTGATATGATGATATGAGGTTTCCCAGGTCTATGTGAGAGCTGTTTTAGATAGGATCAGTCACCATAATGCAATATAGTCATGTTGCATTGTGAGAGGAGTGATGACTCATCTTTCTGGAGGGGGAAAAACTCTTGTTACCATAACTATCTGTGCTCCTACACACATTTCCACAGAACAAAGTCAGTATTAATCAACAGTACTCTTAAATATAAATTTGTAACTTTTTGTGACCGGAGACATTATTTGAATAAGTAACAGGAGTGAGCTAACCAAATGCTAAAACCACAGCTGACTTGATAATAATTACGCGGTTATGAAACTACTTAACAGAAAAAATGGCAGTGTGAGCCATCTCGCATCGTTCAGTGTCAAAATAGCAAGCAAGCAAGCAGCAAACCAACCCAACAAACACAGTCTGATCTTTGAAAAAGTAGTCACTAACCATGGCATTGACTGGACGATCAGCTACCATGTGATGATGGCATGCTGGTTGCCTTAGAAAAATAACCCTGGTGACATCACCATGATGTCGTCAGGGTTATTTTCTCAGACGTTATAGAAGATACTATACAAGCTTTTTCCCAGACTGAGTAGTACTCCCATGCCTTTCATTCACACATACTTTTATTGCCATATAACTACTGATACTAACTGACTACTCCTATCTAAAAACAGCTTTCATAATTTTACTGCCACAAGGTATCACATCAGTGGAAGGCAGACTGTCAGCAGACAGATGAGAGTTGAAACCCATCAACAGGATCTTATCATATGTTTTATTCAACACACAGGACAAAAGGACACACTATATATAACACAGAGCGTACACCCTTTGTGTTAATGGATGAATATCACAAAGTGTTACCTCCTGGGAGTTTGTGATGTGACGCATAGTGTCCTGCGTCCTGATACGAAAGGTCGTGTGTGTGTGTGTGAGTTAGTTAGTTGTGATGAGAAACTGACAAAGTCATTTCTCTGCATCCTGAAAATAATCCCTGCGGAAGGACTGCGGGTCTGTCAGCAGCTAGGGACTGAGAGGGAGACATGAATAAGAATGAAAGGGGAAAATCCAGAAAAATGGGTGGATTACATAATGTCGCTATGCTTGGGTCTGCTTTTTATGCTTCAATAAGTAGATCAAATCCAATGAGCTACTCCTGATGCCAAACTGGGGTCATATACAGTACATTCACACATCTGCATCCTCCTATTGAAGTTATAAACAAGCTACCAAAGCCTACCATAACAATGTCAATGGGTTCAGCTTGTCACTGTGGTTCTCTGGTTTTAATTGTAGAGTCCCAATGGCTCCCACTTGCCCCCGTTCATGTGTGTTCAGACTAAACGTAAAGCAAATTGTTTGCAGTGAACCCCAAGAGGTTGTCAGAGTGTTGGGTTGGTGTTGTGTTTGTTCCTGTTTTATTTTGAAATGTGTCCATTCCCTCGTGTGTCTGACGGTTTTGCTTCCTGACTGTGATTGCCCTGATTGCTTCCACCTGTGTCGCTGTGTTCACCTCTGTCTCGTTTAAGTTGTGGTTTTCCTTTGTTCTTAGTCGGTTCGTCACCATTGCTGTGTTGGCGCTATCTGCCCGTTTGTTAGGCTTTATGCCTACCTCTTCCCTGTTAGTCACCTACCTACTGCCTACCTACCTGTACTTGGTTACCGTCTGACTTCCTGCCAGCAATATAATAATAAATCACCACTCAAGTCATCATCCTGTCTCCATCAAGCGGTCTGCGTTTGGGGCCTTTCCCTGTTGCCATCACTGTCTGACTGAGATGTGGATTGTGAACTGATGTATTCATGAGAATTGAAAATATTTCTACCCGAGTGCTTATGCCAAGGCTGTTGACAACACGGCCGGTGCACACATTTCTCTGTAGCTACAGCTACCATCTGTACAGTCGGTACATTTGCTGCTCTTGGTAAATAAAAAACAGTCTGCTCCAAAATATTCGCTGTCACAATTGCAAGGGGACCATTCACTTTATGTTCAATCTGAAAGCACCTTAAAGCCATGGGCTGCCACTCAGACAGCAAAAGTTAACACAGCCTGATTGGAACCCATCTGTCTGTCTGAGAAATGGGGAGACAGCAAAAGTAAAGCAGAGCTGAGTTTCAACCTATCAAGCCAAAGAGAGAGACATTTTTCTGGTGCACGAAACCAGAACTAAAAATGAATCCTGGAATTAAATTTAACAGAAGGATGGAAAGATGACTAACTGTATGCTCGTGTTGCTCTGTGTCTGCTGGAAGTGGAACTTTTTCTTCAAGTGGTATAGACGACGGTTTACCACTTGTCTGTCCCCTACCAGGAAGATAAAAACAAGGACATTGGAGAGAGAGAGAAAGGAGAGAGACAAACCAGTGAACAGAGGTGAGAAAGATGTTTGCTTATATTATGATCTAAACTGAAATGTATCACATCAAGCAAATACTTCCCAGCCTCGTACTATGGCCCCTATAGATTTAGCAGAGGATCTGTTTCCGATCATGTTTTGCTTTTAGCAATCCTCCGTAACCTGGAAGAGATGGCGGACTATCGAACCTCCCGCTAACATTCCCTCAGTCTGTTGACGGTATAGTGATTTTGCTTAACTCTAATCTAGAGGATGGAGGAAGAAGAGACCATTTACCAAATATTGGGGTTGTAAGAAAACGCCAAAGGAGAGAATGCCTGGGCCTTGCTTACCAACATCATTTCGTTTACCAATAGTTTCGTTTTAAGAACTTATTGCACTCCTCGCAAATTATTTCTGACGAAAGCCAGACAATCCCCAAATTGCACGCTTTGCCCTCAGCGAGTTTCTGGCCCCTTTTTTTAAATGTACGTTCAGAAGTTTTTAGAATTTAGAAACATGTCTCTTCAAGTCTGTCAGAGCTCATGGAATGGTCTGTACCATGCCCTCTTTTGTGTTATTGTTGAATGAGGATTCTTTATTAAAGTTTACAGCAACGACAAGTATGGCTGACTGGCCTAACAGCAACCCACCAAATGATGATTGAGATCTGATACTGAAAAGTATCAGTATCGTGCCCAAGGACACTTGGACAAGTGGGCTGGGGTAATCCAGGATCGAACCACCAACCTTCTGATTTGTGGACGACCCACGTTAGCACAGCCACCCCTTCTCTAAATTTCTCTAAACACATATTTCCTGGTTCGTTCTTTTCTCTCATGGTTTCCTTGCATTTCAAAATTCATCCCCGTCAGGAGGGATTAAGATACAACTGAGGGAAACGTGGATGCAATTAAGACACTTGGGATGTACCATATGTCAGGCTTCGCTGTGTTCATTTTCTTAACGATAGCAAAAACAGATTAAATAGGTTACATTGATTATTTTGCTTGTGTCTTTCTGTCCCTCTTCTGCTGTGAGAATGTTGCACCATGCTATCTAAGAGGGAACATTTGTCATTGTGGAGCCGCTTACAGGAGACTCCAGTCACTCCGAACAGTCCAAGTGTGAACCTTCTTTTCTGTAATGTGCATCAAGCGCATCAGTTCTGTGATCTGGTCACTTAGAATTACACCCTAAGTCACTTTTTGGTTAGCATTTCTCCCCGGAGGTTTTGGTGTTATGCTAGCAATAGCTAAAAGTTGTGGAATAGACAAGTGTCCCATAAAAGTTTACTTCCCAAAAATGCTTCAAGAAGTTGCATAATTTCCAAATGCAGCAAATCTCCACATACACTGTATACTTTCTGGAGATTGTACCTGTTGTTTTCCGCCTCCTGGCTGCTTCCACATCCTTGTTTGTTTAGGAGTTGGTGACGTGCTGCGGTAAGGGTATGGTCTCATTTCCGGTCGCCAGTGCCTGTGGAAGGTGGCCTATTTTTCGCTGCTCTAGCTAATCCCAGTTTTTACAATTTTCATAGATTCTTCATTACAGCAGCTAACTATCTGCTAACATTTAAATGCACACTAGGTCTGCTCAAGCACTCATAGCTCTCGCCTTTTAACGACTTTCTTGCTAAACCCACACAGCCTTTACACGCTATTCCGTTTTTCTAGCTACCATTCTGCAGCTTAGCAGCTAGTGATGACCTGTCGCTCCGCCTTTCCTGCTCGGTGTGTCAAATGTTTAGCTATTCCTTTGCCTCATTTAGTGAGAATGGTACATGTAATAAATGCAGTTTATTTGTAAGGTTGGAGGCGAGGCTTAGTGAAGCGGTAACATGGTTCCGCCCCATGGGAACTCAATCATTAGCTGCTGTAGTTAGCCAGCTCCCAGTAGCCGGGGCCAAAGGTTCACCACCGACCTGTTCCTAACAAGTTCTCCCCACTCAGCAACACACCCGCTGAGAAACCAACTCATATTATTGGCAGCTCTACTTTGACAAATGTGAAATTAGTAACACCAGCGACCATAGTTCCTTTCTAAAACTGCTGGCCAAGTATAGGCTAGACATAAATTGAGTAAGATTGTTATCCACATCGGTGGTAATGACTCCCGAATACACCAATCAAAGGTCACTAAAATTAATGTTGATTTGCTGTGTAGGCCTACATATGCAAAGACGATGTCAGACTCCATCGTTTTCTCTGGGCCGCTGTCAAATTTGACCAGTGATGACATGTTTAGCCACATGTCTTTATTCTGCCGCGGGCCGTCGAGGTGGCGTCCAGCAAACCATGCGAGTTTCCTAGATAATTAGCGGACTTTCTGGGGAAGACTTGGTCTGATTACAAGAGACAGAATCCCACTTTGGATGGAGCAGCTCTCATATCTAGAAATCTTACTGAGTTTATTAGTGGACCTAAACCAGGAGAACTCAGAGTGAGGCCCTGAGGCAGAGCTGCAGTCCTACACGCTTCCAGAGCAGCTTACTGACCCAAAACTTCTTGGTGACGGTTTCTGAATCCGACCACTTAAATGAATTAAATCACAAGTTAACAGAAGAGGAGTTATACAAGAAACCTAAGAAAAATTGCCACTGCTGATATAGCACAACAAAAATGGAGACTTAAATGTCGATTTTTATACATCAGATCTGTCATCTAATGTACAAGTGGATGATCTAATATCAGATTATCATACTGACTTATTTTGTCTTACTGAAACCTGGCTGGGTCATTGAAGAATATATTAGCCTAAATTAATCCACTCTTCCCAGTCATATTAATGCTAACATTTCTTAAAGCACTGGCCGAGGAGGTGGAGTTGAGACCATGTTTCGACTCAAGCCTATTAATCAACCCCAAACTAAATTATAACTAATTCGAAAGCCTTGTTCTAAGTCTTTCACACCCAACCTGGAAAACACGACAGCCAATCCTATTTGTTATAGTGTACCGCGCTCCTGGTCCCTATTCTGATATTTTATCTGAATTCTCAGAATTTCTATCAAGTTTAGTCCTTAAATACGTTTTTCTACTGTTAGGCCTATTTATAACATAATTTAACCATCTAAAAGAGAAAAATAGAACTATGGGTTATATTTTAGTTAGACTCTGCCTCATTGATCACCGTGATCTTGAAGTTTGAATTATTCTCCTCCTCACTTCTTGGTTTACTTGGCCTACTTTTAACTCTCTGGAAATGACAGCTTTTTAAGGCAGTTTTTAAAGCTAGCCAGTGGTGTCATATGAATTGCATGTGATTGCAATGAATCCGTTGATACCAAACACATCACGGGTCGGCTGTGGCTTGGTGGCAGAGCGGGTCGTCTACCAATCGGGAAGGTCGGCAGTTCGATCCCGGCTTCCCCCATCCATGTGTCGAAGTATGCTTGAGCAAGTTACTGATCCCCAAAATGCTCCCAAAGCTGTGAAAGCGCTTTGAGTAGTCAGACGAACAGAAAGGTGCTATACAAGTACAGTCCATTTACATGTCATGCTAGCTTAATGGGAAAGGTGCTAAATCTTGCTCCAAAGTTGAACTGTCTGTATTGCGAGTTCCGCGACACCTCAATGTCAAATGATCGCTTGTAATAACTTTGAGTAGCCACCTCATGAGTTCACCTTGTCTTGGAAAATGAGGGACCTGCCATTGCTCCACTCTCGGTGGCTGTTTCTGAAACGAAGGGCCATGTGTTTCATGATATTACTCTTTGCAGGTAATGTGGACAGATGTCATATGACATTGTAGTCATGATGCTGATTAATTTATGTTTATATGACGTAAATATGTGTATGCTCCAAGCTAGGTTGCTGGCTGACTGCCTTCAGTCTAAACAGCAGCTGATATTAGCTTAAACCATTCTTAAAAACTTGTTAGACTGCTCACCTTTCTTTTCAAAGAAATTAGTCAAAAGCTGTTTTCCATCAGTTTGCTTCCCTTTCTTGGAGAAAGAAATGATTTACAGTGCAGGTTGGTGCTCCGGCATCAGCAGCCACTCGGCGCGCTTCGAGATTAATCTTGGAGCAGGGCGGACTAAACCATTTAGCACCTTTTGTAAGGGGTGAGAGGGGCCTCAGATAGCCTCCACTCTTTCTTTTGGATACAAAGTTCAGTCTCTCAACTGATAAATCAGCCAATTTATATTTAGTTATGACACTAGTTATTTAGAAATAAAAACAAACTTTTCATTCCAGGTTTTTCGAGGGCCCTTCTAACCATTGGGGCCCTGGGTAGTCCCCCCCCATAACACTCCTGTGATTACAGTTAAACTATATAACAATAACAAATTAAATCAAAATAAGGGGTATGATATATGCACCTAATAAGAAATGTTAAAACAATATTTTTAAGTAATACTCCTACTATTTCCTGCATTATTTGAAAAAAACTAGCATTAGTGGAATGCATATAAAGAATAAAAATGCTTGTAGTTAGTAGGTCATATTATAAATAAGAATCATTCATTCGGCTTCTGTGCATTATCTAAGAGGGGACATCTGCCATTAGCCGATGGCGAGCAGTGGATTTGTGTTGTTCTGTACAGTCCGAGGGTGGACCTTCCTCTATGTTATGTGCATGAACCTTTGTTTGATCATAACACAGAACATGTCACATTATTTACTCACAATTGTAATGATGATAGCAAAACTAGGTCAATATGTTTTGATTATTATTTCCTCATAAGAATTATTCATTTTGCTTATTTCTTTATCTATAGCTGCTGTGTGAACATCGCTCCATGCTGTCATATACAGGGGATCAAAGTGTGGACTTTTTTTCTGTTGTACGTGTCAACAAATTGCATTTCTACACAAGTATACATTTAAAACTTGATTGTTATTCTGCTGCGGTGAAAACTGGTTGGGGGGGCACTTTCGGGACTGAAACATTAAAAAAAAAAAGAAAAAAAGGTCTAGTAACGGTCTGATGCTATGTGTTTTGAGTGATTTATGTAAATGAAAATCAAGTATTTTACTGCTGCCTCTTCATTTCTAACTATCGGATTTGTTGCTATTTTCAGGCAGTGTGAAGCTTGAAACTGTCCACTCAAGTTCAGCCTTTATTTATTTTTTGAAAACAAAAAGACAATTTAAAAAAAATCATGTTTAAAAAGACTAGGTCCTTCAGTATGTAGCCCTTTTAAATGGCCCCCTGTAGTCTGAAAGCATGCCTGGGGCTGCAAGCCATTCACGTTCGCCATTGTTAGTTAGCTGGTAAAGTCCCCGCTCCAGCCTGCAGGGGGCAGTGATGAGTATGAACACCCACCTGCAGGTCCCCTCTTGACTAAAATTAAAATAGATTCAGGGGGTTTTAGACAGGATTTAAAGCATGACCAACAGTGAACCAAAAAGGTCCACTTTTTTGTAAATGTGTAACAAAGCTGAGGTCCACAGTTGGATAGGTACGTAAGCAGTGGTGTAGTCTATGTGATACGCAGGTATACGCCCGTATACCCACTTGGAAAGGCCAAGGATTTCCGTATACCCTCTTTAAAAAGCGTGAGGATACGTAACAACATCGTTTTGTGTAAAAACTTTCATACATAAATTCACCCCGTCTGTGTTGCGAACATAGACTGTGGCTGCGATTGCGAATCACTACCATTTTTGGACCATTGGGGCTTCCGTGGCCTGCGACGCTGCTCTGACGTCACCTACCGAGGAGAAACGCACAGTTGCTTGGCGGCCTTTTTTGGCGCAAGTTTGAAATTAACTAACTAATGTAAAAGAAGATATGGAACGAGAGCAGACTCAAACTACACTCTTTGAGTGTTTTCGGAAGCCGGCCCCTAAAGCTGCAGCAGCTTCGGGTGACACTTCAGCTGCAGCAGAAGACACAGACGTTACAGAAATGAGGCTGATGCTATCGTGACGTTACCTGGTAAGTAAAGCTAGCATACAGTACATGTTATCATTAAACGCAACTGTAACAGCAGGGGATTGTTGCTATATTGAATTTTATCCAGAACTTGTTAACTTCACTACCGTTAGTGTGGTGGATCAAATAATGCGGCAGAAGAGGGGAGATAATGTGTGTGTGTGTGGTAAACACTAAACAGAATACAATTTTTTATATCTCCTTATTTCAGATGATGAGAGAAATGAGAACTCCTGGCCAGCCTTGCGGACTGAAAGTCAGGCTAGGGAATTTAAACACAGGCGTCCTTGGTTAGAGTGGAGGGACAGTAAGTTAGGTCAAGATCAGCACACGTGCAAATATGATACAAACAATTAAAAAGCATTAAGTCAATGACTGCAATTGAGAGTTAATTCATGGTCACCTTAAATGTCCATTAATTTAAACTGCCCCGTGAGGTATCAAATATTCAAAGTGCGACAATTGCTTAAGCTTTTATACGGCATGATGACACTTCAGTCCCAGGAGGGACCCGTGCTTGCTTAATCACCCATATCCTAACAGGACTATTTCAGCCATACACACTGTACAGACCCACATCTGCCGAGATGTAATGTGACTACATCAGCTAGTAAGCTTGAAGCACAAACATGAGCCCAGCCCTACAATGAAACAGAGATGTTTTTTAATGTTTTGTACATCAATAACCTCAAACATTCATGTATAACTTTATTGGTGTTGGTCAACGCTTATGTTGCCATTGCAAGTAATTAAATGACTTAGAATACAGTGGTGCTGTGCATTTTCAATGGTTGATGTGGATAATGTATTCTTAAAATGCATTCTGAAAAGCAAAATTATTCGTAATAAATAATTATTCACGATATTTTCAAGATGATATTTTGAAAAATGTTGGTAATCAGACAGTTGTCAGCACCCATTGACCTTCATAGTCTACATTTTTTCCTACAGTCTTTTGTTGCTTATAATAAATTTGAATGTTGGTAACACATAAGCAGTCGTTAATGCTCTCAATTACATGTAGATGCATACTTTATGCATTAGTGAGTGTGGTGGTGCCTATGGGGTGTCGCTCTGGGATGGGTGCGTATGAGGCTGGGAGGGGAAAAAAAAAATCACAGTACACTCACTACAAAAAACTAGACTACACCACTGTACGTAAGTACACACACACACACACACACACACACACACACAGTGATTGCAGGCAAACCACCGCACTACTGTGGGGACCCTTCTTTTTGGGGACAAAATGCAGGTCCCCATACCGTAAATCATTACATTTTAGGGTCAAGACTTGGTTTAAGATTAGGCAAATAGGGGTTATGGTTAGGGTCAGTCTCCAGGAAATGAATGCAAGTCAATGTAAAGACCTCTGGAGTGATGGAAACACAACTGTGTGTGTGTCTGTGTGCGCGTGCACTTGTAGAGCCATCTTTGTGAGGCCCAATTTGTGTTTTAGACCTTGGGAAGTGAGGACATTTATGGAAAGTGAGGACATTTTGGCCGGTCCTCACTTTTCAACAGACCTTCAAAGGGCTGTTTGAGGGTTTAGACTTGGTTTTAGGGTTGATATTAGGTTTAGGGTAAGGGTTGGGGTTAGGCACTTTGTTGTGATGGTTAAGGTTAGTGTAAGGGGCTGGAGGATGCATTATGTCAATAAAAAAAAGTCCTCACAAGTATAAATGTACCAGGTTGTGTGTGTTTGCGTGCGCGATCCAGCACCATTAATGCAGGGTCGGTGCAGTGGTATGTTGAGATCTGCTGTTTCCGGAGCGCAGACACGCTACTTCATCTCTGTCGACAACTCCATGCCTGCTCGGATTCCGCTTAAAAACTGCTAATCACTGCTGAGACATTCTTGGCCATAAAGGCCCTGCAGCAGCTTCACACACACACACACACACACACACACACACACGCTTGAAACTACAAAACAGCTCCAGTAGCATTCCGTGCTGGAGTCTCTGTTAGAACGACATGACAGAATGAGAGTTCACGGAGAAGATATCCAGCTGGAAACAGGCAGTGTACTGTATCTGAGGATTGCACTGACTGGAAACTGAATTCAGAGCAGTTCAGGTGCTCGATAACTAGCAGCCAGTGCTCGCACAGAAAAGGAGAGAAATACTTAAATTCCAGGCCCTTTACACGGGTATTTATAAAACCGCAGCTTTTCCTACGCAGTGCGGCTGTTCGTCCACATGCAAATGCACTACCTGGTTACTGAAACCGGATTTTTTTGAAAACTCCGGCCAGGGTGGAGATTTTTGGAAACTCCGGTTGCAGCGTTGTCGTGTAGATGGTGAAACCGGAGACGAGTCGAGTTAATGCAATGGCTGATGTAGACAAAATATTTCTTTTAATTACTCCAACTGCCAACAGCAGTAATCTCATGTATGATACATGCACAGTTAGCTTAAAAGTATTGCAGAACAGAGGCGCCAGAATGCAATAACGCTAATGTTTTTCGCTTACCGGAACAGGTAATAACCTTTATCCAGGCTTCTGATTGGCTAACATGGCTTCACGGTTAGGTATGCTCTTGTCAGCGCTTCATATCGAGTTTGTTCATGTGGACAGAGATTTTTTTTCAAACCGTGCTTGCGTGGATTTGCGATTGTTTTTTTTTTTTTTAAACGGAGGAGGAAAAATACCCGCGTACGTGTGGACTTGGCCCCAGACAGAGAACAGAACTTTATGAAAGAAAACAAAAAGATATTAATAATTTTCCAGTTAAAAAGGAGTGCTGAATGTGTGTCTATCTTTGAGCATTAAACGCAACTCAAGAACCCCTGTAGGCTTGAAAGTTGCCTCTGAAAAGAGTGGTGCTGTTGTGTGCAAATGAAGAGGAATTCAAACAAGATTTGTTTTGCAACGGCTCAGAGACGCTGCAAAGCAAACCTGTACTGGATTTTTGAACCCGACGCAAATAGATTACATTTGATTGAGTTGATTTTTGATTCAATTTTATTAACATAGCGCCAATTCATACCAGAAGTTCCCATTGCAGAACAAGATAAGAATACAACTCTTAAGATTATTAAATAGAGAAAAACACTAGATCTAATGCAACTATATGCCAAAAAACTAAAAGAAATAGCATAATGTAGCAATTTGCCAATCTTACCAAATCCAGCCAAGGCTATGAAGAAAACGGTAACCGAAGTTGATTGCGTGTCTAAAAATAACAGCTACGTTTACATGTGGTGAACACGCACCAGCTTGTGGCTGGGAAATCTTTTTCTTTCTTGTGTTCTACAACATAATCTGCGTGTCAGCTTTAGCCCATCTAGCAATGTGCTGACAATATGTATGCTATTTATATCCGCCAGTTATTTTCTTAGCCTGCCATGGTGGTAAACCCAATTCCTGCAATTCAGAAAATGGGTAAACTAGAATTGGGTGTGTGCTACACTACACCCCTATATCCCTCTTCCCAGTGCTTTGATCTAAATTGGACTCTTGGGATCCAAACAAAACAGTCTGGAGCACGTGGCTGCGTTGTGTGATTTTAATGTCAGTCTTTAAGCGGCTGCATTGGCACGTGGACACGCAGGTGGAGGTGGATAGCTGTCTGTACGTCGTCCGTCTGGATCACATCCATCCGCAAAAATAACAGCCTCGCGCACAAAGCGCGAGCAGCTGTCTGTTGTAGTGCCAGGGCAGTGCCTGGGATCAATTTACACCCAGTTATCCATGCGAGCTCCTCATTGCTGTTTTATTTCATTAATTAACATGGAATGAGAGGAAGAGCGGCTGACCCAACTTATGTTGCAGGGTAGAAAGTACAGGCAGGAAAACAACTGTTCTAAACAATTTCACAGCCCATTAAGGAGCTGATGGATGGGTCCATATAAAGAAAAAGAAAAAAATATATATATCACTAGATTCCATCTGAGCTACTTCATCTACAAATATGGAGCTATTAATTCTCCAGAGCGGAGGAGCAAGCAGCCTGCAGGCCTAACCAGAGGGGAGAGACATTTTCCTCTTTCAGTTGAGCCTAGAGAGCTGATGGTTTCCTCAAGTAAACTGTGGCCTTTGGCTGCCGGCCCGATCAGCCACGATGGCAGCTCTTTGCCAGTATGTCTCTGACTTTGTGTGGATGTGTTCGTGGAAACTCCAGCCTACACTGGAAAGTAGGCTTTTTCTCTGCCAAGGGTAGTCTTCCTGACATTGGGAAATGAGCGCTTTCAATAGACAAAACAAGAAAGGCCAAAAGGTTTAGTGTGTGTGTATATTTTAGAATAAGTCCCTCAGTAGTGTTTCCTTGCCCGCTTATGATGCTTAGAAAAAAATTGTTGCTACATTTTTTAAGTAATCCAAGAGCACATACCACTTTCTTCATTTAACGGATATCAAAATATCCACTTTTTGTGGGCTCAAAGGGGAATATTTCATAGCTGCGCATGTAGCATGCATGTGTTGACAGCAGCATTTTGTTTCTTCTTTGGTAGTTTAAAGCTGCATTAATAGATTAGTTTTTTTGGCCACGTACGGTACAGCCGATAAAGCACACACAAAAGACCCAGATGGCCCCGCAGATGGCAGCCTCGGTACTGCGCTCTGGTACTTTGTGATTTTTGTAGTTCTCTGCTGTCCCTCTCTGGCCACATTCACAAGGGAGGAACTTCTAAACGTCGGACTATTTCACTGGTCAAGCTTTTTCCCCGGCTGGAGATGCCGACGTGGGAAAAGAGCTGGAGCGCTCGTTAAACTGCGCCAGTTTACTGCGCTCCCGTCGATACATCTGGCGAATGTCCCTTCTCCGGCCAACAAGACGGACTAAGTGCTGGACCGCAACAGAGCAAACCCAGACTTTTACAGATCTGCCGCCCTGTGCTTCACTGAAACCTGGCTTGGTGACATCTCACTGCAATTGCCGGGATTCCAACTCCTCTGGGCAGACCGCATAGTGGAGCTAATGGGGGAAACGAGGGAATGCGGAATCTGCTTCGACATAAATGAAGGTTGGTGTACAGAGGTCATAGGTTTTGCAAATCATGCAATCCTCATTTAGAGACTATTTTCATAAACCATAAGCCATTTGATTCACTGTGGGAGTTCTCGTCTATTTTGGTCCCACCTCAAGCCTATATTACTGCCCATATAACTACCTTTGAGAAAAAACATCCCTGCTCATCGTTCTTGGGGATTCTAACAGAGCAAACCTCAGCCACTCTGGACCATTGTTATACAGTATTAAAAGTACCCCTATCACTCACCGATCACTTTCTGGTACATCTTCTCGACATACAGGCAGAAACTAAAATCTGTCAAGCCTGTGGTCAGGATTGTGAGGAGATGGACCAACGAGGCAAAGCTGGAATTACAGGCCTGCTTTGACTGAAGTGTTTGAGGCTCTATCCACAGATCTGGATGAACTCTCTGACACTGTGACATTTTACAGTTTTTGTATGTGTAGAAGCTTCTGCACATACAACAACAACAAAGCCTGGTTTACAGCAAAATGCAGGCAGCTTTCGTCACGCCAAGGAGGAGGCCTACAGAAGTGGGGACTGAATCCTTGTACAACCAGGCCAGAAACACACTGACGAAAGGGGATCAGGGTAACCAAGAGGAGCTACCCTGAGAAGCTGAAAAACAGCTCTTCATCCAACAACCCTGTGTCAGTGTGGAGAGGCCTGAAGGAAATAACAGGAAACCACCACCACCACCACCCCCCCCCACACACACACACACACACACACACTGTGGAGAATCACCAATTGGCAGACGACCTGAGTGTGTTTTACTGTAGGTTTGACATGCCCACATTCACACCCCTCACTGGCTCCGACATCAACCAACCACCTACATCCACTCAGCCCTCCCCACGGACCCCCATCTTCACCATCTTCCTATGATGGAGAGTTCCCCAAAAAACCCTCCATCATAGGATCAAATGACTACATGCCCGTCACCCTGATGTTTGTAGTCATGAAGTCCTTTGACAGACTGGTGTTGACCCACCTGAAGGACATCACAGGACGCCTGCTGGACTCCCTGCTGTTTGCCTACAAACAGGTCAGTGGATGATGCAGTCAACATGGGACTGCTCTACATCCTGCAACACCTCGACTCTCCAAGGACATACGCAAGGATCCTGTTTGTAGATTTCAGCTTGGCGTTCAACACCATCATCCCAGACATCCTTCACACCAAATTCACCCAGCTCACACTCTCAGCCCCTTGATTCCAATGATTCCAACAGGAGTGCCGGTGACGAGTCTGCATACAGACGGGAGGTTGAATAGCTGGCCCTCTAATGCTGGAAGTCATTTGACTACTGTGGGAAGTCGTCTTGGTCTCCCATTTTGAAGGCCGTCCCAAGTCTCTTATTTGTGCTCCGAGGAGCCGACACATCCCCCCCCTTCTTGGATATCAGTTACTGATTGGACGCTGCAGCTGAACTGATCTGATACATCTCAAAAATAATCCAGTCTGTTCTCTGCACATCCATCACGGTCTGGTTTGGATCGGCCACCAGACGGCAGAACTGCAGAAGAGATCATCAGCTCGGACCTGCCCTCCGTTCGGAACTTACGGATGCAGTGCCATCGCACCCTGCACACAACCGGTTCGAACGTCTCCCCTCTGGTAGGTGCTACAGAGCACTGTACTCCAAAAGAACCAGAGACCAGAACGGTTTCTACCCACAGGCCGTAACTCTGATGAACAGTTAACACCAGTCACACAGTGTCGGGAACTATCCCTGTGCAATAACATCCACTGTACACCTATCTCATTAGTTATGCAAATATCAATTTTTAAATCTACGCACGCTTTACATTTTGTATAAACTGTCATATCCATCTACCTCATGTAAATAAAGCAACCGGTTACATGAATCATATTTATTTCAGCACCATTTGTACCCTAGTACACTGCACCGGTTGTCTTACGGCTTACAAATTTTAGGTTTCTTTGTACTTAAAAAAAACACACACATAGTAGCTTAATGTTTGTCTACCTTGTTGAGCTTGTTGTCCGTGTTTTCAGCTTTATATATGTCTATTTCTGTATATGTACATTGAGAGCAATGAAAAACCGGAGTGAAATTGTATGTGTAGTCGCTAACGTTTCTGTGGTCTGCTGTTGGAGCGAGGCAGTTATTGTACAGTGGGTTTATCAGAGCTTCTCCACTGTAAACAGCTGCATGCTGCTGATGGAAACCAGGTCGGCGGGAGCACGGAGACTGAAAATAGTCAAGTTGTGGGCCGTAAAACCAAAACAATGTGCTCTTTAGGTTCATCCCACCTTTAGCATTACACAGTAATTTGATGCATTTTTTTAATTAAAAAAAAAAAAAGGTCAATTTTAGTGCAGCTGTAAGTTTTTTTGTAGGTGGTGCTGTTCTCGCTTTCAGTTAAGTCACTGTCATCATCACGGCTCACACCAGCTACACAGTTCCTTATTCTAAACAAAGAAGAAGAAGAAGGAGGAGGAGGAGGAGGAATCGCCTCCGGGGAATTTGCACCAAACATTTTACAGGCTTCTCACTCATGCCATTCTCTAGTTGGAGCTGGCAAAGTTATTTTACTGGTTTTTTTTCCCCCAATAGCCTTCTTTCCTTCTTGCAGGAAGACAACTGTATAACTGCAGTTCCTCGTTTCTTCCGCAAACATTTCAGGTCCAGCGGCAGAGAACTTTCACAAGTCTCTTTTGTGCACCATTGCGGTCAGTCAGGCTCAAGGTGCATCTGTAACAGCCTAACAATCAGGCCTTAATTGCGTTTGTTTGCGTTCTAACTCAACCCCCGGCTTTGCTCGTTTAAAATACACCACCAAATTAAACAGGGTGCCTCAACAGTAATTTGCGGTAGCCTTGGGAAGTCTACTCCCCTCAGTGTTTAGAGCAACAAATGTCAAGCTTTCATGAAATGCACTAAGCGGAATCACATGTTCTGTCAATGATCAGAGAATTCATTTATACAAAAGTCTCCCCCATTACCAATTTAAAATCAGCAGCCACTGTGGCCACAAGATAGCTTTGAATTTCCCTTCATTTCTCAAGATTCTCTTAGTCAGTTGCTTTAAAGACATCATTAGGCAAACTGACTTTGACCTCTTTCCCACTGGGGTATCGGATAAGGAAAATCGCATATTAATGCAATCGGAGTGAGACCAGATCAGCCAGACCACATCTGAAAGTGATATCAGTCAGGTGTTAAATAAATCTGTATGGTGTGAACACCTTCTTTGAAAAAAATAAAATAAAATCCACCCAACATGTTGAAAGGTCACCTGGCTCCACCTCTTCCTGCTGTCTCAAGCGGGTTTGCCAAAAAGCTACACATGATATGAAAAAAAGGACAGTCGAGCCCACACGGCAGCGTCACTGCAGGAGACTCTCGCGGGGCCGCCAGAACGTGCAAGACGACGGTCACGTGACTCAACGGGGTAGCCGCGCTAGCACTAGCGCTGACTACCGTCTTATACTGTAAGTCATGTTAGCCTACTTAGCAAGGCCATTTTAAAGTAGCCTCCGAATGGTGTGGTTTCACGACATGTCATCGATCCGGAGGTCGGGCCATATTGGCGATACTGAACGTAAACAATGCCACGGAACCGAACGGAACTCTCGGACTTTTGCTGATTATTTCTGCTGAAAATGGTCAACTATTGTTGTGTTTTAGGCTGTACTGATCGGGGAAAAACATTTGGAGCGTTATATACTGCCAAAAGTAAAAACAAATCAAGGAGAAGAGTGCAAAAAACTGTCTGGGGAAAGACGGCGTCGGTGGTTGGCCAAACTGAACCAGGATTTCACGGGCGAGAACCTTGACAACATTCGCGTTTGTTCTTCTAATTTCTTGTCAGGTAGGTGAAATATTAGGCTACTATCGTAACTAATTTCGTAGTGTAACAGTATGCTCTCATATTGGTATTACGTTGCTGTTTGTTATTTCTTGGCTAAAAATGTGGTTCTAATCTCATTTCTTAACCTTCTCCAATAGTCCGAGACTTGCACATTTTCCGTAAAATGTTACTGAAATGGAGTTTACGGTGCTATATTTATTATTATTGTATTCTACGTAAAAGATCTGACCTGTACAAGAAGGATGGTACAGATTGGGTGCCGTGCGTTAACATGAAAGGAAAACAAGGACCACGATCACCTGAGGACTCACTGACGTCCCGCTGCAGACGTCGTGTGAATCGAACCCAGCAGAAACACGAGGGTGCCGCTGCCCACTCTTTGCTTCGTTTTTCATGGTTTAGACATAATAAATTAGTAGAAATTAGTCTTCAGTGGTGTATTAACCGTGCAATCCGTGCTGTTGTAGGTGTGATGTAGGTGCAAACCCTCTATACCTTCTGCTGTCTGAGTTTGTCATGTGACCCTCACCTTGCATAGCATCCCTTGAGACAATTATGCGGACCTTCCCTGGACCTGGGACCTCCCAAGAAGCAAATGTCCTAAAATGCCCCAAAACGACATGCGTTTCCCTTCATGTGACAAGGTCCTCTAGTGGCCACAGTAATTATGACAGGAACTAAGGAGGAAGGCAGGCGATGCAATTACAGAGTGACGGAGGCCACATCGGGAGGAGGCCAGGGTGGATGGGTTAGTGCGTTTTCCCCCCATTTCCAACAGGGGTTCGATGTTCTTTTAAGCACTAAAATGTTACACGCAGTCTGCGGGCAGCAGCTGAACTCAGACCACACACAGCAAATCAGACCCATCAGAACAGTTGCCGATTCAGAATTGATGCGAGCCTATCAAAAGGAAAAAAAAGGGAATCTGTCATCCTCTTACCGAGACACACGCACACACGCACACACACACACGGTGTCACTCACACAGCTGGTACATTTGCAAGTCCGCTGTAAATGAAAGGCAATGCCACGACACCTAGACTGGTGTAATCCGTGCTCCAGCTTCACACGCTGGGAGACTGCACTCTCTCGGCTAGTTCATTTTCAGGATTCCCTACTCACCTCCATATTCTCTGCTTTCATCATCAGCACCACCCACCTGACGGACAACCTATTCTTGCTAGTATCGACTCTTATTTTACCCTCAGCTGGTTGTGTAAGCCTTTTCGGTTTTTAATTGTTGCCCACAAGAATGCCGTCCTCCTCCTCCACCTCCTCCTCACCACCACCACTGCCAGTGTTGCTCTGCCTGCTCCTACTCCTAATCTTTGCTATTCTCCCCCACATCATCACGCCGTCCTCTCCGGGGGGAAACTGGAGGTGATAAGGGAGCACAGGAAGGCAGTAGTCAGCCTCAGACAGCGCAGAGGCATCATCATATCATCAGCCCAAGCACAGAGTCGACCTGATCCCCACATTTTACAGTCCAGCACAATCACTGTCAGCTGCCTGAACCATGGAGCAGTCCCACTGCAAATGAATGCAAACGGAGTAGCAAGCGCATGTCAGGCAGTGGGCAGGTAAGCGACCACATAACTAACAGACATCAGAATGTCATAGTGAATAGCAGAGACGTCAAGACAGTTTAATACTGGGCAACTGTAGAGTTAATGATATGGTATTAAAAAGAAATCATTTTCAGATGTTCTTGTAAAATGGAACTATTACTAAATAAAATATTTCGTGGTATATGGTGTATTTACATTAGGCAATGTGATTTTAGGAGGTGCAGTACAGTTAAAAACACACAAATTAACCATATTGTTTTTAAGCCGGATATTGACATCTTTCAAGTCAAGTCAAAATTGTTCAATTTGACTGTTTAAACCCAAGAACAGAACTCTGCCTCTCTCCAACGGCTTTGAAACAGCACAATTATGTAGGGAGAAAGTTCAAATGTATTTAGAAAAATGTATTTAGAAAAACGCAGGGGAGGAAAAGTATAGGGATAGGTTGCACTGGGAGACGTCTTAATGGCCACAGCCCTGAGGTAGCCTACAAAGATCTGTACAGACAACACAGCTGATAAGCAGGAAAGTGGTCCACTGATCTGTCTGAAGGAGACTGGCGAGCACAGTACGACCTACACTTGTTGCCCCTGGAGCCAAAGGGCAGTGCGGAACTGCCGCGGAACAGCGTGCGCCGCTCAGGCTGCATTCAAGTGGTGGTTAATAGCGGCAGGGAGAACTGGCGCCGATCGTGCTCTCCTTACCATATTGTATAAGATCACACCCTCTCACACTGGGTTATTTTGAACAGGTCCATCCAGCCCATAGGCCTGCATGTGGCTTACCTCTGCCCGCAAATTAAAAAGCTGAGTTCTGGCAGCATCTTGAGGTGAAGCCACAACAGAACACCAGTGCTGCCCCTCTCCGTATCCTGGTGGAGACGGCGCTCCACTTTGCGTTTTAGCCTGGAGTCATTCTTGCATTTCACTTCCAGCTGCGCGCACCGTGCGACCACGGCGGGATCAACTGCTAACTGTTGAAGTCCGCCGGGGAATTCAGCCCGCGCGCTGGAAACGCAGCGGCGCTCTCGGCGCGCACTGACCGGGAGTCCACTTACCTTTGCCCCGAAAGTCGTGGCAGGGCAGCCGGCGTGCGCTCAACGGTCCAGCCCGCGCCCACACGCGGACAAGACGCAGCTACGGAGCGCGATCCTCTTCCGTCCGCCGTGACAGCGCGCCGCGAAGTGCGCCTCCGTCCCCAACAGCACGCGCTTACCGCGCAGCAATCGCGCGCACCGACGCGGATGCTTTCCAGCACACCTGTGGCTCGCGATGGCCAAATTGCGCCCCGAAGTACCCACTGCATCGCAGCATCAACACACACACACACACACACACACACACAACATACCCACGCCCCCAGAAAAAGGTGTTAAATAATCCACGGAGACCTACTGACCTGTAGCATAGAATCCGTGTCTACGGTCCCGCAGCCGATGAGACGCGCAGCTCGGAGCAGAGCAGCGATGGAGCGGACCGCTGCTGTCAGCCGGTGTCACAGCGCAGAGACGCGGCCATTCCCCGTCCGAGGCTCGCGGTGCAGCGCCGCCTCTATTTACTCCAGCTGGAGGAGAGCCACGCCCACTGTGTGTGTGCGCGTGTGTGCGCGCGTGCGAGTATGGAACAGAGAGACTGAGAACGAGAGTTTTGATGTTCAAACACTTCGGGAGAAAATTCCCTCTGGCTGTGGATCTGCTCGGCCTCGGTCTGTAGCGCACCGTGCAGTATGTTGCTGGTTCAAGGCCGATATTAGGCGGTGGGGATCTAGGCGTCAGCTAGGGTACCACCAGCTGGAGGGGCGCCAAGGACGGGGAATTGCTTTTGGCAGCGTTTGGGCAACTGTGGCCAGAGAATATCAAAAGACAAATATGAAAGAAGAGCGCAGAATGTCAGCTTTTATTTTGTGGTATTTAATGAATTTATGTTTAAAAGTTTTAGAGCATAGCACCTTTTGTTTCAGCCACCCCCATTTTTAGGTGGCTTAAAGTATGGGAACAGGTTGACTTAAAATAAATAACCCTTTGATAAAGGTTTATCCTGGTCTCATCTGTCCATAAAACTTCGTTCCAGAACTTTTCTGGTTCATCTCTGTTCTTCTTTGCAAATTCTAATCTGGCCCTCCGATTCTTGCTGCAGATAAGAGGTTTGCATCTTCTAAAGTAGCCTCAGTAGTTCTGCTCGCGACGTTCTCCGTGAATGGTAGACTGTGATACCTTTCACCCCCGCCGGTTGTTTTAGGGTCTTTCTTCACAGCTCATACCAGTGTCGTAGCGGTGCATGTAGAAGTGGGTATACTCTTAATTCAGTCAGTCATCTTCTACCACTTGTTCCCGTTGGGGGTCGCGGGTGACTGGAGCCTACCCCAGTGGCTTTGGGCCTTAGGCGGGGTACACCCTGGACAGTGGCCAACTCGTCGCAGGGCTGACACATAGGCATACTCTTAATTTATGCCCCAAATTTCTTTTAAAGCGACCTGTCCAGCAAAGCACAAATTGCAATAGTGTTAGTGGCATGTAAGACGACTCTTGCATATTTAGTTCATCCAAAAACAGTAGCATTTGCGCATTGTCACTTAACTTCAATTCAATTTTAGTTTCATAGCACCAAATCATAACAGAAGATATCTCACGGCACTTTTCAAATAGCAGTTCTGGATCGTATTCTTTATAATATTATTTTCAGAGAACCAACAATTCCCGCTATGAACAAGCACTCGGCGACAGTGGTGAGGAAAAAGTCCTTTTATGATTTCTCAAGCGACTGATGCAGACACAGAGAAGGTAAGTGCTTTATTTGCCGTTAAAGTGAAGAAGTGGGGGGTCTAGGGGATTTCCAGAGGATCTGCGGCGTGGAGAGGCCGGCGCTGAACGGGCACTGGCGAGGCAGTAGGAGGCTGGCTGGGCTCTTCCTGAGGCGTGGTGGAACGCTATGGCAAGCTGACGATCTGGTGGAAACGGGAAGATGAGCTGGGGTCTAATTACTGCAGTGTCTGATTGTGGCTTGGCGTCAGGCGTGCAACAGGCACAGCAGGTAGAAGCAGCCAAGCCCAGGCAGCTGCACACAAACGCACACAATACACTCAAGGATACTTGGTTGGGGGATCAAACCGCCAACCTTCCGATTGGCAGGTGACCGCTCTGCCACCAAGCCACAGCCAAATACTATTTATACTATGGCTTGGCTGAATACGTGATGGTTATTATTTACAAAGAGATGTGCATCCATATCACCTAGTATGCCCAGCTAACCAATGTTTTAAATTTAATATTTACTGTAATCAATAGTCAATGTCAATTCAAATATTTCCATCTTGCATTAGTCCAGATTTGTAACTAAACTTTGACTTGTGAGACTCGATAATCATTGTCTTCTTTTGAAATTATGTGCGTCTATGAGGAGTGCCTCATGCCCATATATTGTCTGGACTGTTCCCCACAGAGGTTGCTGCTGGAATGCGGAGTAGGGTCCCTCTGCAGACCATAGACTTTGAATGGGCGGGGCAACTGTCAATCATCTTTAATTTTGGCCAATCGGAGGCTTACAATCCTCTGTTACTCAAAACCTAATTCCACCAATAAGCAGCCTGAACCAGCTGTCGATCAGTTTCTAATTCGGCTAATCATCTTTCTTATAGGGATAATTCGGGGGAGGTTCACCATGAAGAAGCAAAGTTGCCTCGTTATTTTCTCAATGATCCCAAGTTTTTAGTCAAAGGATCAAAGTATCATCATACAACATTTTTAAGTGGAAGTAGAGAACTTTTAATCATAACAGAATATGGTGACTTTCACCACTGCTCATTTTAGAAATCATACGTCTCAAGTTTAGTTGGTAATCTAGACGATCGCGGCCAATGATCATTGAGTCATACAATGAAGTTGTGGGAAAGAGTAGTGGAAGCTAGGCTAAGGGCAGAGGTGAGCATTTGTGAGCAGCAATATGGCTTCATGCCTAGAAAGAGCACAACAGATGCAGTGTTTGCTTTGAGGATGCTGATGGTATTGTATGAGGACGTCTGGAGTGGCAGAGAAGTATGTTAGAGTGGTGCAGGACATGTATGAGAGCTGTAAGACCGTGGTGAGGTGTGCTGTAGGTGTGACAGAGGAGTTCAAGGTGGAGGTGGGTCTGCATCAAGGATCGGCTCTGAGCCCCTTCTTGTTTGCTCTGGTGATGGACAGGCTGACGGATGAGGTTAGACAGGAATCTCCATGGACTATGATGTTTGCGGATGACATTGTGATTTGTAGTGAGAGCAGGGAGCAGGTGGAGGAGAATCTAGAGAGATGGAGGTCTGCTCTGGAAAACAGAGGAATGAAGCTTAGCCACAGTAAGACAGAATACATGTGTGTCAATGAGAGGGACCCAGGTGGAACGGTGAGGTTACAGGGAGCAGAGGTGAAGAAAGTGCAGGATTTTAAGTACTTTAAGACAAGAGGCAGAGCTGGAGGTGGCAGAGCTTTAGATGCTGAGGTTCTCTTTGGGAGTGACGAGGACGGACAGGATCAGGAACGAGTACATCAGAGGGACAGCTCATGTTAGATGTTTCGGAGATAAAGCCAGAGAGGCCAGATTGAGGTGGTTTGGACACGTTCAGAGGAGAGACTGTGAATATATTGGTAGAAGGATGCTGAGGTTGGAGCTGCCAGGCAGGAGGTCTAGAGGAAGACCAAAGAGGAGATTTATGGATGTAGTGAGAGAGGACATGAAGTTAATTGGTGTGAGTGAAGAGGACGCAGAGGACAGGGTTAGATGGAGGCGCATGATTCGCTGTGGCGACACCTGAGCAGCCGAAAGGAAAAGAAGAAGTAGGTGGCCAAAGAGCTACCACAGGCCGTATGCAGTAAACTGCAAGCTAATGTTAGCTAACTCGCTAACCTCTATGGAGAGGCAGGAGTAGGCTAATAGGCTAGAAAAGCAGTGGAAACCGGATGTGCAGCGCTGTTCTCCGCCCATCGGGCATGATCCTGGGAAAATGAAGGCTTGCTATCTACACTGGCTAATCCCGGCAGCCAGAATTAAACATCTATGATCCATTGTCCCTTTGATAATCTAATCACAGGAAACTTCTCCTTGCAGCAGCTTTTATAAAATGAGCAGTGGTGAAAGTTACTGTATTCTGTTGTGATCAAAGAGTTGATAAGCCATAAGCAGACAGATAGCTAGCTAACCCCTAGCTAGTTGAAAAGTTATCTGATACAATGGAAAGTGAGTTATTTGTGTTGCTCCCCCCTATGATACTGTGAAATGATTCGCTGAATTAAAATGTGATTGACAAGTGGTTCAGGAGGTGTATTGGTGAAATTTGTTTTTGACTGGCAGTGGATTGTAAGCCACTGATTGGCCAAATAAAAAAAAAATAACTGACAGTTACCACGCCCTCTCAGACTCAGGTCTGCAGAGATACAAACTTGGGAATGTGCGAGTTTCATTTTGTGCACGCGCATATGAACATTTGTTCCTGTGCGACGTGGTTATCTTTTCCTAGCAGTAGTTTAACAATAAACACTTGCCCGTTGGAGTTTTTCAAATGTAATAAATTGTTGTAATTCACTCTCGCTTTGCTCAGGCAGAAAGTCAGAACACAGCCCTGGAAGTGGCAAGTGCAACAAAGACAGACCAAGAGATGAACTGCCCAGGTTAGCAAGAAGGACAGACTAGAGAGACGTTACTGTTATTTGCTGACATCAAACTCAAAGGATTCAATTCAATTCAATTCAATTTTATTTATTCAATTCAATTCAATTCAATTTTATTTATATAGCCCAGTATCACAAATCACATTTGCCTCAAAGGGCTTCACAATCTGTAACATACGACGCCCTCTGTCCTTAGCCCCTCGATTCGATTAAGGAAAAACTACCCAAAAAAACCCTTTTAACAGGGGAAAAAATGACAGAAACCTCTGGAAGAGCAACAGAGGAGGGATCCCTCTCCCAGGACGGACAGACATGCAATAGATGTTGTAAGTACAGAATAGATTCATAGCATAAAAATTATAACATATACAGTTATGATGGCAACGGCAAAATTGTTGCTAC
>CM022485.1:34808724-34851524 GCA_011952105.1 Coreoperca whiteheadi | reverse complement strand
TATATATATAATTATGTTGAAAAGAAGAGAGAACATAAGTTTACCTGATTACCTGTTCCCGCAATTCACTCTCATGGTGTGTTTTTTTTCTCTCTTCGTGACCAGAAGGATAGCTCCGCTTCATTCCCTCATCGAAGTTGCAGCATAAACACCGACACCCGCGTTGTCATGAGGGGGAGGCCCTTGAGTAATTTGCGATGCCCTACGCAACTTGCACAGTGAGCGTAAAGGGCCATCCGGGTTCTGCCTCTTCATGCCTAAACCTAATTAACCCAACCAACAAGGCAACAAGTACTAGCCAATCAGAGGCAGAGAAGGATAGGTCATGCCTTCGGCATCCTAGGAAAAAAAGCTTGCAGCACGCTACTGAATGATGCACATCAGAGGGGATTTAGAAGTGGGTGTACACAATGCCGACTGAAAAATAAGTATATGCCGTATACCTGCATATACCCTGCACAACACCACTGGCTCTTACGCCATTTCTGTCATGAACTGCTGTTGTTTTCCTAACCAGTGGTTTCTTTCGTTTCTAAGGCTTTCCAAATTGTCCTCATTGCTATTCCAATGTCGTGTGCAGTGGTTCTAATTTAATTATTTTATTTTCTCGGCTTCCAAATTGCTTCATTTTCTCCCATAGCTCGTTCTCCTGACTTCATGTTGGTGTTTTCTTTCTGACTGCCAAACCAAGGCACAAAACCAAGACTACACATTCAGAGTGTTTTTATGTTTGAACAATAAATGCAACAGGAAGCACCTCGGCAACACCTATCACATGGTCAGGGAACATGTTCCCATACTTTCACTAAAAAAACTTGACCTTGCTGTTCCCATACATTTGGAGGCCACTGTTTTATTAAAAATACCATAATGGAGGTTGTTATCTGTGGTTAGAGTGAACCCTTCCAGTTCTGCACGACCGCACTTTTAAAAGTACTTTTAATCTAATAATTATAATATTATAACTTTATTTGTATAGCACTTTTCCAAACTTTTTTTACAGAAAAAAAGTATACAGTCAAGATAAAAACAACAAAGACAATATAAAACATTAAACCTTATAAAACAACATTGTGCAATAAAACGGGTCATAAGCAAGTTATAAAAGAGGCATAGAAACTAGACAGACAATAGATTTGCTTTTGGGGAGTGATTTAAAAGAAGATACTGAGTTCGCTAACCTAAGTTCTTCAGGTAAGGAGTGCCAAAGTTGCAGCGCTCTAACAGAAAATGTGCGGCTCCCTTTTGTTGCAGGGCGGGCTGTGGGAACAGTTAAAAGGTCCAACCTGAGGAGCGCAGGCAGCGGCTAGGCTTATAGGGCACGAGTAAATCTATAATGTAGGTAGGACAGGTAGGTCTTTAAAAGTAATTAATAAAAGTTTAAAATCAATTCTGTATTTCACAGGTAGCCAGTGTAACGTTGAAAGGATGGGTGTGATATAGTCTTGCCTCTTAGCATTTGTTAGAAGTATGGCAGCCAACTACTCCATGAGCTGGAGATGGGAGAAGGTGTTTTGGCGGAGCCCTGAGTACAGGGAACTACAATAATCTAGATGTGATGAGATGAAAGCATGGATGACTTTTTCGAGGTCTGCATGAGATAGAATATTTTTTACTTTAGCGATGTTCCTAAGTTGCAGGAAGCATGATGTGTTACTTTTGGTGATTTGTGTGTCAAAATTGAGCTCGAAGATCACACCCAGATTGCGAACGGAATGTTTGACATAGGAGGACAGGTTCCCAAGCTTCTTTTTCAACTCACTAGACAGGTTTGGGGATCTAAATAAAAGGACCTCAGATTTTGGACTCATTGAGCAGGCAGAAGTCGGGGAGACAAGCCATGGCATGACAAAGGTTCTCCATATCAGTACCGGTTAGCAGAACATTAAAGGTGCATATCGTCTGCATAACAGTGGAAATTAATATTGTTCAGAGCCAGGGGACTGGACAGGTGCGAGGCAGAAGAGTTCCAGCGGACGGCCCGGGGAGGCCCAGAGTGGAGCTGGGGTCCTTGGGTGGACGGCCCAGTGGCAGGACAAAAGCAGGGCTAGGAACCTCGGGTGGACAGCCCGAGGGCCAGACAGAAGAGCTGGGCAGGTCAAGGGGGCGACCAGGAGGCAAGACTGAATTGCAGGGCAGGTCCAGAGGACAACCAGACCTGTGGAGCAACTCCAGAGGGGGAAGAGGTGGAAGGTGGAATCTGTCTTACCAGTACTGTCTCCTAGAAATTACATTCATTTGCAACTAATTCGCAACAGTAAATACTTTTTGAGGGAAAGGTAATCACTGCCTGGATTATACAGATAGTGTGCCGCCTACTTTTATTTAAACTTTATTTGACAGGGACGATGCAACTAAACATAGTTTCAATACAGAACATGACACTGATGTGCTGCACAGAGAGTTTAGAGCTATTTCTAATTTTCAACACTTGTCCCTAGTTGGGCTTTAACATGTAGGCTACAGTGTGATCAAAATATACAGCTTACACACTACAAACATGGAAACAATAAAATACACATATACAACAATACACCAATACACTTTAGACACTTAACCTTTGTTTAATTTTATATCTGGGATCCATTGAATATCAGTAGGTAATGTGTTCCAGAGGTGACAGCCCTTTATGGAGAAAGCTAATTATCCAAATTTAGGTCTAGGGTGTGGTATTATACAGTACCACCACCATGCTCCTAGTTACTCTGTCTTCAGTCAAGACCATTTCTCTTGTCGTTATAGATGTGAAGAAGAGGCCTATAAAACTGTTGTTGCAAATAGAGGAATGCTGGCAGAATAAGTGTATATATCTATTTTACCACTCTCACTGCCTCCCGTTTATTGCTAACGGGACCGCTGCACATTCAGAGCTCTGAAACTTTATTAAACTTAACACAGCAGATTTAAACATGATAGTCAAGAAGTTTTATTTTCCCCAGACTCTGTCCCATAATGAAGGAAACGTGGAAATCACTTTAGGTTTTGGCCAAAACAAAGTGAAATGAATTTTAATGATTGGATATTATATATTATATAATAGCAGTAGATCGTTCTGTGGCACCACGCTACAAGTTTCATACAGGCCTATAACATTTTCCCTCAGATGAGAAGCTGTGTCGTTCAGAGAGAACACCGTCAGGAACAGCATCAGCGGAAGGGCGGCGCTTTTCTCAGCCGATTTAAGCGACTTATAACCTCCTCTGGAGCAGGTTATGTGTTCAGCATAAATTACCATGGTGATCTAGCCAGGTTAAAAGAGAGCCAGCTTCGTGACGCTGAAAACTCTGGTTTCAGGCTCAGAATAGCTGGCTAAGCCACTAGTCTCGCTTCGTAGTACACACCTCGGGAGCGCACGTTCCAAACAGGACAGCCGGCATGGCGCACCTGTCTGAACTGCGGCCGGATCTAGGAAGTATCCAGACAGGAAGGCCCATGTGGAACCTCATTGTCCTGAAGAGGGCGTCCTGCGTTTGGCTCAGCAGACATTAAACGGCATTCTGGCACTCAGTGACAGCCCGAACCAAGGGGCCCGACGACAGAGACTATAGATACTCTGCATACCGCCAGTTACCATCTGGCAACATTGACGTCTGGGAACTGGGTGGTAATACCAAGCTGCTGTGTGTGGTGGAATAGAGACAAATACCGTGACAGCTTTATCAACTATGCTGGCTACAAGGACGCGCCATTTAGTTGAAATCAAACCGTTCCGTATTCCTGCATGCGAGTTCCTTACCTTTTATTTGATAAAAGTACAAACTGAGAAACAAAAACAAACTTCAGTGTCTTTTTTTTTTCTTTACAACGTGTCCTTTATTGCTCACATTGTCGCTCAGCAAGAAGTAGAACGCACGCCCACCGGCGTTTAGCCCCAACAAAATGTAGTAAAACGTTTCATTTCACTTATTATACAGGAAAGATCTGCATAAAATGTTATGCAGAACATAAAACAAGTGTAACTGTTTAGAAGAAACAGTTTGTGTGCCTTTTTGAAACACATGACGGATGGTATTTTTCTTATGTGATGATTTATATCATCCCACATTTTGGTGTATGGATAAAAAAAAAGAAAAATAGATTTCTGACCATTGTTGTTTTTATATAGAGGGACTGTGCCTGTGAAACTGACCCAGTGAGAGGTACTGGTCTCATATTGTATGACGGATGAAGTGCAGCAAGTGCTGGGGAAGTGGCATTTTGAATTTGAAAATAAAATGTAATAGCGTGACTATTTACTGCAACGTCAGAGCGTTTGAACGTTTCAGTGCAATGCAATGATGGGACCATTTTGGAAGATTACCGCGGATCTTAAAAGATCGATTTATAACCGTGCTGTTGGTTCAGTACTTTCCTTAGTGGTAAGAGACCAGATTGGAAGACAGGAAGACATTTTCGAACGCACAATTGCATGTAAATAAGTTTCAGAAACAGAAAGAGACAGAAGGGATCTAATCTGGTTAGACACATAACGTTTCTGAGTCAGTTTGTATTTGAAATTGGTTTATTCAAAAGAAAATGGTGGTGCCTTGAACACCGCACAACCCCCCAGGAGTTCAAACCCAAGATGTTATGCTGTAGCTGTAGTCCTTGGTCATCTTCACAGTGTGGACATGGTAACGTTTGGACTTCTCGCTTTAGATTCTCTTGTCTGAAAGAGAAGTTATAAGCCACAACATACTGTGTTGTTTTCCCCATTCATGTAGTGAGAGACTCCACAAAGGCACCCCCGCCTCAGTGACGGAATTTTATATTCTATATTTAGGACTCTTGATCTGCAGGAGAAATATGAAGCAAGTTTATCTTGTGGCGTGGAGGCAGATCGGGTCGTCTTCTAATCGGAATACCGGCGTTCGATCCTTGCTTTGCCCAGCCCGCATGTCGAAGTGGCCTTGAGCGAGATACTGAACCCCAAATTGCTCCCGAGGGCTGTGCCTTCGGTGTGCGAGTGAATCAGTTCGTTTTTGTACTGATGAGCAGTTGGCAACTGCCATCAATGTGTGAATGACGGCACCATAATGCCAAAGCAAATTCCTTGTACATGAAAACCTACCTGGCAATTGAGCTTATGATTACGAACCACTCTCGTGAACTTGCTGACCTCTCAGGAATCCTCAGGCAACCAAATTTGAAAATAATGTTTTCAAAAGTATGACTTAGGGAACGCCGCCTTCCTGGGTTGATATGCACTGGGCGGTTGGATGCGAGGATTGTAGTCCGGTGCAGCGAGGAGGGTCCTTGCTTCATACACTGGAGGAGAGAAGGCAAAGCGCTTGGCGGCATACATTAGAACATGGTTCTCAAAGGACTCGAGGTCTAAAGTTGACCTGTTAATTTCAAGAATCATAAAATATAACGTCATTTGACATTCTGTATGCCTGTTGCACGTCATATAGGGGCATCAATGACGATATTGTTAGTATATTCCTATTCCCACATTCACCTCTTCTAAATGCTCAAACCGGAGGCACACTTTACTAGACAAGAGAATGGCGATTACTCTTCCGGAAAGGAAGAATTAACATTGAGACACTAAGCATGCAGAACGGCAAGAGCTCCCTGACCGGTGTGCAGTGAATCCAAACAAAAAATGGTACCAAGACACTTCATTTCAAAGTGGTTTTATTGCCTTGTGAAAGGCCATTATACCATGAACTCTAGACTGTCCCCAAAACAGTTTAATCTCTTTCAACCAGACGAGTATGGTCGACTGACCAGATATCCCAGCCTGTGAACAACTTAAAAAAATTAGAAAAAAAAAAAAAAAAAAAGGAGACATTTCTACTAGCAATCCCGTTACCATCGAAATTCCATTTACATAAGACTAAAAAACAATAATGCAAATTCGTTCTCACACTTACCGCATGACGTTTCTTGGTCAGATTCTCGGCTGCATACTGGATGTCCAGTGAATGGATCCTTGTTCCTCCCTTTTTGTGGATCTGGAAAAAATACACACCACCACCTTTCCCCTTCTGTGTTTTTACACTCTTTTTTTTTTTTATTTTTTATAAATAGACGGCAACTGACAGGAGTAAGCGTTCCAGCATTTCAGTGTACCAGTAATTGTACTTGTTACAAATGGCAAATGAAACTCTTTAGTCACGCCGTGCTGAAATCTGCATGTGTGCGTCTGACCAGCTCGCTGATGTTTAGTTGCTCCAGAAGCCTGTCAAACGACCGTATGAAGGCGCGCTTCTCCATCGCCACACTGTTACTCCTGTCCTGTCTCTTGTCGACTGCAACGACACTGATTCTATCCAGGGAGTCATGCTCCATGGTTGTGTAGGTGCAACATTGGGTAGAGTGATCTATAGAAAATAATGTGCTGTTATAGTCTGAAATATGGACGTGCTAGTAGAAAACCTGTTTATTGAACACGCAGTACAGACAACTTCCAAAACGCAATGAGTTACCTGGGAATTCCATCCTTCCGTCAGCTGACACAGCCAAAAACAAGCATTTTTTTAACATGTGATAAGCTGCGACCGTGCGCATTAACTAACCTGCTAGCTAATTATCATGGCATATTTAAAATGCCGAATTATATAGATCACATTGAAAAATAGTTGACATTAGCAGGCTAGCGAGCTTGGTATCAAGGACGATGACGACAACTATCAATGTTATTTTAAACTTCTACGGCTTAATGACTGTGCAATATACATTTTATACAATGCAGTTCCCTACTTACCCAAGGTAACAACACTGTCCTTTGTGCGCAAGCAGTCAATGACCATAATCCTCTTCTCCCAAAACTGCTCCACAGCTTCCACACAGTTCAAAGTGCTGTATTACAAAGAATGTGCCACCATGCCCATATTCCTAAAGCAGAAGAGGGCAGCAACCTTGGAGAAGTTATACCTAGAAAGCAGTGTTTGTGGACAGCATGAAGTACCTTCCTTGCATCCCGCACTTCAGGACCGGCTGTTCCACTTCCAGAGCTTGTGGCCATGTGTACAAAACTGTGACAGGGAAGACCACACATGGTCCAGTCAACTCCATGAACAGGATCCAACAACAATGCTAGCAACACAACTTTACACAATTCAATGTCAAAAATAAAATTGAATCAAATCAACATTTATTGTTCCATCACATTTGCGCAGGTATAAAAGTGACTGAAATTATTGTGCGCTCACTCTGATGGTGATGGTTCGCACCAGACGCGAATGAAGTGATAAGCGCAAGTGATTTACATGTTAAGTCAATGCAAAGACGCGAATAGACATTCTGCGGCGCGTTAACCAATCAGGAGCTTGCTCGAGTAGTGACGTGATTACGAGCGGAGGCAGAAATCCGAACAACAATGGAGGATAAAATAATTGTGGCTGCGTGTGGATACCCGGAGCTGTACGATACGTCCTCGTATCGTTATAGAAAGGATCTTGCTTGGACAAAAGTGAGTGAGGAGGTCGTGCAGTCTGGTAAGTTGTAAAAAAAAAAAAAAAAAAAACCCAAAAAAACGGTCTTTACTCAGTTTGAGAGAGATATACACATCGAGCTAGCTGAAGCCGGCTTGAGCTTATAAATCCAGGTCAGCCATTTCCATTTCGCAATGAGACGAGCCGCCTGGCAGTAGCCCCTGCCATGGCGCGAATTCGCGCCTGTTGTGTAGTGAATGTCACACGCGAATGAAGCGAATAAACTCAAAATGTGCAAGCGTCCAAATTTGCGCGAATAGCGCGATTTAGTCGCCTCATTCGCATCTGGCGAACGCCCCATGTGAACGCCCAGTGTAGTCATAGGTATTCAGAGTGTATTGTTACGTGTTGGTAAGCAGGTAATTAGGAGAAGGACCCAAGTGCAGACAGAGGAGGGAGGCAGATGACTGGAACCTTTAATATCCTATGAAAAAAAGTGACACGCAGCAAACCGGTTGCAGGCAGGCAGGTATGCGGGTAACAGGCAGGCAGAGGATGACCAGGTAGCAGGTCAGTTTATCAAAGGTATCAGGCAATGAACAGAGGAGATGAACCTACATATATAAACAGAGGTTAACGAGGGAAATGGGGGGCTGGTACGGAGCGGAGCCACTCACTGCAAGCTGACGAGCGAGAGTGAAACCAGGGGGCCCGTTTCAGAAAGTGAAAACTCTGAAAGTGCGGTAAGTCCAGCCCATTTCTGAAAGAGAGGTAACTTCTACTCCGAGTCAGATCTGTGACCCTAACCTGGCCGGGAGCAGCTTTTCTTCACTAAACCCAGAGTTTCTCTCAGCCTCCTCCCCTTTTTTAAAGAGGGAGGAGGCATTTAAATACCTCATTCATTCTTTTATTGCGCACATTTCTGTCCCACACAGACCATCAAAGTGATGAAGAGGCTGCATTAAGGCCGCGAGTGGATTCTTTGTCATATCCCCATGCATTTTTATTTGAACAGTGATGTTTTTCTTTACAATTAGCGACATCCATAATTAGTAAGATCAGCCATCGTGGCCGTGCACTGACATCCGAGCAGATGCTTTGCGTTGCTTGTTTCTTTCGCAAATGGTACTTTTCTGTATAGCAATCGGGGATGCAGAACATATCAGTAAGGCTGCTGCATGCAGAGCGGTAAGGAAAGGGTGCCTCGCTCTTAAGCGCTGTCTGAGGATTTTTGTGTTGTTTCCTGGCCAGAAATACTAGCTACAAATGACATCTTCAACAGTGTTATTAGATTAATGTAATAATTAATCACTCCAAAGAACTGGATTACTTATTACTTTCTAAACCCCAAATCAACCCAAAGCCCTTGAACAATACAAGGAGAGACATGAAACTGACCAAAGTGGGTAGAGGGAGATAGTTAAATTGAAAATATAACTTTTAACATAAAAAAAAAAAATTGTTAAATCCACTATTGTTTTAAACAGAATTGTTCTACAGTCTCTGCAGTATTTAATGCAATTACTTCAGATGTAACTTTAAATTACAGAAGAATTAAGAGTAATTCAAGTGAAAAATAGTTAAAGTACAGTATTTAAATGTATTACACCCAACACTGTATAACAGTTATTCAAATTTAAACTTACTTATTGACTCGAGCACCTATTTTCTCCCAAGCAACCTCCCTGTCCCTCGCCGCTGCAGCCGTGTTGCGTTTAAAAAAAAAAATATGTGTTCATATTCTCCGTAAGCTTGTAGAAGCACATTCAATTCTGCTGGGGAGAAATATGCAGCCCTCTTTTTGTCTGGCGCTGTTTCCGTGGTGACTCAGAACATCTGCGCCCCATTGATGACGGCTTTTTATAGCTTGAGGTGCACGCGCTGCACTCAGAGTCAGTCTACTTAAGAGTTGATTAAACTAACTCATTTCAGCTGTTCGGTAGCCGAAAACTCACGAGTTTCCAATCCCAGAGTAAGTCGACTCAGAGTTCAAGTTTAAACTCAGAGGAGTTGGTTAAACCTCCTTTCTGAAACGGGCCCCAGGCGTGGGGAAGTGGTGGATCAACCAGAGGTTACTGCAGGGCAAGAGGGACTAATGGCAGGGAACAAACACACCCAAACACCCAAAAAGCAAGACAAGAAACAGCTAGCAAAACCCAAAACCTTGACAGGGAGTGGTGTTATTTGGAAATAACAGGAAATAAATAGGAAAATAGGTAAGAAAAGAATACTTTGTACAAGAGTGTGTCATCATACAATTATAATTGTATATGATAAATGCGGGCTGTGGCTCGGTGGCAGAGCGGGTCGTCTACCAATTGGAAGGGCGGCGGTTCGATCCCGGCTTCCCCCAATCATTTGTCGAAGTATCTTTGAGCTACTGAGATACTGAACCCCAAATTACCCCTTAAGCTGCGCCTTCGGTGTGTGAATGGTTAGTTTCATTTGTACTGATGGGCAGTCAGCTCCTGCCATCAGTGTATGAATGCGTGCGTCTGGGTAAATGTGATCTGCAGTGTGAAAGCGCTTTGAGTAGTCGGACGACTAGAAAGGAGCTATACAATTATATATATCCCTTTGATTTAAGTTTCACCTGAAAAGGTGGGAACGCTGTTCAGAAGGCTGTTTGCCTGTTCTTTAGCCACTAGAACGGAGTCCTCCAAAAGGTCCATGGATTTGATGCTACACACGAAACCAGTATGAGTACATATGCATAAAGTCAGTGGGACGATGTAGAACCACAGAAGGGGATTCATTGTGGCCAGAATGGGGTAATGTAAAGGCATTACAAAGACACATTTACCTTTCATCCGAAGCCTCCAAAGCTCGGTTCTCAGCAAGTGGTCCAACTCCTGCCTTTTGGAAATCATGCCTGTTGAGATAACATTTCAGTGTCCCATTTGGGATCTTTTGCTTCTTTGTTAATTAAAAAATTATAAATGTTGTATGCCTTCACCAACCAGTCAAGCTGCAGTTTACATCCATGTGTGTCCAAACTCATATATGTTGTGAATATTTGGGAGGAATTTAATAAAAGGTATAAAATGAATTTTTTGGCTAAATGGAAACTATCAATATATTGATGATACACATGTATGATTCCGGTGATTATAAACTGTTGAACCGATAAATGAAAGATTGTCATAGTAGTACTGGCTAAACAGGTACACATGTACTTGATTACTACGTAAAGACGAGTATAGTTACGCAAAATGTGCATTTGTTTTTTCCTAGCATTTATAGGTGCATAGCCTATCTACGAGCTGTAGGGGAAACTCCCTCACAGCGCTCAAATACGTTGTTTGCCGGCACCAACCACCCCCTCCCGGCCCCCGCCTCCTTGAAGAGTCACATGTCACACATTTCGCTGCTCTGATTGGTTGTAGATCTGGGTCCTGTCTGCAGGCAGGATCAAACCGTCAAACTGGGCAGTGCTAATCAAATATCAATCAAGATTCTGTTACTTATTGCCTATTTGCAGTCTCAAATAGGGCCCCTCAGCCAAAACTTTGGGGTTTGGTTACTCATTAAATTAGAGCTAAAAGCCTACTTTGAGGTCACAATGACCTTTGAATCAAAAGTGTCACCTATTCAGTGTCCGACCAACTGTGAAATATGGTCAAAATCTCCCCTTCTGTTCCTGAGTTGTGGTGTTGAATAATGGCCAACAAAGGACATTATGACGTCACAGTGCGGTTGAAATGTTACCTTTTGGGTAAGAAATGTCTTCACGTCATCATTGTATCCCATTTTTGCCGTAATTACCCACATCAATTCTTGAGTTATGGCCAAAAACATGTTTGTCAAGGTCATTGTGGAGGTCGCAGTGACCTTTGCCCACCAAATTCCAAATCAGGTGATCCTCGTGTCCAAGTGGACGTTTGTGCCAAAATTTAAACATTGCTTTCAGGCGTTCCTGAGATTTCGCGTTGACGGGTATGGGACGTACGTACGGGCAACCCGAAAACACATTTAATGCCTCCAGCCACGGCATTAAAAAAAAAAAAAAAGGATTCTGTTTTTTCAAAGTATGGTAAGTATTGTTTGACAGTGGGAACGAATCGCCCGTATCCCGCTTGATTTAACCAAAATCCAAATAATATCCCGCTCTGCTCACGGTGAAGACAAACAAGCTGTCACCTTCGGGAATAAACGGAATCGCAAGCACTTTCTGATTTTGAACATCTAACACCGCTGGCTTTAGATAAAGTGAATGTTTTGTTCTGACCAATGACAGCAGTAGCAAGTACTAGAACCAGCACCAAGTACAGGGGACTGACCCTTGAAAAAGAAGCCCAGTAGGCCGTGCCAGTCATAATACAGGCCTTTAATCTCTCGCACACTCAGAAACAATAAAGTCAGACACACACTTTCATGCATCCTTTATTCCATTATAAGCATTAAAAACATCCATTGTGCGGCTTTCTTGGAACAACCACCACACGTTTGACATTCGGTTTCGAGGCATGTTTAAGGTTCATGTCATCTGTTTTACACACTATTACCAAAATCTGATTCTACGAGAGTCATCTGCCTTTCATTTGCATATCGTAATTCCAGTGTTAAAATCAGAATCAGAGACTAGACCGCCCTGTATAAGGGCTAACACAGAGAAGATATTGGGAGTACACCATTACAGAGGATTATCGTACAAACCAGCTTCAGAGACAGTGTAAATCTATCAACGTTTAACCTCGTAAAAATGTCAGTATCAAAACAATAATCAGGCCTAAAGCTGGGTCTTCATTTTCCGTTAAAAAGACAAACTAGAAGAAATATACTAGAGATGATCAAGGGCCCGTTATCCAATAACATCGGCCCATTAGCTATAATCACTACCACCCAACTGACAGACCACTTCACAGCAATACACGGATCAATCAAACGATCTCAAGTTGCCATGCAAACACCCCTCCAACACAACCCGTCTCTGAAAACATTTTCAGCATTTACTTCATTAGGAGTGTTTTACGTATTTTTTTGTTGTACCTCAATGTGATTAAAGTCAGATTTGAGTGTTTAACTTTTTAGTGTTTAACTTACTCTTTATCATTTACAGGGGGGGGGGGGCAACAAATGATTCAAATAGAAGCGATTAGCATGCATGTCTTACTTCCACGGCCTTCCATTTCCCCTTTGTGGATGTCTTTGGAGTTCGAGCTGGGATAAGAGCAAACAATCACAGAGCTCAGCAGACCACAGTGTTGGTAAAAGAGGGCATCCCTGGCTGATTCCGCTCATACTGCAGGCGGGAACATATGGCTGACGAAAGGGGACGACAGCGGTCTGAATTTGGTTTAAGTACCATGCCGTCATTTCCGTATTCCCCAAACGGTCTGGCTTTCAAAGTGATTGATTCCTCTGATGAATAGCAGCAGTTATTAGTCCCCCTGAAGACTACGAGAGCCCTGCTGTAGTCGACAGGCCTGGGTGAAATGTCTACCAACGTAAGGCTTTATTTGCAGTGTGACATGATAAACTAAGTACACACCCAAACCCGGTGACAGCATTTTCACCTTGAATCCCTTCACATGGATCGGAGTTCACAGTTTAGTGTCTTCTGTCTGCAGGTGAACCCAGCACCATGCTCCCTGGCTTCACTTTACAGTACCGAGTCAAGTGTGTTTCCGTTTGAAACAGCTGTCACAGTCCCGATACTCGCCGTTCGCTCGTCCATTGAGGTAAGCGTCTGTATTACCCAACGTTTGGGATAGTCTTTGCTGCGTTGCTTAGTGGCAAAGGTGGGACACAATGTACAGATACATTAAGTGAGAATGTTGATGCATACACAAAGTGACTGTTGGTTATGGAGCAATATCGCTTTTTTTTTTGACAGTGGCTTAACCAGGTGCTGGGATGTCAAGATGCGTTCGTATTCTGCCACATAAAATCTGTTTACTTAATGGCCCGTTGAGGCCTTTTACAAATCATTTAGGTGCTCTGGTAAATTCAGCATTAAATTCAGCAATAGATGATCCACTAATCCCAATGTATTTCAATAAACACTAGGTTTACGCCGCTCTTCACCGCTGCCTTTCATTGTGTATCATTTGTACAATTATCGTGAATCTTGGGATTTTACTGAAGGCGCCGTTTGTTTGCTGAATTTACCAGTGGTTCCAAAGTATTCAAGGACTTGAGTAAATTTCGCCCAGAATTGTATGTGTGTTTGCCAATGAGCAAGGCATATTATGAATTGGCAGATTTCTCAATGAAGTTTGGCGTGATCGGCTCCCTGTAAGAGAGTAGCATGCATCAGAACTACAAAGATCACAGCTCCAAAGGCCAGATGTGCAGGGGCACACTCTGGTTTACAGCTTTTAAACACACACACACACACAGTGAAAAGAAACCCTTGTACTTGCAGTTAAGAAAAATATGGAATGCCAATAACAAAATGAATCAACATATACAGATCCAAGCACAGAAAAATAATTACCTGAAAATATCTGCACATTAAAAGTGCAAGTGTTTAATCAACCCTGAATGGTAACTTAAAGATACAGAAACAAGTAAAAAAAACTTCAATTGTATCTCGAAGTGCAAAATTGATACTTCTTCACTTGGTATAAAAGAATACAAACATTAAGCTTGACCATTGCAAAGACTCTCAGTGAAAAGAAACGCAGGGATGGGATCATCGTCATGGAATCACCGGGAAGAATAAAGAAATGTGACAGACCGAAGTTCCCAGTGAGAGACGCTGACACAGAAAGAGTGCGGCAGACAGAGTGAGAAGAGCAGGGGAAGGAGGCGGAGAGCTGGAGTGGGAAATGAATCCAGATTGAGCAGCGAGTGCAAACACCATCTAGGCCCGGGTTCACTGGCAAACTGTGTCCACAAGTAGGAGCCCCAGCCAGGCTGCGAGGACACCGCACGTTAAGCCTGAGCTTCACGCCTGGCCTCACCTTCAGCTGCACCTCAACAATCTAAACCCTCCTCCTCTTCCAGTCCACTACATTACTACACATTCCCACCCTGAAATGGCCCCAAGGACAGGGGAGAACTGTGTGATCGGTTTACTCCAGTCCTGCCCTCATGTTGGGAGATGATAAGGAGGAGGCTTCTTGAGTGTGCTGAGATGAACCCTGGCCTGAGTGCTGAGCTTCCCTCAGGAGGTGGGAAGCTCGAAGGAAATGAACTGCTTGAGTCTCTCCAGGTACTGGGCGTACAGTTCAATGTCGTTGTGGCCGGCTCCCTCCACCCACAGGGGCTCGACGGCACGGGGACAGCGCTCGTACATGGCCAGGCCGTGGGAGAAGTCGATCACCTCGTCCTCGGTACCGTGGATCACCAGCACCGGGGACGCCACCTTGGACACCTTGTCAATACTACGGAGGGGAATGAGACCGGAAGAGATGGAGGGTTAGTATGACAAAGCCACAACGTTAAACTGTAACAAGAAGAGAATGGGTCGAACCCCAGTTTACCCAGCACCAACGGATAGAAAACAACCCAACAGAAAGGTTGTTTTGACCCTTTAACCTAACAGTAATAGAAGAACAACACACCCACTTGTACTGGGTAAAGTCACCCCAGTATTGCGCCGGTGCTATATTGACCCCATCCTGGGTTAACTAAGGGTGCTCCGATCAGGATTTTTGGGGCTGATCACCGTTCACAGTTCTATTTATTGTGTAGCATTATTTATTTAACTGTTCTTAACACTGTATGTTTTAAACTTAACGGAAGAGAAAGAATCATGAATTGACAACTGTTTGTTCATTGGCAGGCAACATGTGTCGTAGAGACAGCAGCCTACGCTTGGCTAATGGGAGCAGCTCGGAACTGAAATATCCAATGTTTCCCCACAGGATGACAGAGGAATTGTGGCGGGGAGGCGAGGTGGGGCATATTTCTATTTCTAGTAGGTTATTGCTTATTCCACCATTTTAAAATTCTACTTAATTCTCAACCTTATTTTAGCGTTTACTCACAAAATACTTTAATGTTTTACATTCTACACTTTTCATCATTATTATAAACAGAAGGTCGGCGGTTCCATCCCCCAGCCATGCGTCGAAGCATCCTTGAGCAAGATACTGAACCCCAAAAATGCTCCCGAAGCTGCGCCTTCGGTTTGCGAAGGTTCTCATATGGAAGTCGCTTTGGATAAAAGCGTCTGCTAAATGACTAAATGTAAACGTAAATTATATACACTACAATTTCAACATTTCCATCATATTTGTATGTGCTGTGATTTCTCGATCCATCCTCCACACTTCTGTTTTGCAACCTACATCTTGTCATTATAAGTGTATGTACTCTGACCTTCTGTTGTGAATCTAATCTGTACACACGACATCTACTTCCTGTCTGTCCGTCCTGGGAGAGGGATCCCTCCTCTGCTGCTCTTCCTGAGGTTTCTATCATTTCTTTGCCCTGTTAAAAGGGTTTTTTTGGGTAGTTTTTCCTTAGTCGTATGTTACAGATGGTAAAGCCCTTTGAGGCAAACTGCGATATTGGGATATACTGTCTAAATAAAATTGAATTGAATTATAAGGTCAGCCAAAAAAACAAACAAAAAAACACAGCTTTGGACTTTTTTCACCCATGATTCCGTTTTCACAACAGCAGGTGGGGCGCGTGTGGCGGAGGCTTGTTGTTAACGGCGTAGCCTATCGGCGCGATCCGACTAACCTGGTAGCCAATGACATGCTTTTCCGGGTCCGTGCCCGTACACAACCGACACGCCTGATCTAACTATATTATATTTTTCCAATGGAACTAAATGGAATATCATACACCACACGACCTCTGTTCCTTTTTCTTACGTATTAATAAATCAAATAATGTATTTTTAAAATCTACAGTTCACTGACAACTGAGCAAACTCCCTCTGCTAATGAAGACATGGTCAAAAACTCCAGGAAACAAGTGAGCAGAACCTTGGGCCTTGAGATTCCCACACCTCGACCCTTAATTGTAGAACAAAAATCCTAACAACTGTGGGCTTGGCTGTCTTACGCCACTGCCGCTGGTTGACGCAAAAAGCATGATGGGATACTTGCCGACCCCCCAGTACATACGGACACAAGTTGGCTCTCAAATCATCTTTGGCCAAATAGGCTGCACAAGAACAGCCTTTTGCACTGTAAATGTGGACTTTGAATTGGGCCAGTACTGGGGCCATGACAGATGATGTTTAAAAGTGCAGTACAGACAGGAACGCATTGAGAAAGACCTCGAATCTAACCACGGAAGTCTAAAAGGACCCAGAAAACACAGTAGAGCCGCTTTGAGTCCAATTACATTATTAAGAAAAAAGGAACTGTGGCAGACAGCGACGTACACCGATACACACTGCTCATCAGCCAAGTGTAGGAACCTTTTTGTTCAATTTACACATTCCAAATTCCTGACATCCCAATCAATCAGCCAATGTTCTTTAAAGGATAAATCAGGTGATGGTTCAAATTCACAGAGCAGGAAAAGCGATCAGAACAGGGTTTTCACTGCCTCGTTCGACCTAGTTGCAGCTGTCAAACGGCAGCTTGTGTTGCCGCTGATCATAGCTGCACCGAGAGGGATGCGAAAGAAAGGCAGGCAGGCAGGCAGGCAGCGTCACTGGGTGTCTAGAGAGCTCTGGGAGCCTGCGAGCTCGTAGAACTGACAGTTTCTGATGACCGGCGCACAAAAAAGAAAAAAAGATTAAAAAAAAGAGACCGTTGGAGGATTATTGTTGGGATGTGTCAGAGTTGTGCATGTCACCGAGGTTGGCTCACTGAGCTCGTCACAGTGAGACCACAGACTGAGAAGACCACAGCGGGGCCCCGACAGCATTCCTGCTGTAAGGACAGATGAATTAGTGAAAATGTCAACAGTTATGTATCCCCAGGCACGTCAAACAGATGTAAAAATGTTTGTTTAATCACCTTATTTTTCACACAGCTCTGCGGTCACACACTATGAAATGGATGACCTTTACAGGAGCTCTTAATCTGTTTTTCCTCGTTGGAGAACCCTCGTTCCTTTAGATGTTTTTAGTTCAAAGTGTATGGGAAAGCTGGGGACATTTGTGCCTCGTTCCAAAGACAGAAACAGGAACGTGTAAATGCGTCTGTGTACAAGAAACACACAGCGCTACGTAAATGACGATCAGCTGTGTCTTGTGGCCTGGATGGAACTGTAGAAAGCATGCACATGCAACTCCCTTACTAATCATCCTCGCCCATAACTAGGTGTGACAGCTAAGCCTCCGTGGTGCGCTGCCGTTCAGACAGAGGTTAGCTGGAAGATTAACGCAGGGAAATCATCGTGAGCTAATTCCACTCCAGATGGAATAAAGCTATTACTGCTCGCTTCACAGCTGGCGTATACAGACTGAGTCTCTCCCAGCGTTTGCATGAACGTGAACTCACAGCTACACGGAGCAAACTCTGACAGAGGAGAGAGCTGTGTGCCATGTATCACACGGACTATCAGGGCTGGGGTTTGACAGCACTTTCTTAAATGAGCCTATAAAATCAGAACCCTTTCGAACCCCGTATACAAGTCAATTACGTTTTGGTGTCGACATTTGCAAGTATGTACGTCTAATAATTTTGACATCCTGTAACTATGACAACCTTTAACAAGAGCAGCAGAAGATATGAAACGTTGATTGAATAGGTGTCTGACGTTAGAATAACAGCTTTAGCCTACTGACTTGGAACACCTTAGCTGGTCTTGATTCAGAGCTAGCCCGTTGGTCATCTTTGACCATTGATTTGCATTTAATTTGCTAACTGGGAGACACCGGCTCCTCTAAGTGACGTGACTCGATCAAATGATCGTTTCAGTCAAGAGGACTCATGTTGTCCGTCTAATTTCCACACAGGGTCCAAAATTAGGGTCCAAGCGCCATATGGGGGTAGATTTCCCAGTTTTGCGGCACTGTTTACTGAACGGGACTTCAGACAAACTATCGCCCGTCCCCGGTGTCACTCCAAAGCGCGTAATCATACAGTCTATGCGTGTAAATCACACGCCGGTCCACCGCGGCAGCGTCACGTTCTCTGTCCGCGGTCAAAGAAGCAATAATAAATATGCAACATCTGGTAAGACTTTCAAAATAAAGCTTGCTGAGAAACATTTCAGGTGACGGTCAGGGTTTAATGTTTAGGCCCCAAAACTACTTGGTGAGGTTTAGGAAAAGATCGCGGTTCCTTGTAACAATCAACACTGATTGATTTCACGCAGGAAATGAACCCCAACATTCTGTGTGAAAATCCTGTGTTTTGACCCATTACTTTTAGATTTGATTCATAACTACATTTAATAGCAAATACACATTTTGCTCTGGCCTGTGAGTTTGTATTCAACATAATACCTTATTATCTCTAATGAAACCTACTGAAACAAATGTGTATGTGACAGAAAAAGGCAATTTATAGTTTTGGCCGGTAAAAAATATGCTTGGCACGTGGTTTTGTCATCTAACAGTCCCATTGGCCGGTAAGCCAAAAAGGTCATTTCAGACACTGTTTCCTCACAATTATTGGCCGAATACAGAGAACCAGACACCAGCTGCGTTTTACTTTGGCCTGTCATCAAGTTACTTACGTCACTGGGGTGTGCCATATCACACAGGTATGAATCTGAACGTGTGTTCGGTCTCATTCACTTTGACTAAACATCATTCAGGGAAAAAGTGGAATGCCTGACGTGGCCTCTTGCTGTACTGATGGTATGAGTGCTGTGGCAATGGACATTATACTGAATTTATCAAGACAAGTAAATGGAGCGGATTTGGAGCTTGCATTCACTGGGGAACAGGAGAAATCAGAAATAAAGACCTGGCGCTCTCTGCAACAGAGTTAAATGAAGGACCGTGCCGCTATTTGAGAATTTACGGCATGCCATCATCTAGAAACTGAACTGATCAACAAGACGACGTGAGACGCATCGGGTCGGATTCAGCTGTAGTGACAATGACTCATCAATCACCACATCATACGTTCCCTTCGCAGTAATTAATCAGAGCAGCACACAACCAAAGTTGTTGTGGCTATGTGCCTTCATTACATTTAAAATAATCTTCTAGTAATAAAGAGCTGTTGAACGGCGCTGCCTTATACCGAGAGGTGTTTGTTATTTAGTGTATCCTCATTGACATAAGTGGTCAAAAATCATAGAAACCCCTAGAGTTTGTAATGCATTACAATTCAACAGCACCAAAAGTACCGCATCCAAAATGGCAATACACATGGAATCAAAAGAACATTATAATCTTCATTAAGGTGGGATTTACTGCAGGACTGTTTCAGTAGCCTGCATTCGGCTTAGCCAGGTGTACCTAAGAAACTGGCAACTAAGTGTATATAGACATTTTTGATTATAGATGTTTTGTCTAGCTAATGCTAGATTTGTGTAAAATTAAAAACAGAACATCGTAACTCAATTTTTGAATCAGCTTTCAATCGCAGCGTGTCGAAATATACAATTTTACCTGAACATACATAGAATTGTCTGAAAGGGAAAGACCAACATACTGTCCCGATATATTGGGAAGCTGATTTAACACTGACTTCAGACAGGCCACTGAGTGTAGATAGATGTTCTGGCCACTGAGTGGCTATTTCTCCTCTCACAAGTCCTATCAAGAATGGGATGCTTAACCCCACCCAGCCCACATGCTCATCATGCACATCCTCCCCATGCTGCACTGCAAACTACAAATACGTGGAGACACAGCGGCACTCGTTACATTTTATCCTCGTGTGACTGTTCATAATGTTTTCCCACAAGTGATCCCTTGTGTGACTCAATAAGAACCCAGTGAGGTCGCATGATACTTCCAAAGAAACGGTCCTAATGGCAGTCCTTGGCTCTGAAGTAGCCTAAGCAGCAGTTTTGGACAGAAAACATGTTTTGTGCTTCGTTCATATTGTGCTTGGCGCAAACGACATCTCAGTATACAGCCCTGTGTTGTAAAATGGCCAATAAATCTATCTCGTATCTGGTAAGAGTGAGGGTCATGAGAGTTCGGTGTTCCACAGACTCCACGTGGAGCGGCGTCCAAGATTCCTCAGCACGTAGATACAAGACGAAAGCATGCACTCACTAGTCCTTAACTTGACTAACCAATTTGAATAGTAATGCTCGATAAGGCTGCGGTATTTCAACATTAAATTGCAGTATTGTTACATGTTGTGTTCTAGTTTGATGCTTGTTCAAGAGTGTTTCATTTATTTTAATTTATATACCTAATAACACCTGTTTGTTACAGCCAGTGCTACCATAGAAATTGTTGGGGTTTTTTAGTTTCATGTCTACACAAGCTGTTGGTCCCAACCACAGCCTGTATGTAAAAGACGGACGACGCGTCTCCACTTCCTCCCAAACTCTCTACTAACATTTAGTCACAGTATCCCGGACACGGGTGCCGGCATCTTGTGCTGGTGACGTCATTTGGAGCCAGAGTCTGTGCAGTAGTGATTGGAGTTGGAGCCGCACTAGCGAGGTCCCGCCCGCACACCCAGCCGAGCCAATCACGTGCAGAGCTCAGCTGTCAATCATGAGGTGAAGCTCCCTATTTATAGGATCTAATAACTAACTGTGATAGCACACTGTTATTTGAATCTGATTTTTGTGTGCGGGTTAATTTGCACGTCAATATATTTTTTCGAATAGTTGCTTTTATCAGTGCTTTCACACAGAACGCAACATTCACGTAAGGAATTGTTAATAGCCTTTAAAAGGGAGTTTGGCGTAATATTTAACCTGGCGCGCACTGGGAGCTTCCGTCAAACATTAGTCAACGGTTTGTCACCACTACAGAAACACTGGGTATCTGCTAAAGTATGATAAGGTTGTCTGACGTTGACTAGTTAGTTATTGGTTTCCAGTCTAATAATGTGTGTTTGTATTGATTACTGGTCAGGCTGATCAGCCACCGTCAGTAATCTCCAGAAACTGAGTACTATTAGCTTGTGCTCAGTTTCTAACAGCAGTATAAAGTAAATGGTTTCCCCTTGTGCGTGCGTTTTAAACAACTTTCCTTATTAAACATGATGTGCTTGGTGGTGTTATTAATGACTCCTGATGAAACTTGAAAGCTCAGCATTCTCGTTACCCTTTAGCTTTCCTTTTTACCATTTCTTTCAGTCAGCTGCTGTATGTCTGCAGTGTATTGTCAGATTTGGGATTTCTGAGATTTGTTTGATTTTCAGATACATTTTCAACACACATGATTATAACCATCTAACATCAAACAAGTTTGACACGACAATTTGTCAAAAAAAATACACATTTTTATTGAGGACCCACTCAAATGAACACCTGTGGGTCCCTGGGACTCCCTACATGAAAACCCATCAACATCACTGGATGTGTGTGTGGGAGACTGACTGAGGAGTATTTTTGATCGTTACCAAAGTGACCCAGTTTGCTTCTGAAGAGATACAGCATACGCGCAGATGGTAAGAAACAGCGAGGTTCCTTTTTTCGCAATGTACATTACGGTGCGTCCCCTGGCCGCGTCAGTGAGTTTGCGGCGTCCTTCCGGATTTCAACGTGTCGGACACGCAGGGCGCGTGCCTAGCAACATCACTGAACTTTACGTTACATGAGAAAAACACCACCAACTGTACACAACAGAAGATGGCGACAGCTGTAGCCTTGAAATGCTTAGAAGACTAAAATGCCTGACTGAAACTATTATGCATTTTTGTCAGAGACTAAAGACTAAAACTAAATCAGGTGCCAAAACTGACATGCTGGTCTGGATGCCAAGAGTGGTAACTGAATTTTAAATTACAGTTGCTAGTTGCCCAGGCAACGGTTGCTGTGGTGTTCATGTCCGATGCTGTGTGTGAGCGACTCACCTGGGGAAGGCATCAAAGCAGTAGGTCTTCCGTGTGTCGGGGAAGGCCACCCGCAGCCCCGACATGAGGGGCGAGTGTAGGATAACCGCGGCACATTCATAACGGGCAGCCAGGTCGATGGTGGGCACGGTGCCAATGCTCTGACCGTACAGGATGATGTTCTCAGGTGTTACACCATATCTGTACAGCAACACACAGACAAGCCAGGGTCATTTAGAAAGTGAGTTTACATAGACGACGCAAGACAGCGCCATGTAAAAGCAATCAAAAACAAGAACAAGTGTTTGGTGTGTGTGTGCGTAGGATTTGAGCCAAAGTGCGTCCTTGCTACAATGACTCCCCCTTATAGGGCTGCACCTAACGATCATTTTTAAAAATCAATTAATCTAACTATTATTTCTTTGATCAGCGGATTAATCCAACGACTAATTTATTGGTTATGAGGTTAGACAGGAATCTCCATGGACTATGATGTTTGCGGATGACATTGTGATTTGTAGTGAGAGCAGGGAGCAGGTGGAGGAGAATCTAGAGAGATGGAGGTCTGCTCTGGAAAACAGAGGAATGAAGCTTAGCCGCAGTAAGACAGAATACATGTGTGTCAATGAGAGGGACCCAGGTGGAACGGTGAGGTTACAGGGAGCAGCGGTGAAGAAGGTGCAGGACTTTAAGTACTCAGGGTCAACGGTTCAGAGCAATGGAGACTGTGGAAAAGAGGTGAAGAGGCGAGTGCAAGCAGGTTGGAACGGGTGGAGAAAAGTGTCAGGTGTGTTGTGTGATAAAAGAGTATCAGCAAGAATGAAAGGAAAGGTGTTCAAGACGGTGGTGAGACCAGCGATGTTGTACAGCTTAGAGACAGTGGCACTGAAGAAAAGACAAGAGGCAGAGCTGGAGGTGGCAGAGCTTAAGATGTTGAGGTTCTCTTTGGGAGTGACGAGGACGGACAGGATCAGGAACGAGTCCATCAGAGGGACAGCTCATGTTAGATGTTTCGGAGATAAAGCCAGAGAGGCCAGATTGAGGTGGTTTGGACACGTTCAGAGGAGAGACTGTGAATATATTGGTAGAAGGATGCTGAGGTTGGAGCTGCCAGGCAGGAGGTCTAGAGGAAGACCAAAGAGGAGATTTATGGATGTAGTGAGAGAGGACATGAAGTTAATTGGTGTGAGTGAAGAGGATGCAGAGGACCGGGTTAGATGGAGGCGCATGATTCGCTGTGGCGACCCCTGAAAGGGTACAGCCGAAAGGAAAAGAAGATTGTAAAGACGATTTTTTTTGGATTCCTCGATTGATGTAACGATGACTTTCCCCGCAATAAATATCAAAAACTTGGCTCATTAATATTTCAATATTTTATCCATTCATTTACTATTAAACACCAATGTAACAAGTAAAGTATTTATTGCAGGGCATTATTCTACAACAACACATATTTGTCTATTGAAACTATTACATTTGAACGAACACATTATTAGCCTATTTCTAATGTTACCATTTTAATTCTACTTAATCCTCCACCTTATATTAGTGTTTACTCAAACTACTTGCTACTCTGCTCACCTTGCTTTTCCACACACACACCCCCCTCCCTCTGGTCTCTGCACACACACCGGCCTTGTCCTTTCTGTTTCTCTCTCTACACTGTTGACTTTCTTCGTCAGCACTATGTTTCATAAAGTCGGCCAAAAAACACAGCTCACGTTTGGGAGTTTGTTCACCCGCGAGTCCGTTTTCACAGCAGCAGGTGAGCCGCGTGTGGAGGAGGCCTGTTGTTAATGGCGTCGCCTATCAAAACGATCAAACCAAAGTGGCCCCGGATGACATCGGCACCAACAGGCGCACTTACAAGCTTTTACAAAACAAGGGCCTAAATATACAGGAGACTCTCTCTGTGTGCGTTTCTCTGCAGAGCATGTGCGACTGTCAGCAGACCACTACAGGAGGGGTAGAGCGAGGGGAGATTTTCCATAATCGATGACTCGCCCCAGCCATACTTCTTTACAACATAAAAATGTCTCCGCACTATAACCTCCCTCTGCCAAAATGTTCCCACAAAATCAAGGACAAAATTAATGTTAGCAGGCTTCTCATCTAGTATTAGCTGACTCTGCAGGTCACTGTATAGCCTCGCCTGCTCTAATTAGACAGTGGTAAATTGCTAAGTGGCACTGGCGTATAGTAAACAATAGAGCTGCTCAGTTATACTTTAAGAACATCAATCACATTTATAATTTAATCACCTTAATTGGGAACTCTGGACCATTCAGAGCTGAGCAGCAGCTTGTTCTGTCTGTCTCAAGCTAGGCTTCCATCCAAATGTTGCGCAAATTTCAAAACGAAAATCGGCAAAAGAAAATGACAATTAATGCACGTTTCCATCCACTGCTATTATGCGAACATTGGGACCTGGTTTGTTGAGAAACCGAGGCTGAGGGTGCCAATTCTCCAGTTGGTGCCATTAAACCATTGCATAAGAAGAGAGCGCAACAATACGATGTACTTAAATGGAGCGCCAGTCAAACCTCAAAACTGTGAAAAACTATTTAGAAAGCATGATGGAAATATGACATTTGTTTATTTCCTGGCTTAATTTAAAAAAACGTCTCCTCATCGCTGCACACAGATCTGATGTTTTCTTCTGGCGCTATCTTTCCGTCTCTCCAGTGGGGCAAAAGCTTCAGTGGATATTTAAGTCACATGCTTCATGTAGGTCAGGATGAATAAGTCTGTTTCCATTGCACTGTGTCGCGTTAAACCAACTTTACCATCTCAGCCAAGCGTAAAACTGTTTTGCGATATTCTGAGATTTTTCTAAATTTTTGGCATTACGCTCAGGTTTTTGCACGAATAAAAAATGGCCATGAAATTTAGAAACTATAACATTAGCTCAGCACCCAAAGTAAGACACAACTGTCAACAGGACAATTTAGACCCTATCTTATATTCCGCTTTAAATGTCTGAAGTAACTTCCCAGCAATGTGTCATTATTACCATAACCACATAGTTATCATAAACGTTATTACAAAATACAATGCCTGCTTTGAATATAATGGATATTTCTGAGAATAATTTATATAGTAATGTAGCTATCATCCCCAAATGTGAGCTACAGTAAATTGACATGGTTTTCTAAATACCGATAAACATTAAAGTACTTCTAAGTTGACTTAAAGTAATATACTTTAAATATTTTGTCAGTGATACAGCACTGGTGAAGCAAAGCGGTGTCCTTTCTTGATCGCCCTATTTTTCATCCATAGAGATTTTATCATTTACGGCTAACTGAGCTAACGGCAGCGACAGTTAGTGGTTAACAGTCTATGGCGGCTACTTTAGCAAAAAGTAAAGCTATCTGTCCATCAGTAAACTTCATAAATCAGAGGACATCAGACAGCGTGTTTCTTGTGTACATCGGGAGGGGTATTGTTATGATATTATCGATAATGTATAGTCTATTTTAGGTTTTCTGTTGTATCATAGTGTGTGTGATACTCCTGTTGCTAAATGCAATTTCCCCACTGCGGGACAAATAAAGGCTTAACTAAATAATACTACTCTTATCAAACCTCCTTAGCGGTTTGTTCTTTTTCATTACTAAATAATTTCTTTTTAAAATATACTGCTTTGTAAAAGAATAAATTAAGAACAGGTTTACGATTGAATATGTAAAATATAACTAAATACTGTGTCTAAAGCAGCAGCAGTAATGCTTACAACAGCAAAGTCACTATATACGCTCAATAATATCTCACTTGAAACAAACCTAAACTTTCAGGAAAATAAATAGTCTAATAGTCTCAGATTTGTGGCAAACTAAGATTAACAGTTAGGCTACATAGAGACAGCTTTCGTTTCAGCTTGTTCGTAACAATTCACTATTAGCTTAACAAGTGCGCTGTGATGGAGTAAAACGACAACCACGGACAAAGCAGGGGGAAATAAGGCGCTTTTCTACTTTTTACAAGTTGTCGTCGACTGGTGTAAAATATTTTCAGTTCATTATGAAACTGTGGCGGACACTACAGTCTAGCTAATTAATGGGAAACACTGGGGAGTATATGGAGAGCATGGGAGAGGAGGCAGTGTGATACTAAAATTACACTAACACATTTAAAAGTACAGATAAAAGTACCGGTAACGTCAGAGCTTCATCAAACGGGACCCGTTTAATACCAGGTTTTGATTGCCATGCCTATGTGCACTCTATCCATGAGAATCCATTTAGCCTGTTATTGTGGCTTCTTCTTGTTGTTTTGCACTTTAATATGGTGCGCGAATCAGTACGTACATTCTCTTACGCAGAGGACGCCAGCTGAGTAGGCAGTCCTTCATTGCGGCCCAGGACACATTCGCGTACACACTGCTAAAAGAATGTGGCCATTTGCGGCCCAGACCACCTCCGAATGTGGTCTGAGCGATCGGATCTCAATGCGTCCTCGGTGCATTCACATCTGTACTTAGAGGTGTCCACTTGTGATCGGATCACCCAGGACGCATGTTAGTGCCAGGCGTAAACAGGTCCTGAGAGAGGAAGGCATGAGCATGTGTAAAGCTTTAACAGGGCTGTAAACTTCAAACAGGGGATTAAAAGGAACGGCACTTGTTTAAAGAAGAAAAAATAGAAGTTAGGGAGCCAGTTAAATAGTCCAGGAAGCAAACCTGTTTTATTGAAAGAAAGATACCTTTTTCTCTCTGAGATAATTAATGCATAAATCTGGTGACTCCCAGTTCAAGGAGGTGTATCGTTTGGAATGAAGAGAAACAGAAACTGTTTTAGTCAAAACACCCGAGACTGTGAATGGAAAGAGACTTCCAAAGAAACAGAGATACACAGGGAGAGACAGAAAGATAGAGAGAGAGAGCAATGTTTCCATATGCATACCGACGCCAGTATAAAATGGCCTGTCCAAACAAACTGTAGAAATTCCATGGAAACATCAAGACTGGCAAAAAAAAAAGTAAACCTTGAAGTCAAAGCCAAGGTCAAATCAGAATCAGCTTCATTGCCAAGTAGGTTTTCACATACGAGGAATTTGCTTTGGTGTTTTGGTGCCTGACAGTATAGAACAAGTATAAAGAATAAGGAAACAGGTCAAGAGTCGAACTATAAAAACTGACGATAAGATATCAGAAAATAATAATAAAGACAAAGAATGAGTCCGTATCAGTGAGGGCCCGGACCTTGTTGAGGAGGCCGTTTGCAGACAGAAAGAAACTGTTTTTGTGGCGTGAGTTTTGGTCCAGACAGATCGTGGCCTCCTGCCGGAGGGGAGTGTCTGAAACTGTTTGTGTCCAGGGTGGGGTGGGGGGCCAGGGTCAGCCACAATCTTTCCTGCTAGCCTCAGGGTCCTGGAGGTGTACAGGGCGGGTGGGGCTGGGTTCTTCCGGTAATCCACAACCACCTGCACTGTCTTGAGAGCGTTGAGCTCCAGGTTGTTCTGACTGCACCAGGTGGTTTCCTGTTTCCTTTGTCTTAGTTGTGTGAACAATTAGCTGTCATTTGTGTGTGGGTGAGCAGCCTAGGAAGTAATTGTTACACACGTCCACCTACAGGAGCTAGATTCCCCCCTGGTGGAGTCATCTTCATCAGAAAGGAGCCCAATGTGGGTGAGCTTGACGGACTGGTGACTGGAGGTGCAGCATGTGGTGTACAGGGAGAAGAGCAGAGGGGAAAGAACGCAGCCTTGGGGGGAACCGGTGCTGATGGTCCGGGAGTCAGAGACATGTTTCCCCAGCCTCACAGTCTCTAAATGAATGTAGCAGCATTGCTCCAGTAAAAAAATGCATTTTACAGGTCAGCCTAGGTAAGACATAGTGAGGGTTAATGAATAGGTGCATGCAAAGGACATCATGAATCCTCTAATTGCTTTTGAAACTAGAGGTGGCATGTGATAAAGGCAATGGATCACATGCGCTTTGTGGAACAATCCTCTGCCAAAACAGACAGGCTGGTGTTAGACAGAAACGTATCCTTCATCCTGAAAATCATTTTCCATCTTTGAGCCCCGTCTCAATACAGGCTTCAAATCTCACAAAACCAATCGTGTTTCAAAAACAGGAAACAAACGCGACCTCAACATCTCTGAACGCTCTGGCAGGTTTTCCACAACAATTTGTTGGTACTGAAAACACTTCAGGTGTAGTTTAACAGGACCAGGATGCGGGTTTCTAACTTATTTACTGTGGTGGGCCAGTCTCTCTCGAAGGACGCAGGGCACACAAGAGCCTTTCAACGAAGACAAAATAAATAGCCGGGTTCTTTTCGGTGAGAATTCATTCAGCAGGTGTGTCCCTTAAAAATCAGAGCTGTGTTATGCAGCTGGGATCACGCTAGTTCATTAAAGCCTTCCGAGGCATTGTATGCAAAGGCTTTAGGAGAAAAGTGACAACCAGCATTCCAAATCACCTTTGATTAAGGAGAGTAAATTGGCCTAGGTGGTGTGTATGGTCAGACTGATGCCTGAGGCATTCAGGTGGATTGCCAGAGGCAACATTGTGAAGGATGAAAACCACATCCATATTCTGAGACATGAAGCCCAGTGCAAAACGATTTTTAACAACTGGGCCTGAAAATACAATCATTAACAAAACACAGCCAACAGCTCATCATTACTCTCAAAAGAAACAGTAACATTAAAGAAACTCTCTGGGATGCTTTCTAAGAGCTAGAATTATTTGAATTCTCAGATTTTGCTAAATGTACCACTCATTAAAGACTAAACTTATTTTTACTGTAATTATGTAATCTTGTTTGAAACTAAGTGTAACCCAGCTTTAGAGATGAGCCTTTTAGGCTCTTTGCAGCCTGCGACCTGCCGTTGCCATAGTAACGATCTTGGCATATCGCGAGATGTTGCGTGATTCCCACACGGAAGCAAGAGTGCGCATTGGCGACATATAGGACAGGTGTGCACTGTTTGTTAGACGGGTGGGACGGCGGATGGCAGAGTGGCTGCAGGTACGTCGTTGCTTAAATTAATCGCTCATTTTATTTGCTTAACGTTCGGTTTTAAGAGTTGTGTTCCTCAACTTGTAGACGCTTCCACCGCGATCTAAACTGCATCGACGGTCATTTGGGGCCCACTTAATGAAAGGAATTGGTGAGTTGTTGTTGTTGTTGCCGATTCTAATTGGCGATAGATTCAGACACAGTTGATGTTATGAGTTGTTTTGTATAGGGTGTCTCAACCTTTTACAATTATTTATTTGTTTTAAATGTAGTTAATGTGAGGACTTTACTATGTATGGAGTCGATGTAATGTTATGAATTTATATTGACTACTTCTGAAGTGTTGTTGATATGATTAGTTAACTATTTAAATATTGAATAGTATTTTGATCTTTTGACACCATATAATGTTATTTTTATGTAAATTTTTGTACCAAAATGGCACTTTATTCTGTACTTAAGATGTGTTCGTAATGTACAATTTATGAGAGAAGTGTAGTTTTGTGGTACATTGTATGTGCAACTATAGAATGATCTATTATAGCATTTTTGGAATGGATGTGTACACAGGATATTTACAGTAATGTTTTGTACAGGCCAGGTTCCCTGGACCTGAGATGTCAACTCAGACACGACAAGCAAGTCTGAGAAGTGACTGACTTCCGATGCTGCTGCCTACTGTGTGGTAGGAAGGTCACTCTCATATTCCCTTACGCGGTCGCATTGGACTTCATTCCCTTTCCCTTTTGTTTCCCCGTGTCCCTTTGCCATAACATGGACTTTCAATTGGCTGGTTCCAAGAACTGTCCATACAGATAAGTTGTGGATCAGAAAGTTCCAATATTGAGAACTTTTGCTGCTTTCGTTCAGTATATTCAATTGTTGTAAATATTGTATATATTGTCTTTGTGGGTTGTATTTCCGCTTTTAATACACAGACTGGTTGCACTGCATATAAGGTTCTATTTATTGTTGTTTCCATTTCTTCTGAGACGATATTCTTAGATCTTCTTAGCCAAATATTTTTCTTACGGTGCTCTAATTTGAATAACAAGGTTCAATAAGTGTTACATAAGCATCAGTACGAGTAAAAGGATGTAATTTTTGTAGTAGCTTTTTGGGCCTGACTCTGTATCTGCTGACAGACACACAAAGTTTAATGACGTTTGAGTCAGAATGGAAGTCAGAGCTTTTTGTAGGAGTTTCAGAGCGTTCTAGACTTTGCTTCTTTATGAAAATCTATGCCCAATGTCAAGCTCCCTCCCACCAACATGTATTAAATGTTAAAGCTATAGAAAACTTCACCTAGCCCTACTTTTTTGTTTTCAACCTAGAAACAGATTTAAGGTCTACGCAAAGCATAAGTTCGAAGAACATCAAACAGCAGGGTAGTAGGGGCTAGGGCTGGGCGAAATGCCTTAGAAATAACCTCTCGATATTTATAGGCTATGCCACGATATACGATATGTATCTTGATGAACATCTCTGCAATACTGGACATAATTGTGTAATATTCAGTGTTTAAACTACTGTGCAATACACCCTGTTTTCAATTTAATTTGTGATACTTATTTAGACTTCTAGTACTGCTGTGCAATATCCTCTGTCCCATTATATATTGTTAATGAGCTACATGTAACTTGACAGTTCATGCACTATTACTTTATACAGTAATATTATCCTCAACCAGTTAACCCACTTTGTACCTTACACTTATTTAAATTTTATATTATATTTTTATACTTATACCCACTTGGTACTCAACCTGTATTATATTGTTTGCTTTTTGCTTAGTACTTCCATTCTCGTGTGCACTGACGTGATAGTGAGCTGCTGTTACAAAGAGTTCCCCCTCAGGATTAATAAAGTATTCCTGATTCTGATATATACATTTTCGCTAAATTCTCAAATAGTGCAACAGACGATCTTGAATGACGCATTGCTGTAGATTAAACTACCCAACAGTATAGAAAGTAGTTAAAAATAGCTCAACTGTAAACATCTACAGCAGTAAAATGCAACATCCACATTAATGCAGTTTAGTAAATTTAGCTATAATACCTACATACCTTTACCTTAGTAAGGTTTAGAATGCAGAACTTTTACTTGTAGTGGAGAATTTCCAACGTCGGTATTAGTACTTTTGCTTAAGTGACGGACCTGGAATACTTCTTCCACCTCTGGTAAGCACACCCACGGCCTAACTGACCTGCGTTGCGGGCCGAGCCTTCCCCTTTAAAGAAGGAGGTCTTCTGGGTAAACAGCGGTGTGGTTGCGAAAGTGAGCCTTTCCCTTATGTTACTTCAGTCAGCCATAAAGTGTGTAGATGAGCTCAGGCTGCAGTAGAATAGTTGCTGGATGGTGGTGTGTTGTGTTTGCTGGCACAAAAAATAAATAGAAAGCCACTGTTTATGTAAGGTTACTATGGCGTCTTCTTGTACTCTTCACAGCGGAGTTGCTCCAGACTGTGAGCAGCTAGCTAGTTAGCAGCTTTGAATCAGGCTAACGTCACAGCCTAAAACGTTAGATAAACAGACTTTTTAATTACTTTTCTGTGCTAGCAAACAACCTCGTACCTATTATACTGCTACCCGAGCTTATCTACACACTTTATAACAGTCCAAAGTATGTAACTAGCTGTCAGCGGCGGCCAGAGGAAACACCCAGGGCCGTAGCAGGCTTTTCTAAAGTGTGGGGGATGGATGTGGTTTGTTTGTTAACCATAAAAACGGTGAATACAATGGCAGAAGGGTACAAAAGGTATAACACACAAGATATAAAAAGCTTCCCATTTAAATGAGTTTTACTAGAAAAGTACAACAACACACTCTGAACACAGAAAATAATTAAAAAAATAAGTAGGCCTAGACTAGCTAAAGAATCAGAATCAGATATACTTTAATAATCCCAGGGGGAAATTATTTTTGCTACAAAGTCTAGATATACAAACTACATATATAAACATACATATCAAGCTTATTTAAAACCCTCCAAAGCATAAATCCAAAGTACCTGGAAAAGGAGGATGTAAATAAGCATAAGCATAAGTTCCCGCCTCCTCAACAGGAGCTGACCGATAAATCTAACACACCAAGAGAGGCGGGACCTAAGGCAGAACAGCCAATCATCAGCTTGTCACACTCAAAGCCGGCGTCATGTTTGCAGCGGCCAGAGAAACGGAGGAGCAGCTGCTGGAAGGCGTTGGTGCAAAACTGCAGAAAAGGTGTGGGTGTTGAACCCTCTCACCGGGAAAAGTGTGGGTATTAAAACACCCACATCCCCCACGGGTGCGACGCCCCTGGAAACACCGAAAACTTGAATATGACGATATGGTCATCTGCTATATCACACATTAACAAATCAAATATATTCGGGATATGGCCCAGCCCTAGTAGGGGCACTATAATATGCAAATAAAATGTCACAGATATGACCCAACCACATTAAGATGTCACTCAACACTACTTAGAAAGCAGCCTTATGCTAAAATTGTTGAATTTTTTGATCCAATCTACACTCAAGAAAGTTTTGCTAATTCAATTAAAAAGAAAAAATACCGTTAGAAAACCCCCTTCAGTAATGTTCCGAGAACTGTGATGATGACGAAACTGTGGGGAGGCCTTCCAACACAAGGGAGTGTATCTTTAAAGATTGGCGGGGGTCCACGTTATTTCAAAGAAGAACAAGTACAATAAATTAATTTGCCAATAATCAAAATGTCAAGCCAACTGATCTTTGAGCAAACAGATCTTCAAAGTCTTTCTAGCTGCTCCAATTCCGCAGAGCACTGAAGGCTGAGTAATAGGACTACCACTATGAAATGAAATGACTGTTTAAGGGCATAGTCTTAACGATTTTCCACAAAATGTAATTAAAAAGAGATTGAAAAACACAAACCTCCTCAGGTGCTTAGCTCCCTCTAAGGAGAGTCTAATGACTAACACTGTTTTACGCTTGGGCAGGTTGCTCTCCAAAGGGTCGTGGCGAAATTCAATGTTACATTTTAATGCTAGGTGGGCAGACACCTTTGGTTTCCTTTCAGTGGCATTTAGACTATCTGTCAAATGGAACATTAATCTGAGGCATGTTCACAAGGAGAAATCCATGGGTCTGCTCACTGTTCTAGGAGGTAATGATCAGGCTTGGGTCTATATTTTATTACGACAGCAAGGTGACAATGAAGCGTTCAGAAGTATTCAATCAATCCAAGAAAGTTATACAGCCCAACAGAGGCACCGAGAGGAGCATCAGACCAGCTCAGGCCTGCGAAGTCTGAGAGATGAGCAGACATGGACAAGTTTGCCTTTTTGCTGCAGAACCTGTTTTTATACATCTGACACTAATTTCCAGCAGTACTCGAATTACATAAATTCCCTTACCCTGTGGTTCAGCAGCGTCGGTACAACGAGACTGCGTCTCCTAATGCATGTCTGTCTATCAAGGTCTAATTAAAATCACCATAACTCACTGGCTTGTCAAGAGATTTTCTAGCTGTTTGGTTTGTTACAAATGACAGACATGCATTCATGATACAGGATACTTAGTTAAAGAAACTATTTGTGTTTTCATACCAACATACTTTATATCTATATTCTTTTTTTCTTACAGCATTGTAAAATGGCTGCAATGATCTAATTTGGGACTAAATAAATATTTAATTCATATAAAAAGACAATTACAACAAAACACTAAAACTTAAGTCAAGTCCAGTCAAACTTAAGATTTAGTCAGTTCTGGCAGGCTTCGCAATTTTGTTTTTAATTACATTCATCGGGAAATATTCATATTTTTGTCCTTTACATTTCCCAATTATTTACAAAGATTGTATATACAGTGTTTCAGCAGGGTTCTGCAGAGTTGCAGAGTAATAGTTGGGATAGTTACAAGTTAAGGAGATAAGTTACTATATGCACCAACAGTTGTAAACACACTTTATAGTAGATAACATAGGACTACTTAACACAATAATACAAAGAGCAACATAGTTGACTGATAATGATTAATACCATTTTCAACACCTTAGTGATTATTTGATTCAAATTGTTCATCTTTATTTTCTTTACCTGACATAAAATTAGCTTAATTTAGTATCAGGAAAGTCATTGGACATTAGAGCCCGACCGATATGAGATGTTTGAGGGCGATACCGATTTTAGAGGGGAAACATTACCAATAGAGTGAATCTTTGAGCTGGAATGAAAACGGACCTTTCCTCTGTGGGTTGTGCACACCCCTAACAGTATAATATTGCAAAATAACTTCTCATCTGTGGAATGTTATTCCCTGTTGCCTGGGTTTCTTTTATTAGAACAGAAGTCCGACATGTCCTGCTATTTGAACTGGCCAGAAGCAGAGACACATTTTAGAAGCCGGATGTGGGGTCTCCATGTATAAATTATGAGTTACAACGATAACGGTTTAGCTACAGTTGGCTAACTAACGACTACCCATAACATTTTGGTGTACCGGCGTGCAGCCGCAGTTATTTCTTGCTGTAAATCGCAGTTCTGTTGAATAATGCATCTTTAGGCGCCTCACAGAACAGAAATCAGGAACTACTGCTGTGTCTCGTTCAGCCTTCTTGTTTGCGCACTCTCTGAATTTTAACAACCTATATCTTAGGTTAGCTGAAGACAAATATCTGTATCAATGTTTTACAAAAATATTCAGCACGATATCGTCATCGAGGGGGGGGACCCAGTAGGGACTAGAGGTCGACCGATATATCGGTTGGCCGATATATCGGGCCGATATTTGTCATTTTTTAATACATCGGCATCGGCCGATATCCGCGTTCAGTAGCGCCGATTCAAAGTCAGGCACTTCCGCGGGCAGCAGTGTTATTGGTGCAGTGGAACGGCCGCTGCTGGCGCATGTGAAGGACCCCAAGCCAAAACATTTGGAAGACAACAGTCCTGGGAATGTTGCTGGCTGCTAGTGTGTTTGCAGCACTACTATTATTATTTATTTCTTATATAATTTTTTTTTTCAGTTTAATTTATTTTTATTTATAAAGTTTATTTTATTTAAAGATATAATTAAGTTTACATTTATGTTCCAACAAACTTGAATTTGATAAATGCTCTAAAATGTTTATGTAAATGAATAAGTTTATATGTATGTATATTACCTGTTTTATATATTTAATACTTTGTCAGTTTATTGATTTGTTTGGTTAACTTTGGATAAATATTTTATTGTAATACCTTCGAGTTTCAAGTCAGTGTTCAATAAATAATTAAGTTCACAAATGTTGTGCATCCACTTATTATTATGTGACATTTTATCATACAAATGAAGGGGAAAACTTCAAAATATTGGCCCAAAAAAATCGGCAGCACATATCGGCCATCGGCTGACCCTGACCTCTAAATATCGGCATCGGCATCGGCTATAGAAAAACCCATATCGGTCGATCTCTAGTAGGGACCCAGCGGGGGTCTGCCATCGATCTGCATGACCCCTGTCACGGACCAGCTGGCAATTCTAGACAGCTGCCTCTGTGTACAAATCCCTGGAGCGGTTTTTCCTTGTTGCTGAAGACAGAGAACAATAACTAATTTCAGTGCATCAGACAGACAGCCATTTATCAGACAGTGAGTTGCTATTTTCACTGACTGCTTACTGACAAAGTTAAACTACGGCAGGAGTAAAGATTATGCATGAGTCTTGGAGAGACAGATGCATTTACACCTTCAACATCTGGCTAGAGAGCTTCTCAGAACCCCTCCGGAGGTGGTTTAAGCAATCCGACGTCGAGCCACCTTGAGTGCTTCGTGAATGCATTTACACGTAGCTTGTTTGAGATCGGACAGCTTTCCATTACGGCCAGGAGGCATGGAGTGTAAATGGGGTCAGAGTGTCAACACTGAGCATGAATTCAAACACATACGTAACCCTGAAACAGTTTACAAACCAGTACATGGCCATGTACTCGGTGGAACTGGGGCCGAGTTAGCTCTCTCAAAGGGTCATAAATGTGTTTCTAGTGGCTATCAAAGCCCTACCAGACTCCCAGTCTTTACAGCGGGGAAACGCACAGTCTGACAGCAGCTTCTCATGGCCGGTTATCTTCAACTACCCGCTCTACGACATTGTCCATGCTACGGTGAGCGGTTTCCAGCAAAAGCCACGGTACCGTCTCCTGAACTAAACAGTTTACCCGTCAGTCAGCCAGCCATCCCTAGAGCCATGCCTCTAGCATGGCTAAAAAGTAGCAAATTAAGTTCCAACACAAAACAATTAAAGCTAGATTTGATTACCTAATGTCTGTTGTGTTCTCTCAGTAATAAATTCATGTTAATTGTGTATTGGCAGTATTTCGAGTCAGTCAAATTCTGTGACACCGGCAAAAGATCTGTAACCGGTACTGAAGGAGTAGTCATCAGGGGTCCGGGATGTTTCTCTCTAAGTGTTAATCGCGTCACGCTAATGATAATTAGATGCTGTGCACCATGGGTTTTTACCTTCTCTTTGAACTGACGCTAGAATGAGCCAGGAAGTCCCATTGGTGTGAAATGTACTGAAACGAAGGGATGTGTGACACAAAAAGGCAATTTAGGATTTGGGCCAGTAAAAAGTTACATTTCAGACGCTGATGTGTAGGTCATGTAATACAGTTACAGTTATGTTGACTGAACAAACCGATGAAGATGAGATAAACCTTTGTTGATCCCAGGGGGAGAAACGCAGGTGTTGCAGCTGCAGAAAGGACAGGAATCAGTATGTGTCAATAGAGAAAACTTATAAACCAAATAATTAAAAGCAGACTATATTAAATACACTCAACCGCAACCGACGGTGTCCAGTGCGCGCACACAAGCTTTATCTTGTTCTTCGTCTTCCAAAAAAGGCAAGCATTTGGGCACATTTAGAATTTATTAACTTAATAATAAGCTTTGCAAGTATTTTTCACCTCATCACTAGCGATGCACACTTCAGTCTCACGTGTGTGCGATTTCGCGCTCACAGCCGCATGCAAACATGGCGTTGGTAGGGACGTTTTTGTACTTTGAGCAAAGAAGACTTGTAAAACTTGTAAGCTTAAAATAAACCGCGGGGGAACCCCCAGGAAAGTGCACAACACGACAAACCTAATTGGACACTTAAAGCTCCATCGCATGGGCGGAACATGCCCAGTTTGGAGAGGGTAGTAAAGGTAAAAGGGCTAAAGCTGGCCAGAGCTCAGAGGTCAGCAGCCTCTCCTGTCTTTCCTTGGTATAAGCAGCGAAAAGACCAAAGCAATTACGAAGAAAATTATGGAATTCACGGCGCTGGATGACCAGCCCTTCTCCATAGCTGACGACAGAGGCTTCGGAAATCCGATACATTTCCTCAGCCCAAAATACACAAACCGAGCAGGCGGCACTTTTCCGACATCACAATTATTGAACTATTATTATTCGGAGGAGTATCGTACACTTCGGGTTTGTTCATTCATAGGATCTTTTGACTTTTGTAAGAAAAGTAAAAAATAGAAAAAGGTCAATTTATAATGTTTAGTTTCACAAAGCAACTGATTTTCAGTTATTTGTGATTTCTACTTGTTTCCAGGCACAGAACACTTCTTTTTCGAGAGTTGTTTAAGTGAGAGAAGAGCCTGTTGTAATGTTTAATCATTTATTTTACAATAAAAACTAAATTTAGCTTTGGAGAAAAAGGGGATTTTTGTTTGTATATGCTTATGTGCTGTCCATTATAGTTCTTTGAGAGAAAATCGGAATCGGCCAGGAAAATTGCAATCGGTGCATCTCTACTCCTCACCCAAAGGCCTAACGTAACCAACAGCCAGCGGACCGACACACACAGCAACGCTTTACAAAACCTGAGCCAACTCTGGACAGGCGGAGACTGCAACTAGGTCCATAGTCTGCTTATATTGTCCCCTCTTACTTCAGAACACACACACCAACTTTTGTTTTTACAAAAGCGATTTAGCCGGTGATGTCGGTCAGTAAATCACACAACAGATGGATGAGTATAACAGGTTTCCGAATGTACGCAGTTTACTTCCATTTTCTTCCAGCTGCGTTTCTGTTCGGTCAGTGTGACCTGCGTCAGGGCCAGGTAGCGTCGCCGCCAGTTTATGTTTCATGTTGCGTTTCAGCGGAGTAATGGCGCTTTTCCACTGCACAGTGCCAGCTCGACTCGCCTTTGTTTGGTTCTCCACTGTGTAAAAGTCGTACCTGTACCTGCTTCCAGGTACTTTTTTTTCGTAGCCTACCACCTCCGGAGAGGTTCCAAGCAAGCTGAGGTGATACTAAAATGTGACGTGAAAACACGGCAGGCTGCTGATTGGTCAGAGGGAATCGTCACTGTTCACTGCGTCGTCATTGCACGCGCCAGACGGAGTAGCCTGAATAACCCCGCCATCTTTAAACAGTTTGGCCAGAGATTACATGATATACCCGTTACTATTACGGCAACTCGGAAGAACGCGCGAAACGACGTTTGTCTTCTCGCTGTGAGAAACAGCCACACCCCGACAATCAGAAACAGCACACACTCCGTTTCCTCCATTGTCCCGTGTGTGTGTCGCGGCTGTTTCCTGCTGCGTCGCTATGACGACAAGGTACTATTGTGGAGGTACTTTCAGCAATGGAAAACAGAGCAAAAAGCGAGCTGAGCTGGTACTGGTAATGAAAAAGCGCCATAAGAGCCTGAAAATAGTGCCCCCTTCTTCTATTTATTCAGTCAAGAACCAATTTCGAACGAGGAATCGAATGTGAACCGAAATCGAATTGCGAGATGCCCCAAAACATGCCCACCCCTACCTGGACCTTGTGGCCCGATTGTTTTCTCTTATATAATCGCATTCTGTCTTGAAAGGTGGAATTCAAAAGGGGATGCAGCCCTCAGATTGGGGTGCAGGAAATGTTAGTTCTGCACCTTGTTTCACAGTTACGCCTACTTCTGGTTATTCTGACAGCACTACACCAAAGGAACTTTCCTTGCTGTGTGAAAAGGTTACTTCTCCGAGACAGTGCTTTTTCCTTACATTACCTTCATGTATGACAGCTTCCACAGCACACCTGTACACAGTCACTGTATGTTTGGAGGGGAAAGGTATCCATATAACCTTATACAGCTGTCACAGACTCAGGAACCACTACTGGGGATCCATAATACTCTCCTGGGTCCTACTCACTTGTTCCTCAGGACCTGCCAGGCCGCCTCGATGTCTGCATACAGGTTCTTCTCAGAAGGCTTGCCAGTGCTGACTCCGTAGCCCGAGTAATCGTAGGAGAACACGTTGCAGTTTATCCTGGAGCCAAGGCCGATGTAAAAGCTGCACATCTGCCCCAGGTCCACGGCGTTGCCGTGGGAAAACAGCAGGGTGTACCGACTATTCGGGGCGCAGCGCACGAACATGCATCCGACCCGGTTGCCCCGGCTGCTTCTGGTGCTGAAAACCTCAACGGCGTCGAGCTCTCGCTGGGAGTACTGCCAGTCCGCCCGCTCGGTCAAATGTAAGCTAGTCACCCCGTTAGCATCGCTGTGCACGGAGTACGTGGGCTCCGGCGGGAGGAAAGCTAGCTTGGCCGCGATGCGACTGGGACAGGGGGGACAGCAGAACAGCCAGCAGAGTTCGCCGAGAGAAAACCCATTCATCCTAGGGCCTTGTTCGGGCATTTAGGCGCGGGGCTACCCGGTTATTTCACTTTTGTCGGAACCAAATGGCAGTTCTCGTCTGGCTTGAGGTCCTATTTATTTCTCATTAACAGACTTTAACGCGCAGTGCGGGATGACAGGTGGCTCGGTCTCTCGGCTTTGCAGCTAACGCGCTAGCCGGCTAGCAGGTAGCTAGCTAACAACAAAACTCAGACTTCATGTGGATTACAGATTAACTGAAACGCCACATTTAACTTCATATTACTGTACCACGCCAAACAGGACCGCGACTGGTCTCGGTAGAACAACTCCGCCCTTGTAACACATTAACTGCTAAATGCCGAGGTTTGTTGCTAATGCATTGTAAGGAAGAGAATGGCCATTTCTCTGGAATGACGATGCGCTTGTCTTCCGGTACAACCGGATATCCTGTTTGGCTTTTGTTTATTTTGTCAACGTATTTTATTCGATGTTCATTTTACATTACGGTGACATTTTGCACCTTAGTTTTATTTCCTGTACTATATAGATTTTTTTCTCATTAATTCAGGCAAGGTTGCCAAATTCCTTTACCTCTCTCTGTCTCCCTCTCTGTCTGTACTGTGGAAGACCATTTCCGCCACTGTGATGAAAAAAGATCCTGTAAGTCATTATAATGAGACACTTTCTCAAAATAGTGAATTATTATCTGAAAGTAATGGAAAACCTTCTCAAAATAATGAGTTAGGATGTAAAATACTGATTTAGTATCTCAAAATGATGGCTTAGTATCACAAAATAGAAACATTCTCGAAATTTGCAGAAGCCTAGGTGTTGTTTCCTCATATGCACGAAAGCAACAGAAGCAAGTGGGTGAGACAAAGCTTAGCAGACCCAAATGGATACCATAACTGAAGACTACTTTAGCCACGGATTCACAAATTGTGAAAGTTTAGTGGGTTTCGGAAAAATCGCATGATATCAAACTGAGCCTCGGCAGAGTAGAGAGAAAGCCACAAAAGAGCCAGCTTTTATCGCACCGTCTAAGAGCTATCTCACAGTGTGAGGAAAAAATTGACATTTTCTACTGGTAAAAACAGGTTAAAGCTGGAGCAGCTGCACAAACCTCCTCTTATGCGGAGCCACGAAAACAAGGTGTGTAAATGTCTGCATGGGTTCCAAGGTACGTGAACGTGATATGAGCAGAGTTATTTTGTTTGTGTCGAGTTTGAATGGCGTTTGGATGAAGTGTGTTTCAGGATGAGTTAACGAGGCAATGTCTTTCCTTTCTTTTATTCAGATCCCCATTAGCTACTGTCTTATAACAGTAGCTACTCTTCCTGGGGTCCACTTTCATATTTTAACAATACTTTAAAAACATGAAATACATCAATACACATCCATAACACTCCACACTCCACAACTCACACATCAGCCATTAAAATGAACATATAGAAACATATTTCCTGTTAGTGAGAGAGCTTTTAATCAATGCAGCTGCAGTTATTTCAAAGCCATAACAGTTTAATTTATTCAATAACAACATATGATCAAGTATATCAAATGCTACACTAAAATCCAATAACTTTTTTCTTATCAATTTCCGTCATCCAATCATCATCAGTCATCTGAGTTAATGGCGTAGTTTTATATGCCCCTTTTTATATGCATGTTAATACACGGTATGTAAATCATTTGTAAAGTAATACATTTGCATTTGCTCATATACTGTTCTCTCAATAAATGTACACAACGTGAGAATGTATCTTTACCATTCTTGGCTAGTTGAACAAGCTTGGCTATTTTCCATTCAGAGGAACACACACATACAGCAAACCTACTTTGCATTGCACTGTAACCACCTAAACCATTAGCATTGTTAGTTGTGCTAGTGACATCAAACTAGCCTAGTCTCATTTTGGGGCAATGTTTGTCATTTGTCATTCAGACTCTCATATACGAACAAAAAGAGGCCAGCAACAGCGAGGAGAGACAGCAGGAAAAACAACTGTAGAGCCAGATTATTGTCGCATCTAACTCTGTGAATAACTGTAAGGATTTCTTACTACCAAACCGGAGTTGCTGATTGTTGGAACAGTGGCAAGACTAACCAAGACGTTTTTGGTGAGTTTTATTGTGTTTCTATCGATTTTGAATGAAGTGTGTTTTACGATGTGTTAAAGAGGCAATTAAGCTGGTCTTACTTCGGGGAAAGGTGAGAAACTTAAATTCAGAAGGTGTAAAGTTTTGGTTGTATTTTTCTATTTAAAATTAAATAGGTGTAAGAATATTTCCTTTCTTTAGCGCACACTTTATCCTGTCTGCTGCGACCTCTCTGCCCTGTGTGTGGGTGGTAAAATGAAATGTGTTGGACAAGAAAACAAAGCAGCTCAGGAATAAGAGCACCAGTCATAAACTATAGAATAGCCTGTGACATAAAACATTTCTAAAGATGTTAAGGTAACCATTCATAATACTTTTGAGTGTTACAATCATCTAAATACATTTGAAATACATCTGAATTGAAAAGCACCTTTCACAAACTCAAGGACACAGTACAGTGTAAAAAAGTTATAAAAAGTAGAGTAAAAAAGGTAATAAAAACTTTACTTTCTGTCAGTGGCTCTAACTGTTTAAGTTTGTTACAGGGAAGTTTGAAGCAAAACGTCTCAGCTTATGTATGTAACCTTGGTTCCCTGATAGGGAACGAGACACTGCGTCAGCTGATGCTATGGCAATGCCCTCAGCGTGACCGCCTTTGAATCTCTGTACAACTTAGTCCAATCTTGACTGGTCTTAACGTGAACACGTGACACACGCAAGCAGAACCAGAGGTTACAAAGGGAGCCGGCTTCACTGTTGTCGTCAGTCTCCTGATCAAGTGAAGCAAGCCGCTCACAGGCATTCCGGAAGTTTTACAGCGAGATGGAGTGTCTCGTTCTGGGAACCCAGGTTACATACCTGAGAACCTGAGAAGTTCCCTTTCAAGGGAACTCTACGCTGCGTCAGCTGACGCTATGGGAACGCAATACCAACTCCGCCATGCTGGAGTGATGCCTGTTTGAAGCGAAGGTTGTGAAGCCAACAAAGGT
>CM022485.1:34780178-34799854 GCA_011952105.1 Coreoperca whiteheadi | reverse complement strand
CAGTGAGAGAGGACATGAAGTTAATTGGTGTGAGTGAAGAGGACGCAGAGGACCGGGTTAGATGGAGGCGCATGATTCGCTGTGGCGACCCCTGAAAGGGAGCAGCCCAAAGGAAAAGAAGAAGAAGTTTAGATATTCAAAACCCTGTGCCAGTCCAACCCCAGACACACAGACAATACTATCTTTGTTATTTATTACATGTAAATTCAGACTTAATCTTCAAACGGTACCAAAAGAAAAACAGAAGCATTGTAAAACCCTTCTGAAGTGCTGGGTGAAGGTTATCAAACCCATCTGCTGTAAAATAACAAAGCAAACAAATATGATAAAAAAATGGAAAAGTGGAAATGAAGTGGCCTTTTAATTTCCTGAGAAGGGCCTTTACTGAGTCGGCATTCATTTAAAGAAAATGTGTGGGCTGACTAGAAGGAGCTGCTAAGTGCCATTAATTGTGGTCTTTTAAGTAAGGATAACATTAATAATGCATTCATATGTAGAAAGCCCTAGTGCTAGCACTCAAGACATACATTTACATATTGAGCTAGATCTCTATGAGTAAATGTGACAACAAGATGAGCATCATTACCTTTCCTCAGCTTATGAAGCTGAGTGGACTATTTAGCACATGGGATTACGTTTTGTACTGTAACAGCTTATTGAGTTCTAATTACACTGAAGGTCATTACCTCCATCAGACAGCATTCACTTTACAGCCCTGGTCAGAGACGAGTGTGTTTGTTGATGATGACTGAAGGTTTCATACTGAGCAGGCGCCTGCATGAACTTTCATTTCAGACTTCAGAGCCTAAACTTTCCAGACTGTGTGGGCACATAGCATAAACATAATGGAATGAGAGTCATGAGCCATGATTAACACAGGACCTGACACAAACAGTCAGTGTTATCAGAGAGAGTTCTTCCCATTGTATTTTTTTGGGTGAGTTAAACCCAGTCCATGCAGAGGGTTTGTGGTGAGCATCTGCTCACTACCAACGAGTCTTTTTTTCGATATTACCACTGGGGGGTGCTAAAAGTTGGAAAGTTTAATATTCTCAGAAAGTTGTTATGTTCTTTTCTGTGGAACACAAGGCAGACTGTCTCATTTCTCATAAGGGTCATACATAAACACGCACGCAAAAACAACATTATAGCCAAACTGAAAATAAAGTGGAAAAGCAAGGCTCTTGTGCTGCACTTTACGCTGAGTCTACCTCTTTGGCAAATAGCAATTTGCAAATAAGTGTTACTTAGTGTTAGTTCCTAACTATTTGCATGTTTTATACTCAATCAAAATCTGTATAGAGCATTTCTATAACACATGTGGTAGATGAATATGAACGCTGATATTTTCAGCAAATCATTTGAGTTTGCCTTAACTCTGAACAATCTGTACCAGCATCAGAGAACACCATACTGGCCGAACACAGTTCTAGTAGTTCCACATGGTACAGCATAGCGCTGACGTGTAGTTATATTTTTGAGGAGGCGCCCATCATCTATGGCGAACCCTATGGCATAACCTCAGAAACAATGCACATAACCACCAGGTATGGCTTAACCCCCTTAAAGCCAGTGTCGGGCAAGCTACTTGGAAAGTATAGGGAGCTAAGCTACCTGCTAATCTGCATTAAATAAAGCTTCACCAAACTTCTACAGTCTACACCCCAGAGAAACGTAGCAAGCTAAGCTACAGCAACATGGCAAAACGAGTTTACTACATTGAAGCTATTTTTTGTACTTTGAACCACCTTCATTCCAGGTCAACGCTATTTCCGTGATCAATAAGCTGTGCTTTCTGCTCTCACTGCTCCAAAACCAACCAGGCTTAATTTTTTGCCAAAAGAAAGTGAAACAATTGTAGCTAGACGTCGTAGGCATCAGCCAAAGGATTGGTACGTGATGTCAGGGTCCTATGGAAGTGCTTCTCTCGGCTACACATACAGAGCCGTGTATAACGGTGCGTCACAAACTTAGCAGTTTTATTTCAGACGCTGATATAAAGCTCCACTGCGCTTGAGCTTCAGAAATGCTTGGGTAAATGTAACGTTAAATTGTGCGGACGCTGCCGCGCTACTTGTTCAATAAAAAAGCTAAGCTACTGAAAAGCTAATTGATTCTGAAAACATCGACACTACCACCACGCTACTGGCCAACACTGCTTAAAGCAGAAGTATAAATCCAGCCTTCTTTACACCTGCTAACTTCAGTGCAAATTAGGGGTGAACTTGCCTACAAATACATTTGCGGCTGTCCACCAAGCTGCTAAGCACCTTCTTTTAATACACAAATACTGCTGTAATACTTTCAAAACTCAACAGATTTAAAAGAGCACTGAACATCAAACTACAATAACATAACTCAGCAAATACATACCTGATCACTGCAAAATTTTACTCTGTCTACAATTGGTACAACACATCTAAGACAAAGTGCAGAAAAGCTAAATAATCATCTGCAGCTTGGCCAGATAAGGTTTGAACAGAGGGAAGGAGAGGGACTGGGCTTCCTTTGGTTGTGCCAGCTCATACACCTGTTCCTAGGCAGCCTGATTGGCCTGGACAGAGCCACAACACTGTGGTGTTGGTTACCACGGCTGGCGAGGCGGAGAGTGGTCCGGGGGCGTGGCTCCGCGCGTGCGAGCTGCCTGTCAACACGGCCGATGGTAATTCTCAATCAAGCGCTGGTGTATTTAGGACGCCACTCTCCGACCAGTCCCTGCCAGATCATCTGCTTGCCTGATGGTAACCTTCGACGAGAGAGCCCCACTAGAGGTTAGTGCCAACCCTGGTGATTCTGCCTTTGCTTCCCGACTAACTTCACTTTTCTTTGTTCAGGTCTTCGCTCTCCACATCGCTCTGCTCCTCCACGCCTGCCCAGCTGATCCCTGCCTGGCCACCGCCGCCTCGCCCCCACCCCCGCCTCGTCTCCGCAGCCGCCCCGGTCCCTCCCCGCTTCCCGGCCAGGAACCCACGCCGTCCCCGCTCACCACCAGTCCCCCACCTTCCCCAGTCAATACTCAAACTATGTCCGCATTCTGTCCAGAGACTGTAACAAACACACACACACGTACATCACTGTGTGACAAAGGGCATTGTTGAAGAACCAGCCCACATGGCAGGTCCACTCTCCAGCTGGTGTCTAAGGTGGTGCATGGAGACTGAGGAACCAGATCAGTATTTTTATGACGCCACATGTGACAGTGGTCAGTTTCATTGGGGGATCAAAAGAAATATTCTTGCAACCGCCTCACAGTTTTCTCTTCAGAAAGCTATCATGAGAGAGCAACGCTATAATGAAGCTGATGACGGGAGTCAGTAACACTGGGTGTAATTGGAGGCCTGGGGAGCAGTCAGTTGAACAAAAGAGTCCCAGAGCTTTAAAGCAGGCGTCAGAACAAAGTGAGATGGGCCAGGCTTTGTTGCTTTTCTTCTCAGAAACCATCAGTCCTCTGACAGGAAGCCTGCTAATCACAGCCAATTAGCTCTTAAATCCTTGGGGATGAAGAGAGAAACAAGCAAGTGATGCTGTTATATGATGGCTTCGATCTAAAGGCTGACGGCTGCTGCACTACATTAGCTGCACTTTGTAATAGCATAATTGCTATCAGTCAGTCGAGACCTGTCCAACCCTGCATATGCCATCACAGAGGGCTCACAGGCTTTCTGTTTATAACCACAGTTTTCACTAAAGACTAATTGCTGCTGAAGGTAGAAAATACTGAGAACTGTTGACAGTGAGGCCTATGGAAAATTCAGAGTAACTAAAAGCTTTTCTAATGTAATTTAATTAATTCTTTGAGAACCACAAACCCAATTTGATATCGGAGTGGTGGCAGAAGTGTCAGCGACAGGCTCTCTAAACCGTCAGTATAAAACCAAAACCATCTGTGTGGTTAGATACCACTAGAGGGAAGTGAAAAATGTTTGTCATTTGGGTAAATCAACCCTTCTATCTGGAGCTTGTGGTGATTACCCAACTTTTGTTGTTATAAATCATAAGAAATACATCCCAAACCTGTTTTTTCCCCCCACTCACCTCAGCCCCCGCTCTAATTTAGCTGCTTTTGGGAAGTTCAGTCACATTACGTGTATTTATGTTGAGTCAGTATGGCAGCGGATACTTGTATTGAAGAGCAGGGAAAAGTCAGTCCTCAACTTCATCTACCTACCTAGCCATATAAAGTCTGCATACAGCCAAACTTCGCGTGTGCCCCCATGAACCTGGCAAATCACCTCATTCCAGGAATCTGTCTGACTTGACAGCTGTTTAATAATCCCTTGCCATCGTAAACCGGTGGTGACTAGTTTGTTTTTTAATTCCCCCTTTTCTTCTGGGCAAAAGCTTTGGGGGTTTGTGGGGTTTTGTTGAAATGTTAATGAACCACCACCCTACTGTGGTGGAGGGCTTTGAGTGCCTGTATGACCCTAGGAATTATGTTGTCTGGGGCTATTTGCCCCTGCTAGGGTCTCCCAAGGCAAACAGTTCCTAGGTGAAAGGTCAGAAAAAGAGTGGTTAAAATCCCCCCTTATGATGTACATTGCATCAAGGACTGTGACGTCGCCCGCTAAGGGCCCCACCTTGGAGCCAGGCCCAGGGTTGGGGCTCGCATGCGAGTGCCTGGTGGCCAGGTCTTACCCCACGGGACCTGGCCGGGACCAGCTCGAAGGAGCAACGTGGGGCCGATCTCATGCGGGCCCACCACCTGCAGGAGGAACCGTAAGGGGCCGGTGCAATGTGGATTGGGTGGCAGTCGAAGGCGGGGGCCTCGGCGACCCAATCCCCAGACACCTTGCTGGGGGGGATGGCGCCTGAGCTCGTGCGGGAGGTTTAGAGATACCGAATAGAGATGGTTGGGCTTGCCTCCACGCACAGCTTGGGCTCTGGAACCAAACTCCTCTAGAGAGGCGGGACTCTCTACTACTCTGGAGTTGCCCGCGGTGATAGGCAGGGGTTAATATTTTTTTCATTTTCCTTAATAAAAACATATTTTTGCTTTCTTCTCCCATCTCAGGGAGTAAAGTCACGTTTGTGGCAAGTCACGTGTTCAGCATGAGGACAGTTCACGTCACGTGTAATAACACACATCACGCAGCGACACAAACGGAAACAACGACGGAGGGAGGAGAGAGATGGGCGTTTTCTAGCTGGAAATACAGACGCTATTTTGAGTTTGTGTCAGCTGAAGATGGCAATATTAAGGTTCGTTGTGGCGACAAAGTGTTATCTAGCTACAGAAACACTACGTCAAATGTAAAGAAGCATCTGGAGTCGCAGCGCTGCACGGTCAAAATTACAGAGCGAGTCCCACCAGGTGGAGAGCAGGAGGCCCCCCCACCACCCAAACAGCAACAGCTGGACTTCGGTAAAAACAAGGATTCATGTTAAGGGAATTCAAGAAAGACTGGCATTATTTTATTTTTTATAAAAGCTTATTTTTTTCAGGAAATAGTTTTTAAGTTCAACTTAAAATGTTTGGAGACACATTGTTGACATTACAGTTAAAAATGCACTTCCAATAAAGGAAGTGTTGGCAAAACCAGCTCTCACTGTTATGTTGAGGTGGCGGGGGTGTTGTCTAATAAAGTAACTTGTAATCTAACTTAGTTACTTTTAAAATCAAGTAATCTGTAAAATAACTAAGTCACTTTTTAAAGGAGTAATCAGTAATTAGATTACTTTTTCAAAGTAACCGTGGCAACACTGGCTGTCACTGAGTAATACTTGTATGGCAGTGTAATAATATCTGTATTGGTCAGTAGTGTTATGGTAGAAAATGCAGAAAAGGTTTTGATACATTTTGGTTGTGAATTTAGGTGAAGTCAGTATTGAAAACTGTGTGTAACTGTTGACACACAAAAAAAAAAAAACAGTGTTTGTGTTCTGTAATAAAAGCAGGATAATATGTTGTTCTGGACTATATTTGTTGTTCGTTTTCATCCTCAGCAGTTTCAGGGGACTTGAACACTGAACTGAAAACTGTGGCACCACTTCTTTCCAAACAGCACCTGGTCTCCAGAGGCCCTGTGATCGGACAGATTACACACAGCTTTCATATCCAGTCCCAAATGCACACTGTGAACATGGAGCGCTGCCTGAACATGATAGGAATATGAAGGGAGAATGGACCTGGACGGAAAATTAAAGCTGTGTTGAGTGTGGAACTGCAGGTAAACAGGCAACAGTCTTGATGGGCACCGTGGGTTATTTTTTTCTCTCTGAGGTTTAAATGCTGTTGTCAGTGTTTGGAGGCGATTCACAGCAGCATGATTTAAGATAGACCTGTCAGCATTGAGACACACAGACTGCAGACAAGAATGCAGCTACGCTCTGCCAAGCACAATGCACACACACATACACACACTGCATAACTTCTCAGTGGTTTATGCAAATTGAACACTATCTCTCACACACACTCTGACATACACAGCACAGCAGAGAGTCCCGGTGATGGTTTCGGTGCCCAAGGCAAGATGCCATTTGAACGCTATTTACAACACTTGAGTTAAGACTTTTTCAAATAAACACCATCTCGACAGTTATCAGCTAATGGCAATCAGGCAGGAGATGTGGAGTGGAGCCAGACGACAGCAGCATGTAGATGCAGAGTGAAGACATCCTGAGAATTAAGTGTTCCTTTCTCCCCTCCCTGTGAGTCCATCACAAATGATGCAGAGCTTAGGAAATGTCAGAGGGGAATTTAAGGAGCTAATTGAAGTGCATGTCATGTCAGGAAGGAATGTTGGAAACGATTTCTTTTCAAATCACCTACCAGTTTGTTCAAGAGCTGAGACAGAAGAAAGGTGTTAAAGTGCCAAGCAGGAGCAGTGCCAGGAGCTGCCAGTTTGTGTTTATGAGAAAAACATATTTGGCATTCCATACATACTTGAGAGTCTTTTTTCGTGACGTTTTTGTGACTGTGAAGCTGATAAAGGCTGAGTGGACAGATAAAATGCTACAGGACATTTAAAGTATATGAGCTATGTTTTCAGACCATCAATGATGCTGTTTAGGTGAAAATGCTCAGAACTAACATCCAGTACCTACTCAGACATAGTTTTACCTTTTTGTAATGAGTGAGAGCTGTTTGCTTTGTTTTGTTCTTTTTTTTTTTATCCTTGCATGAAGTTTGTGTTTGAGTCTGTGTTGTGCTGGGAGCTGGTCGTTTTTTGATGTTAGCGGACTCCATGTTGCAGTGTCTTCGCTGTGGAGTGGAGAATCAGTAGGCAAGTGACTTTGGGAGCGCTCATGAATGTCACAGGATATGCAAACCGATAGATTTCGTGGAAATCTGACCGTATACCTTCTCAAAGAAAGAGGCATACTGACAGACAGACTCGACCGAGAAAGCAGGCGAATGGCTCATTGCCACAGAGGCAATAAAAAAAGTGATTCATTTCATTAAAATACTAAATGTAGCCCCTTTAAATAAAAATAACTAAATGCTGTGTGGCTGACTGGCCCAGGCAAGTGGAATTGGCTGCCCCACTGCGGTTGGGTATTACATCTGTCAGCCTCCAGACCCGTAGAAAGAGAGTTTGACACTTCCATAGACTTAGCTGGATATGGCAGAAGCATCATGTGACATGGGGCAACCAATAGTTTCAAACACTCTATATTTTCAGCATTGAGCCCCATTAATTTTCCCCTTGTCCACAAACAACTAAAGAGGTTTCTGGTCATGGAAAAGGACCTCAGTGGCAGAACTCACCCAAAACGTATTTCTGGATGGCTTGCTCGCCATAGCATCGGCAATCGGGTCGCTGTTCTCTGTGAGCCTCTCAGCCACCAAATGCCAGGAAATGCCAGAAATCCAAAAGAGACTCCTCCTCCAACTAGAACAATTACAGGCCCTGAGCAAAACCTTCCAAGGTACCGTAGTCACTGTAAACGTACACTTTACTCTCCTTAATAACACTTTGCATGCATTAGAGAATCTGTCAGCTCAAGGTCAAGGAAGACATCACTTATGTGCAAGTAGTAAGAGATTTATTGCAGGACCTCATCAGAGAAGTAAGTTCTTTGGTCAACAGCTTGAGCAGCGGAAGGATTCCAGCCTATCTGGTTTCCCTGGATCTTGTTGAGCAGATCCTTAAATCAGCTACTACCACAGTGTGCAACCTTCACAAGTACTTCTGGCATACAGTTTCGGGCACAATCCCGAACTAGCCCTAATTCTGATGTTGGGCCTTGCCTAACCTTAGCCTAGGTTAGCCTAGACTACCATGTGGGGAAACAAAAGACTGAGGCCTGTTGTCGAGGAACAGCCTCAACTCCAGGCCTGACTAAGAGACACATCTATGCCTCTTTCTTTGAGAATCAGGTCAGATTTTCTGCAAAATCTATTGGTTTGCATAGGCTGTGACATTCATGTGTGCTCCCAAAGCCTCTTGCCTACTGATTCTCCACTCCACAGCGACGACACTGCAACATGGAGTTTGCTACCACCAAAAAACGACAAGCTCCCAACATAAAACAAACTCAACATTCAAGGATAAAAAAAAAGAACAAAACAAAGTAAACAGCTCTCACTGGTAATATACAGCGAACATTACAAAAAGGTACACCTATGTCTGAGCAGGTACTGGATGTTAGTTCTGAACATTTTCACCTAAAACAGCATCATTGATGTTCTGAAGAGACAAAGGGTTTCAGTCAGCCATTATTTCACACTGAGGTGTGAAATGGAGCTGAGATCTAACCGGAAGCCAAAGTGAGATCCCAGTTGAACCCAAACAGTGGACTGTTATTGGCCACACTGTGCAGGATGGCACCTGAAACCCGGGCGTGCAACCGAGGTTATAAAACCCCACTACACTCTGACTTCCTCGTCTTTCCATTGCAAATTCGTTTGCTTCAGGAGATGCCTCAAGTCTTTCTCGACAGTAACTCAAGTTACTTCAAGAACACGCTTTTCACATGAACTTTAAGTACCCTAGGAAGGACAAGTTTCCACTCACTGGTCGAGCTAACAGACTGTCGGTGTTTGTTAAAAAACCTTATGGATCCGCTGTCATTTATTCCATAATGACATGTGCCTGCAGAAGGAAGCGACGCAACCTCATCACCACTTCACGGAAGTGCCACGGCCCCAGAGCCCTTCTTCCCTGCAGGATTCCCTCAATTGGTTCTCGAAGGAAAAGCCACGCCACTGGACCCGCTGATAGCCATGGACCCAGCTTCGTCAGCACTGACCCTGAGAGAAACTTTCCGGTTAAGACGGACTGGCTCACGACCGCTTGGACAAGAGCGATCTCCAAGTAAGAGGCTATTGTGTCTGGGCAGAGATAGATTTTACCAACTGTGTGTTATTTCTTCTAAGCTCTATTGTCTTGAATTGTGCTGTCCTTATGCCATTTTCACTTGTGTTAAAAGTCCAGTTGACTAACTGATGTAGCCATAACCCTCTGAAGCTAATAGCTGCACTCCATCAGATTTGAGTCCAGTAATAAGATCACCAGACAGAAGTCTGCTGTGTGATTACTGTGTGATGAAGTGACGCCTATTCCGGCCGACAGCATCTGATTTCCTGGTGCTTCTTGGCGTGTTTTTCTTTTATGTTAGAAGTTACCGTTTGTACCGGCCACACCGGAGTAACACACAGACACACACACACATCCTATGGTCTTGCTGATTGTGTATGCATGTTTTATTTAGTTTAGACTATAGTGATTGTTTGCTAAAGTTATTGATTGACCTTTGAGACTGTTTTCACATTTGGTTATTGGTCCCTGATTTCAGGGTGTTGCCTCGTAATTATTAATCTATACTAGTAATAATACATTACATTCCCGCTCGAGCCTCCTCCTTCTCTCTTTTCCCTCCTTCTTCTTCTGCCCTTTTCAAACCTATCAACTAACAGCTACCTGAATAGTGCCAACTAGTTGCAATACCTGATACCAGAACATCAACTCAACATTGCTGTAAAAATACGTAAACAAGATAACATAGCAATTCAACAAGAATATACTAAACGTAGGTTTGCACACTTATGTTTAAACCTGTGCTTACACATTCATTTTTACATCCCACAGTTTCACTCTTGCATTAATATTCATAAATCACTTTGATATTTCTGCTAATAACCAAACCTGCCCTACCTGAATCTCAACACTGTAAAAGAGCAAGTTTAACTAACTGCTAACCACCTTTCCTTCTGCTCTACCTCTCTGTCTTAACCTTTCAAGTTTTCCCCTGATTCAATGCTGCCATAGATTATTCAGAGGATCAAAGGACTGTGTTCAGATTAATGACTTGCCTGCTTGTAACTCATAGGATTGTGTGTGTGATGTATGATATTTAAATATGCTTAGATAGTTAGAAGTCTTTATGAACTGTATGTATGAACTGTTGATCCCTTTTTCCATTCTAAGGAACACCGGAACTGCGTGACCCTCAGGTTACCTTCACCCACATGGACTGTTCAGTCTTGCAGTTGTTCTGAAGACTGTGGCCAGCACCCCACTCTTCAGACCAAAAGATCAACAGCAAAGAACCCCCACAACAACCAAGCCAGGCAAAACTCTCTGGCCCTCCATGCGCTTGCAGCATGGAAGTTCCAGCAGAAGGAGCTAACTGTGCAATTAGTAGGAAGCCAATCAGACTAAAATGACATGCAGTGAGGCCAATGAATACTCAGATGCTAGTTTAAGGTAGCATAGCTGGTGAGTTATATAGAAAATGCAGTAGTTGTCTGAGCCAGCAGAATTCAGGGGACTCATAGCCTTTGACCATACGGGATGCTTCAGCCTCAGGCCGGAGGTAAAGTTCATGAGCAGGGATGACCATCAACCCATGGCCTTGAGCGTTGAGACAGGAGTTATGTATGCTGCAGTCGTTGCTGCTCATGCAGAGAGAATGAGCAGTGTAGCACAAGAATCCCACAAGATTCGCGGAGGAGACGAAGGCAAGAGGCAAACCAGGTTAGGATGTGGATTTCCCTCCTCTGTGGCAAAGAGACGCTCTTGTTGGCTGGCTTGAGGTTGTCCTTTAATGGAGCATGGCTGCATTTTGGGATTCAAAACTCAACTATAATGCTACATACGATTTAAATATTGACGAAAAAATAGCTACGAGGAGGTGGCACAAAAGCATTAAAATGTAGACTTGCTACGCCAGATTGCATGTAGTGAGCAGCAGAACATATAGGTTTGCAGTGTCGTAGTTATCTACATTTAGTCATTTAGCAGATGCTTTTATCCAAAGCGACTTACATATGAGGAGGCAATGGAAACAACACAAGGTAACATGCATAAGTGGACCAGAAACTGGTCTGTTAAAGCCAAGCACAGTATAAAAGCTAAGGATAGTAATTTATATATATATATATATATTTTTTTTTTTTTAAGAGAGATAGAAAGGAAGTAGAAGTTAGCGATTGTCAGTTGGGTGTTGGTGGAAGTGAAGTGTTTTCAGGTGCTTTGTAAAGGTGGCTACAGAATCTGCTGATCTTGTAGGAGCAGGCAGATCATACCACCAATGTGGAATGGATCCAAAGAAGGTGCACGAGAGTGATTTTTTTTCATTTTTGGCATGGTACCACCAGACGTCGTTCGTTTGCAGAGCGCAGGGATCTGGCAGGAACATAGGCCTGTATTATCAAAGTGAAGATATGATGGTGCAGAACCAGTGGTGGTCTTGTAGGCCAAGAGCATCGCTTTAAACTTGATGTGGGCGACGCCAGTGTAACCTAAAGAGACATGTGCTCTCTTAGTTCTATTGAAAACCACTCTTGCCACTGCGTTCTGGATCATCTGCAGAGGTTTTATTGTGCAAACAGGGAGTCTATCCAGTAGCGCACTGCAATAGTCCAGTTTGGACAAGACAAGAGCCTGGACTAGGACTTGTGTAGACTGCTCAGATAGGAAATGTCTGATTTTCCTAATGTTGTATAGGATGAATCTACAGGACCAGGTGGTGCTGGCGACATTACTTGACAAGTTTAGCTGAACAGCGATTACCCCCAGATTTCTGGCCGTGCTGGACAGCGTAACAGTCAATGAGCCTAGTTGAATGGAGAGGTTGTGGTGAATCGTTGGGTTGGCCAGGATCACAAGCAGTTCCGTTTTTTCGAAGTTCAGCTGCAGGTGATGGTCATTCGTCAAAAGCGAGATGTCACTCAGGCATGCCGAGATGCAGAGCCAGTTGAATTGTCAGGTTGAAATGACAAGTGGAGCTGCGTGTCATCCGCATAGCAGTGATAGGAAAAGCCATGCTTCTGAATGACCGAGCCAAGGGATGTCATGTAGATGGAGAAGAGTAGCGGTCCAAGCACAGAGCCCTGCAGCACCCCTGTATTGAGATGTTGGGACTCAGAGACCTCGTCTCTCCAGCATACTCTAAATGACCTATCCCAGAGGTACGATTTGAACCATTGCAACGCGATTCCAGACACCCGTAGCACAGAGAGAGGACAGGAGGATGTGGTGATTAACTGTGTCAAAGGCCGCAGACAGATCCAGAAAGATAAGTATAGATGACTTGTATTTCGCCCTTTGCCAGTCTCAGGGCTTCAACAACTGAGAGCAGCGCGGTCTCTGTGGAATGGTCGCTCTTGAAACCAGACTGGTTGCGGTCCAGGAGATTGTTCTGTCTGAGAGAGGGAGAGAGCTGGTTGAACACAACTCGCTTCAGAGCTTTGGCAATGAAGGGAAGGAAGGAAATTGGTCTGTATTTTTCTAATAATGTCGGATTGTGAGTAGCTTTCTTCAGTAGCGTTGTGATGCGGGCTTCTTTGAAAGCTGTGGGGAACGACCCAGTGGTGAGAGATGAGTTGATGATGTGCGTCAGAGCAGGGACAACAGACGGAGAGATGGCCTGAAGGAGATGGGTGGGGATGGGGTCCAGTGGGCAGGTGGTAGGGTGGTTAGAATGAATGACTTTGGAAACGTCTGCTTCAGATAGAGGAGAGAAAGAAGGGAGCAGGGATGTGTGCAAGCTCAGCAGGTCGCGGTGCAGAGAACTGACTGCTGATGGCGGTTGTTTTCTTTATAAAGAAAGACACTAAATTATCAGCTGTTTCGATGAAGGTGGGGGAGCAGATGGAGAAAGGAGAGCAGAGAATGTTTTGAAGAGAGTTCGCGAGTGTAGTGGCTGCGTTGTGTAATTTAATAAGGCATGCACACAATTGGTCTTTGTTCTTTATCTGGTAACCCAGGATAAATGTCAGTTCACCACCACAGCCAGTCTCACAGCCTCAATCGTCATGGAGATAGCAAAACAAATGAAAATGCATTGAACCTAAATTGAAATTAAGCTAGCAAAGACACGAGACAGGTTTTCACAATTTAACAGAAAAACACGATTAAAAAGGCAACAAAATCGACATACCGCATTGTCTCATGCAACTGTTGGGCAGAGCCTCCCGAGCAGTCTCCTGTGCTGCCAGAGCCTCCTGTGTTGCCAAAGCCTCCAGAGCAGCCGCCAAGACGCTTCCCGAGCAGCCGCCAGAGTTACCAGAGCTGAACGGCCACAGCCTCATCCAGGCCTCCCAGTTGGGCCTCTTCAGCCTTCTGACTTGTCTATGGGGCTCTTTAGCCTTCTGAACTGCCTGTTGGGGAGAGCCTACCAAGCAGCCTCCTGTGCTGCCAGAGCCTCCTGTGCTGCCAAAGCCTCCTGAGCAGCCACCAGAGCTTCCTGAGCAGCCGGCGCCACCGCCACCAGAGCTTCCTGAACTGTCACTGCCACGGCCAGAGCTTTCCGAGCTGCCGCTGCCACCGCCACCAGAGCTTCCCGATCTGCCGCCACTGTCGCCAAGGCTGCCCGACTTCCCCCTTTCTGACCATGTTGTCAGGCACCTTATTTCGTTATTTGCCCTTGGACTTTGGAGGGCTCAAGTTTAAGTTGGGACACTTAAGGATGTTAGGATGGTAGCTTCAATCTGACAGTTATGGGATTAATGATACGTTCAGTCTGAAATGATCCAATAAACAGTTCCTTTGAGACAGTTTTCTGTATTCAACCCTGAGGGTATGTCTTTAGCTGCTAACCAAACTGTCTGACCTGGAGTGTAGTCCGGAGCAGGTGTCCGGTGCCGATCCGCAATGCATTTGTTCCAGTCAGCTGAGTAAAGAAGAGTGGCGTGGGCATCCCTCCGTAGTTTCCAACAATGCCGAAGTTGCATCTGGACAGAGGGGACCCCTATTTCCTCTTCCTGGGAGGGTAACAAAGATGGTTGGTAAGCTAATGACACTTCAAAAGGGGACAGACCTGTGGCTGCGCTAGTCAGGGAGTTGTGGGCATATTCCACCCAAACTAAATGTGTGCTCCAGGAAGAAGACTTGGTGGCAGTAACACAGCACAGGGTGGCCTCCAGGTCCAGTTTTGCTTCCTGTTTTTGAATCCCTTGATAATCCAGATTTTTTTCACCTGTGCCTTTCTGTTCAGCTGTGCCTTGTTGTCTCCCTTTCCCTTGAGTGTATTTAGTCCGTTTGTTTCCCTGTCTCCTTGTCGGTTCGTCATTGTCATCGTGGATATCTGCCTGTAGTGTTGGTTCTGTCTGCCTATTGGATTTCCTGGCTAATACCTGCGTCCATGGTTTATCTGCCTGCTTGCCTGCCTACTGGTAAACCCAAATCAATTACTCTACTCATCATCTATTTGTCTGCATCTGGGTCCTCTTTCCCTCTATCTGCTGCCAGCACACACCAAACCTGTGACAGGTTTGCACTTTCTGTTTGATTGTCTGATGATGAAAACCAGAAGACAAACTCACAGTGGCACCAAGGGCTTGAAAAAAAGCCTTCCAAACCTGGGAGATGAACTGGAGGCCTCGGCCTAAATCAGAGGGGTTGCCATGGATGTGGAAGACGTGTTGAACCAGGAGATCAGCTGTTTGCCATTCCATAGGGGGCTTGGGAAGTGCCACAAAGTGGATGGTCTTGGAAAACGGATCCACAATGGTGAGGATGCCCGAATAACCTTGGGATATTATCCGGTTTGGGTTGCGATTGTTCTGCCTCATCCTAGGAAATGTTGCAACTGCTTACAGGTGGTTGGTGTGGGCCACTGAGACGCAGCTTTGATCTTCACAGGATCCACTAGTGCCTACTCTCAGTAATGTAGCCCAGGAAAGTGACCGACTTCACATGAAACTCACATTTTTCTGCTTTTACAAAAAGCTTGTTTTCAAGCAGCCTCTGCAGCACCTGGCGAACAGGTGATCGCCAGGTCAGACATGGATAAGGAAAGATTTAAGTATGTTATTCAGGTAAACAAAAACAAAGTGATTGAGAAAGTCTCTGAGTACATCATTAACAAGTGCTTGAAACACCGCAGGAGCGTTTGTGAGCCCAAAGGGCATGACCAAGTACTCAAAATGTCCAAGCAGTAAATGTAAAAGTGGTTTTCCATTCATCCCCTTCCCGTTTACACACCAGGTGCTAAGCATTTCAGATATCCCACTTAGAAAACACTGTAGCCCCATGGAGGGGTTCAAAAGTAGAAATGAGATTTTATTAGATTAGTTTATAAATAAAGTAGAATTTAGAAGAGGAAGAGGGTACCTGTTTTTCACTGTGATGTTTAGGCCCCAATATTTGCTGCATGGCCGCAGGGACTTCTTCTCCATCAAGAAGAAACCTCTTCTCCAGCACCCACCGGAGAGGATGAAGGGCGAATAATACAAGCTGCCAAAGACTCTTTGGTATACGCTTCATTGATTTCTCTCTCTGGGTGTGACAAGTTGTACAGTTTGCTGACAGGTAGGGTTGCACCTGAAAGGAGGTCGATGGTGCAATCAGCTGGTTGCATCAGTAAACAATGACCTCACTCCTCTCTGTGTGGCTCTCTGTTACAAAGAGTGTAGAAAGTAACAGTAGTATCTATCACTTTGAGGTGGGCAACTGCATCTATTGCCTTTGTTGAACCGTTGGGTGAGATCACTCACCTTTCAAGGTTTACATCTTGCACGGACTCCCTCAGACAGTAGATGGCCACTGCGGGGGAGTGGCCATTCTCAAAAACACAGACCCTCATTCGTTACTTTGTTATGTCTTTTGCAGAGTCATTGTCCGGAAATAACAACAATCTCCAAAAAATTCTGGTCCTCTTCTTTGATGAGGAATTTGAAGCTGTTGACATTGAGGCAGGGGTCAAAGATGCTAAGATGTCCACATTTGATTGTGTTGGTGTAGAATGGATTCACATTGACAGGCATGGGAACACTTCCTAAACAGACGTTGCCTACTATCACCCACCCCAAATCAACCTCCTGGGCACAAGGTGCATCATGAGAGCCGCTTAATTGTTTGCAAACCTTGTGGACTCTTATGACATCCTGTACCAAGAGAACCATGATTTGAACCTTGGGATCTGGAGTAAGGTGAGCCACTGACTTCAGGTTAGGGTGATTGAGAGCAGTGTTAGGTTTTGAGATCTCTGATCTGTTGTTGCGGCATTTGGGACCCCAGGAGACTGGGTTGGTGGAGACTAACGTTCGTAATCACAGATATTATTTTATAGCTATAGTGTCCATCAGCCCAGAGCAGGTCCGAAGAGCGTACAAGGAGCTAGGACCTTGGATGTTGAAGGTGTCAGCTTATTGATAATGCTATTAAGACTAGTGGGTCCTATAATGTAATGTTATGTCTCAAGAGACAAGAGTTATGTCATTTAAATCAAATCACTGGTGCACAAACGTACATTGATTGTCTAATAAAGTTTTTGAATTCAATTGAATTGCCTCACGCCCTCATTCCCTTCATTTGTCATTTAGTCAATTGGTTGCTTCCTAGGATGGCTGAACGTGCAAAGTGGTCAAAGGCTTGGCTACATTTCATAAGAGCCAAAGAAAAGGAGGAAGCGAAATGCCATTTATGTTCTAAGTTAATTTCTTGTTAGGGGGGGAACACAACATCAATGATAAAGCACCTCAATGTTGCACATCAGTTAAAGCCAAAATGCAGTACCTTCGACTGTCTTCGAGTTAGAACACCAACATCAACTCTGGCTGCCATTGCGGGACAATCATCCTTCTCCATCCAAGGTATGCATGATGCATGCAACAACTTGCCCCAAGTAGCAAGTCCAGTTCGTTGAAAATAATAATACAATTCATAATCCAAAAATATGTGATCTCTTAAAGTGACAGTACAGACATTAACCAACACTAGAGTGTGAAAACAAAATGCTTATTGAAACATAAACAAAACAGTTTCTTCAATATTTGGCACCTTATCCCAAATAAAAAATGTGTCACTTGCTTTCTGTCTGATAGAAGAACATATGGAGGGCTTAGTAATGAGTTATGTTTAATAAAAATATTTTTAACATTTGCCATCTTGATTCATTTAGATGGTAGCTCACCCTATCTTTATTGCTGGAAAAAAAAGTTGTTGACATTTCTTGCTGCTGATATATTATTTTACAATTCTCCTAGTTATCAATCATTTGTGGGCCTTAGGCGGGGTGCACCCTGGACAGTGGCCAACTCGTCGTAGGGCTGACACATAGACAGACAACCATTCACGCGCACATTCATCCACTAGGGGCAATTTTGGACACATCATTTAACCTAAACATGCATGTCTTTGGACGGTGGGAGGAGGCCGGAGAACCCAGAAACACGGGTAGGACATGCAGACTCCACCCAGAGAGATCGTGTGACGTTGGTCTGGTCCGGGATTCGAACCCACGATCTCCTTGCTGGGGGGCGGGAGCGCTGGCTCTGCCGAACTGTAGCATTCGTCCAGTTGGTCCCAGATCATCTTGAGCCCCCTATGCAGGTGGTTTATATGGAAAGCCCTTATCCGTTTTGCGTGAAAAGCTGATCCTTTTCACAACCATTTGACCAGAAGATCTCTTTATTCGGCATAAATTCTAAGCCTAAGTCATTGTTGAGTCGTCATGATGGGAATATGGGGGAATGTTACTGTGCTGGGGAGGATTCAGAAACCTTGTCTTGCTGAACACCACTCCTTTTGTCCTGTAGCCATATTGATCGTTTCTAGAATGGTGAGGAGCATCTGAAGCCAGGTGTGACTGTGATTCTGTCTGATGGTGGAGGGCGAGGGTGTATGGTTTGGTTGGTATCAGTTGAAGGATGGGCACTCTCTTTCTAAAAGACAGATTAAAGCTTTGTTCATTTAAATAATGTCTAAAATCTAATAAAAGGTAAAATGCAGTGATTAAGGTTGGTTTATCTAAAGTGTTACTCAGTAGGCTAAAACATATTGATAACATTTTGTTTTGTTATGTCGATAAAGGTTCACAATCTAAGCAAGTTAGGTTAGCAGGTACAGGCATGTGCTAAGAACAATCTTACATTGTTGTATTGTTTACACTGTATAAGGTAGTTAATTGGCCACATTCTGTGGGTCAATCAATTCAATTTTATTTATATAGCCCAATATCACACAACTGTGCCTCAAAGCGCATTACTATATGTATAAGATATGACACCCTCTGTCCAATAGATATCGTATGTACAGACTAGGTACGACATCAGTGATACAAGCTGTATTTGGTTGAATGGGAAGAGAAGGAGTCGGGAGAGAGACAAAAATCAACGCATGGTTTGAGAGATGAAAGTTAAATTAGCTAAACTGCTAATTTAGATTATCTGCTGTTTTGGGAAATTTTGATTAAACGCCTCGTGGTTGGACTGTGTGTTCGAGGGGACGTTTTGAACGGGCCGTTCTGTTCTATTGCTTAGACTGAGTGAAGAGGTATTCTTTTCCTGGTACAGTGCACCCAAACTACGTTCACGCCTGCATCTTTGGCCCACATTGGTATTGTGCATTAGAAGTTATATTTATCTATACTGAGTGAATTTGATAACTGTATAATTATATTATTGGAGACAGTAAAGTGCATAGGCTTACTCATACATTTGAAAATCACCAACAATTTAGACTCACTGAAAACTTCAAACACATTGGTGTTACTGTGTGTTTAATTTACATATCTTCGCAATTATCTTTTTAAAGGTGTGTTGTGTATTTTGTCATAGAAAACCTTTATCTTTTATTTTCATATTAATATAGTATATTGTGCAAATGTCATATCTTTATCTAACAAACAAACAGAAAATCTCAAGTAAAGATTCTTATTATTTCCTTTGATACAGGTTAAGTGACGTTATTTTCACAATGTAACTAGAATAATATCAGAGTAACTAACAACGAACTTAGGGACCCCAACTTTTAGGTAAATAGTGTTTGGGTGCTAGAAATGTACAAATGAATATCGTACATGTAGCGACACGAGGGCGTGATGTACAGGTGGGGGCAGTTAAATGTTCTTATGTTGCCAAACAACGCCACCCCGGGAATTATCTTACATATTCTCAACCCAACAAAGATAAGACAAGGGGAGGCACTCAGGTTCGTCGCAAATGAGGAAGAGACTCAAGTTAAAGTACAAAATAATAAGTTTTATTAATTCCAGTGTACTGTTTAAAAAGACAATATAAAACGTCCATCACTCTGGGATGATAAACAGGGAAACTAGTCAGGGCCGAGACTTGCAAAGAAGGGGGGGGGGGAGAACCCAAGGAACACCAAACGTGAAACAACTAAAAGTGAAGCAAACTCAAACAACACGCAAAAGTATAAAAGAGGAGGGACACCACCACCCGGGACACCAATCCACCAACGCAGACTCAGCACCTGAATTGGGGGGGGGGGGGGGGAGGCGGACCCAACAACAACACAAACAAAATTAAAAAGTCCCTTGACACA
>CM022485.1:34742980-34780153 GCA_011952105.1 Coreoperca whiteheadi | reverse complement strand
TGCCATGAGGAACTGCATGCGGACAAGTGAAAAATTGCGCCATCTTGACCCAGTTCACTGCCTGATGGCTTCAGTGCTGGAGTTCCTCCATAGCCGGTTTTCAGCTGGACTCTCCCCCGCAGCCCGTGTATGTGGCTGCGTTCGCAGCATTCCACAGTTTGGTGGATGGCTGCTCACTTGTGTAGCGACACGAGGGCGTGATGTACAGGTGGGGGCAGTTAAATATTCTTATGTTGCAAAACAACGCCACCCCGGGAATTTCACCCAGGGAAATATCTTAAATATTCTCAACCCAACAAAGATAAGACAAGGGGAGGCACTCAGGTTCGTCGCAAATGAGGCAGAGATGCAAGTTAAAGTACAAAATAATAAGTTTTATTAATTCCAGTGTACTGTTTTAAAAGACAATATAAAACCTCACTCACTCTGGTATGATAAACAGGGAAACCAGTCAGGGCTGAGACTTGCAATGATGGACTGTCCAAAGAAGGGGGGGGGGGGAACCCAAGGAACACCAAACGTGAAAGAACTAAAAGTGAAGCAAACTCAAACAACACGCAAAAGTATTAAAGAGGAGGGACACCACCACCCGGGACACCAATCCACCAACGCAGACTCAGCACCTGAATGGGGGGGGGGGGAGATGAAGAGCAAAAGGGTTAAAACAAAAGAAACTAAACCTAAAACTAATACAACAATCACTAAATTACAAAAAACAAATTGACAAACAAAACAAACAACAGAATCCAAACAAATAATAAGTAAAACCTGTCTCTCATACACACAAACACACAATTAAAATGTGTCTTGACCCAGTTTAGAAGGCCCACAGCGAAGTACACAAAAATAAAGCAATGTGGGGAGGCCAAAACAAAAACACAAGTGAACAGCAGTGGTCTCTCGCAGGTTAGCTGGTGTAGTGCTGCTGCTCAATTATCCTTTGCCCTGCAATACAAAAAAACAAATATGAGCCCCTTACCCAGGCTGAAGGAGGAAGCTAAAGCCACCGCGCTACATACCGGTCAGGCCATTCCAAACGACCAGCATGGGTCAGAGAGATCGACACACCACAAGAGTTACCAGTGGCAGACATTGAATTTATGAGGTGAAGAGCAGCATGCAGCCATACCGAAGCGAGATTCTAGAACGCAAAAGCACTTAAATGAGCACTGAATGGACAACATAAAAGCGAGTATAGCCGCTGCTGGCAGCCTACCTGTCACCACACGGAGCAGCGTGAAAGACACCAGGATCTGATGTAGCCCCAGCCTCTGGCAAATGAGAGGCAGACGGGTGCTCTCAGACTGCCTTTATACCGCATTATCATGCAGTGATTGGCTGCGATCCAGACCCAGCTGATAATCGCTAGGACCAATCACAGCATACTGCCACATACACATGAATAACAATGACAATAGAGCACTTTAATCTCCTGATTATTGAACATAAATTTAGCTAATGAGCTAACATGTAGTTGGTAATAGCAAAGGTAAACTAACATGACACACAAGTCACACAACATGATCATGAGTAAATTAGCAAATTATCAGGAACAGCTACTAGAAGATGCTGAAACTACAGAGATTCTTAACTAACAACTAAACATATAACTGTAACAGAACAGATAATGTTGTTAGGTAAATGCTGGATGTGTAAATAAGCAACTGTTTACTAACCAGTTTGCCATATCAACTTAAAAGATGATGAAATGTCAATGTTATGTTTACAACTTGTTTCTACTGCCTCAAAGTGGTCAAAACACCAAAATCAGTTACTGCAGGGTTAAGGAGAAGCAATTTAGCAGCTGAAGCCTACAAGAACTGTAAGTGTGTTTGATTCGTGTCTTTTTTAAGTTTAGTGCAGTGTTATTTTTGTTAGAGACCACCGGTGTTTTTGGTGACGTGGCTTTATTGCATAATAGGATTTAGTATCGATTGGTCTCGTGGTTGTTTCCGGGTCACGGGAGGCGTGGCCCATCGCCAGCGTTTCTATTTAACACATTTCTATTTTCTATTTAATGAGTTTGGCTAAATCTTTAGGAGAAGCAATTTAGCAGCTGAAGCCTACAAGAACTGTAAGCAGTGTTTCCACAGTTACTTTGAAAAAGTAATCTAATTACTGATTACTGATTACTCCTTTAAAAAGTAACTTACTTACTTTACAGATTACTTGATTTTAAAAGTAACTTAGTGAGATTACAAGTTACTTTATTAGTTACATTCAGCCTCTGCCGTCAAACCCCCCGCCCCCTCAACATAACAATGCCAGCTGGTTTTGCCAACACTCACTCTATTGGAAATGCATTTTTAACTGTAATGTCAACAATGTGTCTCCAAACATTTTAAGATGAACTTAAAAACTATTTCCTGAAAAATGTCAAATAAAATAATGCCAGTCTTTCTTGAATTCACTTAACATAAATCCTTGTTTTTAAATCCTTTACACCACCTGGTGGGACTCACTCTGTAAGTGTGACCTTGCAGCGCTGCGACTCCAAATGTTTCTTTACATTTGACATGGTGTTTTTGTTACTACAACGAACCTTAATATTGCCATCTTCAGCTGACACAAACTCAAAATAGCGTCTGTATTTCCAGCTAGAAAACGCCCATCTCTCTCCTCCCTCCGTCGTTGTTTCCGTTTGTGTCGCTGCGTGATGTGTGCTATTACACGTGACGTCAACTGTCCTCATGCTGAAAACGTGACTTGCCGCAAACGTGACTTTACTCCCTGAGATGCGAGAAGAAAGCAAAAATATGTTTTAATTAAGGAAAATGAACAAAATAGTAACGCACAGTGGCTTGGTTAAGTAACTTTAATCTGATTACTGGTTTTGTTATAGTAACGCGTTAGATTACTCGTTACTGAAAAAAGGCGTCTGACTGTAAGTCTGTTTGATTTGTGTCTTTTTAAAGCTTAGTGCAGTGTTATTTTTGTTAGAGGCTGCGTAATAGGATTTAGTATCGATTGGTCTCGTGGTTTTTTCCAGGTCACGGGAGGCGTGGCCTGCTGAATTCAATCGCTGAAATTAGACGAGTATTTAAGTGTGTATAATCACCGCAGCAGCAGTCGCGGTGGCCCTCATCGAGTGAAGACCAAACAGAGTAAAGACCATCGACTCTACCTGGGCGGCTGTGGCTTGGTGGCAGAGCGGTCGCCTGCCAATAGGAAGGTGGGTGGTTCGATCCCCCAGCCATGCGTCGAAGTATCCTCGAGCAAGATACTGAACCCCAAAGTGCTCCCGAAGCTGCGCCTTCAGTTTGTGAATGTTCTCATATGTAAGTCTCTTTGGATAAAAGCGTCTGCTAAATGTAAATGTACCTGCACATGACTCCACTGAGCAGGGAATCAACCACAGGGCACTTGACTGTTGCACTTTCTTGGACTATTTGTTTGCACTTCTTTTGATCCCTTATTGCTATTAATTTTGTCTTACATTTTTCCTACTGCTCTTATACAATGTGTTTTCAAATCCCTACTGTCATTACAACACAAAAATCTTCTGTTTCATGCCAAAGGCAACGCTATGTTCATAATCTGCATGTTGTACCACTGTCCAGAACTGCCCCTTTTAATTTCCCAATAGGCTTTTGGAACTGCCAGTCTGCTGTGAACAAAGCTGATTTCATCACGGCTTTCGTTAATCATTCTGGTCTTTCAATTGTAGCACTTACAGAAACGTGGATCAAACCTGAGGATTCTGCCACTCCTGCAGCCCTCTCCTATAATCACACTTTCTCCCACAGGCCTCGCATCGCAAGAAGGGGTGGTGGAACCAGCCTGCTTATCCCTAATGACTGGAAGTTCAAACAGCAAACATCCTTGTGTGACAACAGCTCCTTTGAGTTTAATGCTGTTCCTATCACCCACCCAAAGTGTCACTTTGTAGTCATCTATCACCCCCCAGGTCAGCTTGGACATTTCTTGGAGGAGTTGGATGTGCTCCTTTCATCCTTCCCTGAAGATGGCACTCGGGGACTTCAACATCCACCTTGGAAAGCCACAGGCTGCAGACTTCATCAACCTGGCTGCATCATTTGACCTCGAGCGGGTTTCCACATCAGCAAACCTCAAGTCTGGTAATCAACTACATCTTATCTACACATGGTACTGCTCCGCTCATCATGCTCAGGTCACCCCACTGCACATGTCAGATCATTTCTTCGTCACTCTCGACCTCGACCTGACTCCTCCAGACGCTGCAAGTGTTTTACCGCTGGTCACTTTTCGACGCAACCTGCGTACGCTCGCTGCCTCCCGCTTTTCCTCTGCTGTCTCCTCGGCACTTCCTCCCTCTGAGGAGCTCTCTCTCTTGAACACCAACAGCGCCACTGACACTCTGTGTTCCACACTCACATCCTGCTTGGACAACTTCTGCCCTCTCACATCTAGACCAGCCCACACATCCTCATCTGCCCCCTGGTTATCTGATGTTCTACGCGAGCATCGCGCCAGCCTCCGGTCAGCTGAGAGAAAATGGCGTAAATCAAAAGATCCCGCTGACCTCTGTCTCTACCAGTCTCTCCTCTCTAATTTCCCAGCTGATGTCACCTCTGCAAAAACGGACTACTACCGCTCAAAGATCAACAACTCATTCATTCATTCTAACCACCCTACCACTTGCCGGCTGGATCCCATCCCCACCCATCTCCTTCAGGCCATCTCTCCGTCTGTTGTCCCTGCTCTGACCCACATCATCAACTCATCTCTCACCACTGGGTCGTTCCCCACAGCTTTCAAATAAGCCCGCGTCACACCGCTGCTGAAGAAAGCCACTCTCAATCCGACAATATTAGAAAACTACAGACCGGTTTCCCTCCTTTCCTTTATTGCCAAAGCTCTGGAGTGAGTTGTGTTCAACCAGCTCTCTCCCTTTCTCACACAGAACAATCTCCTGGACCGCAACCAGTCTGGTTTCAAGAGCGGCCATTCCACAGAGACCGCGCTGCTCTCAGTTGTTGAAGCCCTGAGACTGGCAAAAGGCGACATCCAAGTCATCTATACTTATCTTTCTGGACCTGTCTGCGGCCTTTGACACAGTTAATCACCACATCCTCCTGTCCTCTCTCTGTGCTACGGGTGTCTGGAATCGCGTTGCAATGGTTCAAATCGTACCTCTCGGATAGGTCATTTAGAGTATGCTGGAGAGACGAGGTCTCTGAGTCCCAACATCTCAATACAGGGGTGCCGCAGGGCTCTGTGCTTGGACCGCTACTCTTCTCCATCTACATGACATCTCTTGGCTCGGTCATTCAGAAGCATGGCTTTTCCTATCACTGCTATGCGGATGACACGCAGCTCCACTTGTCATTTCAACCTGACAATACAACTGGCTTTGCTCGCATCTCGGCATGCCTAAATGTGACATCTCGCTTTGGACGAAGGACCATCACCTGCAGCTGAACTTTGACAAAACGGAAATGCTTGTGATCCTGGCCAACCCAACGATTCACCACAACCTCTCCATTCAACTAGGCTCATCGACCGTCACGCAGTCCAGAACGGCCAGAAATCTAGGGGTGGTAATTGATGATCAGCTAAACTTCAAAAGCCATGTTATCTGAACAGTCTACACAAGTCCTAGTCCAGGCTCTTGTCTTGTCCAAACTGGACTATTGCAATGCGCTGCTTGCTGGACTCCCTGTTTGCACAACCAAACCTCTACAGATGATCCAGAACGCGGCGGCAAGAGTGGTCTTCAATGAACCAAAGAGAGCGCATGTAGTCCCTATCTTCATTAGGTTACACTGGCTCCCTATTGTCGCCCACATCAAGTTCAAAGCGATGCTCCTGGCCTACAAGACCAACACTGGTTCTGCACCATCATATCTTCGCTCGCTAATACAGACCTATGTTCCTGCCAGGTCCCTTGCGCTCTGCAAACGAACAGCGTCTGGTGGTACCATGCCAAAAAGGAACAAAATCCCTCCTGCGCACCTTCTTTGGATCTGTTCCACACTGGTGAAATAATGTGCCTGCTCCTACAAGATCAGCAGATTCTGTAGCCACCTTTAACAAGCACCTGAAAACACATCTCTTCCATCAACACCTATCTGACAATCACTAACTTCTTCTTCCTTTCTATCTCTTCTCATATAAAAAAAAAAACCCTTCCTATCCTTAGCTTTGTATACTGTGCTGGGCTTTAATCAGACTAGTTTTTTGATGCCTTTATGCTTTTTGTTACCTTGTGTTGTTATAATTGCTTCCATTGTCTTCCTCATATGTAAGTCGCTTTGGATAAAAGTGTCTGCTAAATGACTACATGTAAATGTAAATGTAAGGAAAAGTAGCAATAACACAAAGTAAAAACACGTCGTTGACTACGTTTGCAGTCGTACTTCTCAAAACATGTAAACAGATTTTGTGTAAAATCAGACAACACTTCCCTTTTACATAAGAGTTCATTAAGTAAATTATCATCATCTGTTTTCATGATTTTCACATTAAGAAAATTGATTTGCATTTTTTCTGTATTCCAAAGATAGTTTTAGACTCTTCTTCTTATTATTATTATTCAAATATTTGTAAAATTCAAGTACTACATGTTCATCACATTGCATAAAGAATATTAAATCGTCTATGTAACGTCCAGACCTTTTATTTTGTCCAAGTAGGGGTTGGATAGGCTCCAAATGAATTTCTCTGCCCATACTCCTAGAAATAGATTAGCATAGGAGGGTGCATAGGTCACACCCATTGCTGTGCTCTGTGACTGTCTGTACAGCTGTTCCTGGAAGAGAAATACATTTTTCTCCAATGTCTATTTTGTAAGTTCAATAATAAAATCTGTTGAGCGAGCTGGCTCATTTCTCATTTCTAAGAAATTTTGCAGGTCCTGTAAGCCTTCTTTATGATCTATGTTTGTATACAGTGATTCCACATCCATTGTAATCATGTATGCATCTCCTAAGTCTTCGAAAAGATCTGTCAGTCCATGTGTAAACCTTCTCCTCCTTGTAGTCATTTTGGTCCCTTTGAAATTGTGGGACCACTTACACACATCCTAAACTATGTTTTATTCTCAATGCTATCCATGTCAGCTGCCCTAGCACCTTCTTCGTATTCATCCATCATATCCTATTAAAGATCCCTGTGTCTTAGAAAAGCTAACAGTACTCTGACCTGAGCGCTCTCACCCATGCTCAGTTAATCTTTTTAATGTGAATTCCTGCCCCCCTAATTCCCTCAAATTATTCCTCATCATCTCTCTCTGTGTCCATACCCCCTACAACTCAGAACTACGTGCACCACTGTCTGCTCTTCCTGACATCCTTTTGTCTGGTGTTTCTCAACCATCTTCAGCGTTTTGTTTAGTGCACAATGCCCTAACCTTAATCTTGTCAATACTGTTTCCTCTCTCCTGTGTCCACTACCTACCCTAGTAACTTTGACACTTTTTTGAATTTTATATAGATGTCTCCCTTTCTCCTCTCTGTCCCAACTTTCTTACTATAATTTGAGCATATCAACACCTAATCTTGTCTAGTTTTTTCAGCCCATCCGTAGTGCAACCAACACTGCCAACCACTGTGTAAACCCCTAACATATTGGATGTTCTTTGATTGATTCCAATTCCTTTTGCTGGTATTGCCACCACAAATCCTGTCACTCCTGTCTCAGGTTTCTTAGCACCATCCATATAAATCTGTATAAAATCACAATACTCTTTCATTACATGGTAGTTGAAAACACTTATCAAATCAATTTTAGCTTTTTCTTTCCTTTTTACCTCTAACAAATAGCAGTCTATTTCAGGCCAAATAAGCATCCATTGAGCCACCACCGAATAAACTGAAGGGCTTACACTTCCTCAGATCAAACACTCCAAGTTATTTTGCAATGTTATTCCCTACCTGGCCGAAGTTATCCCTCTGATTCCTTCCATGCCCCCAGAACTCCTGCAACCCTGCTTTTGTGGAGAGAGAATCATTGTGTCCCTGCAAATTAGCCTAGTAGTTTGCCATCAGTTGCATCCTTCCAAATTCCAACAGTAATTCTCCCATTTCTACCTGTAGGGCAGGTAGTGGCGATGTTTAAAAAGCCCCACTGCATACTTCAGGCAATGCCTCTGCCTGAAGCACATCCAATTTTCTTGAAAGAGAGCTGGCTACTGATACATAGTGCCATAATCCAACACAGATCTTATTAAGGCCACATACATTCTTTTCAACGATGAGCAACTTGCTCCCCATTCCCTTCCAGTCAGTCATTTCATCACATTTGTTACTTTTTTACATTTTCCTTCTATTCTCCTGATGTGGTTTGCCCTTGTTAACTGTGAATCAAAAAGCTCCCAAAAATTTAAATGTTCCACCCTTTCTAATTATTTCTCAAACATCCTGAGCTGCATCCTTTCCTCAATTCTTTTCCTGATGCAGACTATTTGAATTTTTACTACTGAGAACCTACACCCTCAATCGTAACCCCATTCCAACACCTCATCAATCGCTCCTTGCGCTTTCCTTATTGCGTGGTCCATGTTCCTTCCGTTCCTCCACAGGGCCCCAAACAGTGACCTACCTATATCTACTGGTACCTTTGGGAAGTTGTCATTGATCATAATGATGAAAACTAGGGGGCTTATCAAACTGCCTTGAGGTTCAATGTTTCCAACTGTGTACTGACTTGGCAAGTCTGACCCAATCTGTACTTTGATTTTTCTTCCAAACAGAAAATACTTCATCATCAGTCATTTTCTACCGCTTCTTCCCGTTAGGGGTCGCGGGTGACTGGAGCCTATCCCAGTGGCTTTGGGCCTTAGGCGGGGTACACCCTGGACAGTGGCCAACTCATCGCAGGGCTGACACTTAGACAGACAACCATTCACACTCAGATTCATCCACAGAAAATACTTTACCGAGTAAAAACCTCTCCCACCAGCACCCATCTTGTGTAGCTTAATTAACAATACTTCTTTCCACATCATGTCATATGCTTTTACTATTTCAGTCTCTAGCCTCACTGCATCCATAGTATTCCTTCCTTTCCTAAAACCACACTGATATCTTGCCAGCATTTCTCTCTTCTCAAGCTTATACGATAAGCTTTCTATTATCATCCTTTCCATTATCTTGCATAGATTTGATGTTAGTGCTATTGGCATATAACTTGTGGGTTTAGATGGATCCTTGCAGCAACTGTGATAATGCTCCTTCCCCTAGATGCTTTAACATAACATAGCATACCTGATCCCCCCCCCCTTGAGAGGTTGATCTATTTATTGCTCTCACCATCTCTGGCAAAGAAAATGGTTCAGCAATTATATCATCTGCTTCTTCCCTCCTGCCTAACACACCTGGATGCTGACTCATTGTTCTTTCGCTACTTTTGATACATTTTCTGAACTATGTATTTTTGCGTATGACTTGGCCATGATCTCTGCCATATCCCAATTGGAGCCTGCCTTTTCCTCCTCAGATACCAAAACTGGATATTCCCATTCCCTTCTGTCTCCTCCCATCCTCTTTATCATTCCCCATACCTCTCCCACAGGTTTTTCTTCTTTTTTTGCAAATATTTCTCCAGCTTGCCCTCTTAGCTTGGAGTACTTACAGCCTGACAACACTCTTCTGTCTACCATGGTACCAGTTTTCTATTCTTCCTATTTTTACTCCTGGCCATAATAATTGCTGAGGTTACCTGACTGTTTATTTCTTCTAAATCACCAGAGATGTCAGTCCTTGTCATTGTTTACTCACTCAACCTCTGGAACTTATCCCAAGCTGATTTTCCAAAGACCCACTTTGGGATTCCACCACCTGGTCTCACTTCAATTCTTTCTCCCACTGAACATAAGACTGGGTAATGATCGCTGCCTAGTGTTGTAGCTGTCCAAACTTCTCAGTTACTAACTCCAGCTAAGGGATTTGACACTGATGTTAGATCTAATGCTGGTTCAGTACCTGTTGTTATGTTTACCCTTGTTCTTCTACCATCATTCATACAGCCCAAATCCCTATCATCCATCAAATCCTCAATTACCTTTCCATTTGAGTCTGTATGCGAACCCCCCCCCCCCCCATATGGAATACCTTTTTTGTTGAAAGTAGCAAAACCTCCTCCTCCCCATGATTTCTATCCTTTCTTATCACTGTATATCCATGTACCATAAAGTCTAACGTTGGTTTTAACCAGGTTTCCCGAACACATACTGCTGTCACGGTTCATCGTTGCCAACAGGGAAAAAGAGAACCCACACGCAGACTGCTTCGGTGAAGATAAGTGGAGGATTTATTTTGAGGTTCCAGGTAGGCAGGCAAACCAAGGCAAGTAGGCATTATCCAAACAAACTCAGAAAGGCAGACAGAACCAGCACATGTACGCGGAACTCACACAGAGATAGTGAAACACACAGACTCATACACTCAAGGGAAGGGGAGACAACAAGGCACACTCAGGAAATCAGGGACAGGAAGTAAAACAGACAGACACAGAAGGGAACAGACACATTACAAAATAAAACAGGAAGTCTTAGAACCAAAACCAAAAGCACATACTGAACAGACAATTTCAAAATAAGACAAGAACTTATTACAATAAACTCACTGAACTCAGACAGACTTACAATGACCAGGAACAGACTTATAACCAAAACACTCCACAAAACACCCCATACAACCAAAACCATAACAACTGCATCCGGTTATACAGCCATTTCTTTATTGAAATCTTTCAATTACTGGCCATTGGCCAGTAAGCTCGAGGCATTCCATTGTAATAGAATTACCATAATTAGTATTAACCAATCCATGTTGCTTCCTGGCTTGACTGGTCTGTGAGGTTTTCCCGCACTTCTTCCCAAGTCAGTCCCACTAATCCTAAATGATTAACTGCTGTTGTGAAAACCAGCTGGATTTGATCATTTTTTGACTTAACTTCAGCCGTACTGTTAATCACCCCTGCAACGAATGTTACTAAAACCCTTTTGTCCACATAAATCCTGTCACTTGATCTTTGTTGTAGCTGTCGAACCTCATTGTTTCTTGTTCATTAGTAGCATTGTTCTGTTCTCTTGACACTCTTACTACTTCTGCAAGTGATCCGTCTTTCCATTCGTACTTTTTGGAATTTATTCTCTTGTCTCATAACCCCACACCCGCAATATGCCACATTATGCACTCCTCCACAGCACTTTGGTTGCACCCCTGTTCCAGACATTCCATACTCGTGGTCGCCCCCATAGCTAGCACATCTCCTTTTCTCTTTACAGTTTTTGGCTACACAAAGTCTGCCAGCTAACTTTAAGAAGCAACTAAGGAATTTAGTGCCGAGCTAACTGTAAGGAGAACAAAGAATGGAGCAACCAGCTTCCTCTGATCCCTACAATTGGTAGCCTATATTGCACAGCAAGGACTTTTCCCAGAACCACAATTCTGTCCAGCTGAGCACGTCTACAACAGGCGGATCGCCGGCAAACTCTTTTCCCTCAAAGGACCGGTAACATAATAAATGGGCATAACACAGCATAGCAGAGTACTTAGCTAAGCACAGACTGTGTTACTTCTGTGAATGCATATGTATTGATTTGGTTCATTGAGTTTTATTGTTCTGATGTGTTTTCACTGTTATTTTGGTAGCCAAAGTTAAAGTTAGTGATGTTTTACACAGACAAGAGTTTCTTGCTTGGAACTAACCTCTTTTAACTCGACATTGTTATCCTACACAGTTAACACATACACTTCAATTTGACCTTTTAACAGAGCCACACTGTCGTGGTTTTTGTTCTGTTATTTCCGGTTTTGTTTTGGTAAGGTTTTCCACCTCCGTCGTGTGTAGCTTTGCTTCCTGTCTTTGATTGCTTTAATAGTTTTCACCTGTGTCTATTGGTTTCACCTGTTTCTCCTTGTTGAGACTATTCCTGAGTGTCTCTAACACTCTGACTATCTGTATACCCAGCCTTCACTCTTCATTGCTGACAACCAGCATGCTAGCTCCCAGCTTTCACCCCAGCCTGCCCCCCAGTGACCAGCTGGCACCCCAGTCTGTTAGGCTGGGGTAAGTTAGCCTGCAACCTGCCTATCCAAGCCTTCACTTCTTCCTTAGTTTGTATGGACGGCGATTACGAGCAAGAGTAACGGAACATACATAACATTTATTTTTAACAATAACGTGTCAACTTTAGCCTCGGCATGTTGCTACCCTCCTAGCATCAATGCTGCTGATAAACGATCACACTGCCGTTAAATAAAAATGTATTAAGTGTTGGTGTAAGAAGCAGAAGTGAAAACCGTTCGTCTTGTCGGTCACGGTAACCCAGCACCCAGCCGCCGCAGTAAGCGGTGCTTACTTCTAGCCCAGCAACGAGTTGGTGCTACTGAAGAACCACTTTTGTTGGCTCCGAGCTGCTGCCTCGGCTGTGGGAACACAAAGAACCGATTAGAAACTTGGCTCTGACTCCGAACCAGCACCAGCTCCGCCTCGGTGGAAAAGGGGTATCTGTGCTGCAGCAGCCTCATAAACTTGCTGAGCTGCCGCGGTCACCTGTTCTGGTGCTACTGCTTTCACCAGCTCCATTCTGGATCTTTAGCAGCCTCCTGATCCACCTGACCTACCACCACCTGGGTTCCTGGCATCATGGCTTCCAGCGGCTCCCCTACCAGTCTCTGTCCCCAGCTCTGCTTTCCTGTCGCCGGCCTCACGCCCTGCTGCCCTGTCGCTGGCTCAGTTCTCCAGTGGTTGGACCCCAGTCCTGATCTCCAGCCACGTTGCCAGTCTCTGGAGTGTTTCTGCTTCCGCTGCCGACCTCCAGAGGGGTCGGCCTCTGGCCTCTGGCCTCCAGATGGTTTCTGTCATTTTGCCTTCGTCACCGCCTTCCAGAGCCGCTCTATGTGTCTGGTCATCCTCCGGGCCTGCTCTGCCTGAGGTTTTTTGCCCCACAAAGTCCAGCCCTCGGGGTGTCTGCCTGAGGTCTTCTGCGCCGCACCTTCCCAGTCCCCTGGCCACGTGGCTCAGCTAACATTTTGAATTAGATTTTTGTTAGTGATGGCATGTCGGCCATTTTGAATAAAAGCAGCCATTTTGGATCACCTCACCCACACACCTGTATAAACTGCATCTATATTTAGACTTCATATTGTCTTTGGCTTGTAGTATATTTTTAACAAATGTTCCACAACAGTGACTATGCTACCAACCTTTCCTATGTTGACCTCCAAATCAAATTAAAACCTACTAGTGTTAATTACTAATGGTAATTTTGGTTGTAGTAATTTAATCATTATGTTTCAAATTAATAGTTTAGAGTATTTTGAGACTAGAACAATTAATTGATCATCATTTTCTCCTCTCTGAGGGGGCACCACACAAGAACTTACTTAAAGTTATTGGTATTATCTTTGATAATTTAATTGATTGCACCTACACAATTTGGTGCCCCTTTAACCATTGTAATTCCCAACACACACACACACACACACACAGAGGACCCAGCGTCACAGACAGGCAGAACAGCGCAGTAAATCGTCCACTTCCCCACCACCTAACAATGCGGATTTCAGCCTCACGACAATGGGTAATGGCAGAGGAAACTATATTTGTTTGGATCAAAATGAAGGATTTTGTCCTTCAAAATCTCCGTGCTGAATGTGAAGCATGCCTGAATAATGTAAGACAAAAACTTTTAATGGGAGCCACGTAACCAATAAGAATTTATTGTCACAAGCACAATTTGTTACACAAAAATAATGGGTCACGTTTACACAATTCTAGAACTCAATGTACAATTAACAAACTAACTAAATACCAATAGTTAAATATGTACTCACATTGCACACAATATCATTAAAACCTACACAAAAAACATGTACCGTGTGAAAGTAACACGAGTGGACATAAAAATCACATTATTTACAAAAAACATCAATTTGAGATCTTTAGCAAAAGGACTCTGATGTCTGTTCAAGGTTCTCCCGTCCGTCTGTCAGAGACATTATACAATCTATCATGTAAAAGCTCACTCGCTAGAAAGCATTATTCAGTCTCTTAATAGTTGAAAAGATTATAAAGTCAAGTAGCGAGAGCTGAAGAACACCAAATACACTAGTAAATACTGCACTTTGCTTGGACGGTATGGCAGTTTTTCCCTTTTTAAAGCAGGCTGGTGAGATTAGCAGTTATCTTCATGAAGTGCACTTTAAGCCTTAGCTTAGCAACTGTTTGCAATGAGTTTTTTTAATTTTTATTTTGTTTCATTTATACATAGAATCATTCTATACTCGCATCAGGTTTTTCTTTAGAGTTCTGGACATCACTACATATACGTTACACAATAAGATTGATGGAGAGAGTGTGGACAGCAGCACGTGGAGATGAGCAGCTTCTCCTCTACTGCTGTTGTTAGGCAGGCTGATGGAGCATGGAGATGGATGTGGGAGCATGTAGTTGGGACTTCCTGGCATGTATATCAATAGTGTAGTCGGCTGATGCTCTCTACAATCACTGCAGGTATTACCAGAGGAGGTGACTGGTCAACTACTGATTTATTGATCCAATTGGTCTTACTGTACTGTGAGTAAGTGATATTTTGTCGGGACAGACACCAGGGGCCAGCAAAAAATGATTCATGAATGGATGTCAACATGACTGCGTTGAACATAAACAGACTTGCTCTTAATTTGGCACTGACAACATCCCCTCATAACACTGAAGCAGCCTCTGTGTCACATTATGGACTGAAACATGAGAGGGACAGTCTACTGACTGGGGACACCAGCAGGTCAAATGACCCAGTGTGTGTTATTGCCACATTGCTGTATGAACTGGGTGACCGTATATTAACTGGTTTGCTAACACCACAACATAAACACATTTTTAAAGGAAAGTGGACTGTCAGTTCACTCATCTTTACAGTATGGGACTGTTGCAACTGTGATGAGACCTACAGCTCTATAGGCACAATGTCAACATTCACCCACCAATTTACAGCAAGCTCTTTCAGTTGTCCAGAAGCATTTGCTAAAACAAAATCATATCAAAACGTCTGCATGAAACAACTTGTAAAGGAACAGACAAGGTGCTGGCAGAGTCAATCTGGGCTGGTCTTTAAGCCTACGTTGTGTCAACCCTGTTAGGGACTAATACTATAAGTGTCATCTTCTGTTATGAATTGGTTGTACATAAATAAAATTTAATTGAATAGCATATGTGCAATTGGCACAGTGATACATTTTGCTGAATAAAACCGCTGACAAAAATGATGTAATGTGGACGTAGACGTTTGAACACTAAGTTTTGCTTTGCCAAACCTGAAAGACAGGAAGTGTAAAATCTTAGATATTAGCAATGATACTAGCCTCAAATCACAAATACAGCTATAATCACCTGACTGACCTCCCCTGGTCATGCTAATGCTGACTCCAGAGAGCTTAATAATGACTCCACCAGTTGTTCAAATAGCTTGAGACACGAGCTGATACAGGCTGACTGATGTTCCTTCCATCTGACAGCAGGCTTCCTCTCTGCAGCGGTGAGGTATGTGTGCCTTCACAGATACATACTGCAGGCCTTGGAGCCCAGACATTAGTGGGCTGTGTGTTTGTATGTGTGCAAATGATAAGTGCACCCAGGCATTCACCGTGCGGAACGTCAGCTGTGTGATGGTGGTCCAGCAGTATCGAAAAATGAGACATGAGAGATGAATGCAAACGTCAGTCCAGGTCTGAGAGGGAGAGTGGAAGGTATTACTCAGAGAAGGGTGGGAACATGCCGAGGTCAGCGAAGTCCTCGATGTTGTAGTTGGCTGTTCCCTGGGTGGGATCTCCAGCCATGGGTAACATGTCCTGCAGAGAAACAGGGGGTGGGGGGGGGTCCAAGGTCAGGGGTGTGCTGAGGACACACAGCTTTTATCAGACATACCACGTATCTGTATACACTGGTCAACAGCCAGCAGCTGTGTGTCTTAGTGTGTGTTTTACCTGGAAGACTTCTGTCTGGCTGGGATTGGGGTGTGTGTGCTGTTCCCCGGCCTGCTGGGAGTGATGCTGGTTCTGCCACTGGGACCAGACCTCACTGGGACGACCCTGGAACTGGGCTCCACTCTGACTGCTCTCCCCCGACACATCTGGAAACACACACACACAGGGTTACACTCACACATGAGACCAGCTCTGGATAAAAAAGAGGTCCCGTTAGCATCTTCAGCGGAGGCAGTACGGTTTGACTGAGTCCATGTCTAGAATTAAATAAATCAAATTTATCCAGAATTTCTTAAATGCAATTTGATCTGATGAGTATACACTAAGACACTGTTTTTTGATAGTTGTTAACACTAATGCTGCAACTGTCATCCTGTGTTCAAACGACGTTTTCTTTATTATGTATCAGCTTCACAATTCAGAACACGCAGCTTTTTCAAACTTAATTCTTAAATTCAGTTCGATAATACAAGGCAGGCCGACCGTCCTTTTTGTAAAACCATTACTATTATTATTCCCCGATGCACAGATATGAGATGGCAACCACTTATTACTAACAGCTTGCCTTCATTTTACATTTTCAAAAACATTTAATTGATGAGGACTAATTGATCTTGTCTGTCATTACATTCTATGTTGCTTTATCCTCCTCCTGTATTCAAGTCAATAACCAATATCAGCCGATTGATTAGTTCCACTGTATGTACTGTTTCACTTTAGTTTTTTTATCTTTCTTGCTCCATCAGAGCTGAAACTGACACAAAATGAATTACCAACAATTTTGATGGCTGATTAATCGTTTAAGTCAATTACAAAGTAACAAAGACAAAAATTAATTGGCTGGAGATATTATCATAAACCGGTTTGGACGGCTGGTCAGACAAAACAAGTGACTAAAAGAACGTCCCCTTGGAAAACTGTAATGGGCATTTTTCACTATTTTTTGTCCTTTTATGGACTAAATGATTAATTGAGTGAATTACAACATAAATAACAAATTCATCCAGATAACTATTTCTAATGGTAACAGTAGTTGCAGTTAACACCTACTCATCACAACAGTTTGAGTTTTCCACTGTGCCATGGTAGGTAGATTACCCTTTAGATATTAGTTTGGATCATACTTTGGTGTGGTCTACTGCTAGGTTTTACAATAATACTAGTTTAAATGTACACAACTGCAACAAACCATCATCTGCACATACATTATGCAGACAGACACTCAAATACTAATAATCTAATATTTCCCAGTAGAATATACGGAAGCGTGATGATATTTGAGATGTTGACGGAGCATTCTGTAAGATTAGGAGATGATGATGAACTTCAACACACTGCACAAGTGGGAGGGGGTTAGTGTTAGAGCAAACTGAGGAGAATATAGATTTATTGATCATTTGACAACACAGGGTTGTAGCCCTGCAGAGCCCTCCGGTCCTGGAGCACATCCCATGCCAGTTTGTGAGGTTTCCGGTCAGGACGCTTTCTATTGCTCCGCTGTAAAAGTTACCAAGAACTTGGCACGAGAATTTTTCTTCCTTATTTTTCCTTGACCAGCGTGGAGATGAGCGAGGACCATGTCAGACTCTTTGTGATACTGTTTCCCAGGAACCTAAAACTGTTCACCTGCTCCACTGATGTAGACAGGGGGGTGTGTGTGTCTTTGCCTCCTTTTTCCTAAAATCAACTATCAGCTCTCTGGTTTTATTGACCTTGAGCAGTAGGTTGTAGGTTGTGCACCGCTCTGCAAGGCTGTTGATTTCCTCCCCGATATGAAGTCTCATCATTTGTAACCGATGATGGTGGTGTCATCGGCAAACTTCGCAACAGAGTTGTCTCCATGTCGGGCCTGCAGTCATGGGTGTACAGCGTGAACAGCAGGGGGCTGAGTACACAGCCCTGGGGGGCTTTGGTGATGAGCACTAGGGTGGAAGTGGTGTGACCACCAATCTGAACTGCCTGGGGTACATGGAAGGTACTCAAGCCCAGAGTGGGAAGTTTTCCAATCTGTTTCATGGGGGAGATCAACAAACAGAATTCTAATGTAGATGTTGTTCTCAAGGTGTGTGAAGACTGATTGGAGGGCAGAGGAGATGGCATCCTTTGTGGATCTGTTAGTTCTGGAAGCAACCTGGTGAGTTTCTCAAAGCACCTTATCAGAATGGGGGTGGGAGCCAAAGGGCAATAGTCATTTAGACTGGACACTGCAGACGTTTTAGGCACAGGGACGAAGGTGGCTGTCTTGAAGCAGGTGGGAACACTCTCCTGTGACAGTGATATGCTAAAAATGTCAGACGTAACATCGACTGGCTGACTGGCAGATGTTCTTAATACCCGGCCAGGGATGTTATCAGGCTCAGCAGCTTTACTCATTTTCACGGAGCAGCTACACGCGCAGCCGTTGCTCTGGTAAAGCAGATGTTTTTCTCCCACATTGGCAGATGCACTAGCAGTTGTTACAGTTAAAACACGACTATTAGATAGATCTCTTTCTGTTAGGGAGGACATTTTGCTTTCACGCTGTGCTGCCTGTAGAAGACCCAGAGGCTGGTTGCCATTGCTCTCTCATGCTTCATAAAACCCACACTACGCCTTAGGTGGATGGAAGTGCCAAGCATTAACTTTGACCCAAAGTTCAAAATATGAAACATTTCATGTAAGCATGTCCGTTGTTACATCATTTCATGTAAGTAGTGACTGTATTACACTTTACTCACCTTTTCCCAGCCAATGTATGAGTCAAAACGTGGCTTAAATCGCTCACTGTAAGAAGTGGTAAAATGGTGTAAATCTAACTGTATGGGAAACACATTAGTTGACTGGAAAGTATACTAGCCCTACAAGTAGAAAGCAGTAACATTACATAATATCAGCAATGAGTGAATCCTCTACCAGTCATTCTGTTAGAATGCTGGGTCAGAAATGGCTGGTTGCTAATGAAAGATGACAAGCACTGATAAAACGATGTTCCTCACACTAATTGAGTGCCAAATGGCTTGGTAGTTAGCGAATAAGTACAAGAACACTGTCGCTGAAGTACCATGCCTGTGTTATAGATGTTAATTATCTGTATGCTTTGAATTCATAACATGCGAGTGCTTTAACAGTAGCCCATCTACCAAACGGCCTGCTGTCATCGTCGAGAAGCGCCATGCGGGCATAGGGTTGGCGATCGTGCATTTTCCAGCGCCAGGCCGAGAAGAATTACTTTATGGGATTTAGAAAAGGTGAATATGGGGGTAGGTACAAAACTACACGTAGTGGATGGGTGGCAAACCAGTTTTGGACCAGAACAGCCCGGTGAAAACTAACTAACTTTGTCCCATACAACCACAAGTCCAGCAGGCTCCTGCTCTGCATCAGGGACAAGCAGTGTGTAAATGGCATCGAGAAGAGTGAGCATATGGCCGGCCTTGTACGGACCCAGTGTGGCATTGTGATGAAGGAACCCGTTTTGAGTGATGGCAGCACAGTGCATTTACAGTACATTTCTGTAGTGCTAAAAGAGTCATTCGATAGTTGCCTACCTGTTCTCATGTCTGAAAGTTCCAACTATGGATGCCACTGTAAATCGACTCTCAGTCCAGCCTCTCTCATGGTCAAACCGTGGTTGATCACATGATCAACCAGCGTTGCCCTAATCTCATCAGAGATGGCTCTCCTTCCTTCTCTTCTTTGCCCTCGTCCTCTTCTTCCTCTTTCTCTACCTCCTGCTCCTCTTGCTCTCTGTCCACTGTTGCCATTCATTGTTCAGAACAGGTACTCTGACCTATTTATAGGCCTATACTACAGTCAAGCAGGGATTGGTTAGTGATCAGTTATGCAATTGGTGTTTGCACATGTGAGAAGTGTGTGTGTGACCTGGTGAATAAGTGTAGCATTTGGATTGGTTGTCTTTGGGAAGGGAAAGCAAGTCACTTCCTGTTAGAGTTTTGTGTTTTAGGTAAAGAACTGTGTGTAGTGTTTTAAAAAAAGTTTTTTATGCAATTAAAAAACTGAGTCAAAGGCTGAGAAATAGCTTATGCTATTTGGTGACTTGGTGTGCAGTTTTGCACTTTGAGTGAGAGGTCTCAAAAATCGTGTGACATGAGAAGATTTTGTGTGTAAGCAGTTGGAAAAAACTGTAATGCTTTCTAGTGGCTGATTGTGAAAACCGATCCGGGTTGTACAGTGTGTGTGTTTGCTAGCGGATCTTGACCACTCCGATATGGCGACAGCGCAGATGCATAGCAACCTCTCCAATATGGTGACTGTGCAAAAGCTTAGTGGCGACATTTACCAGTCAAGATGGTGGTGAACGAAACTGGGCATTTATTCATGTTGTATGGTGTCTAAAGTGGAGCGGTTCAAAACATTTCAGGTATGGCATTAATCTGCAGATGCTCCAGTTCCAGTTGAGACCAAACGTTTCTATGGATGTCAGTTTTTGAGTCATGACAAAGGCCAAAATATGTCCTGCAACAGACTAGGTGAGCCATGTTTTTAGCCTTACCGTTTTTGATCACTTGCAGCCCCTACCAGCATGTGTGGAGGGTCAGGAGTAATCAAAAGCCAATTTCTATAAAGATCAATTTCCTGCCATGCTGGATTCAATTTACACTGCCCTGGCTTATTTGGTTTTTCCATCTCCAGGCAATAAATACTGGGTAGGTAGGAATACAGTCTCCAATCTCATACATACATGAAACATACTTTCTGTTTACATTACTACGGTCCACTTGCAATACTGTACTACAGTAATCATTGAGTACTTTATTGATATGCACTACTACAATACTGTAATGAGAGTAAAATTCTTACACCCCTGCCGCCTCAACATAACAGTGAGAGCTGGTTTTGCCAACACTCCCTTTATTGGAAGTGCATTTTTAACAGTAATGTCAACAATGTGTCTCCAAACATTTTAAGTTGAACTTAAGAACTATCTCCTGAAAAAAATACATGTCTTTATAAAAAATAAAATAATGCCAGTCTTTCTTGAATTCCCTTAACATGAATCCTTGTTTTTACCGAAGTCCAGCTGTTGCTGTTTGGGTGGTGGGGGGGCCTCCTGCTCTCCACCTGGTGGGACTCGCTCTGTAATTTTGACCGTGCAGCGCTGCGACTCCAGATGCTTCTTTACATTTGACGTAGTGTTTCTGTAGCTAGATAACACTTTGTCGCCACAACGAACCTTAATATTGCCATCTTCAGCTGACACAAACTCAAAATAGCGTCTGTATTTCCAGCTAGAAAACGCCCATCTCTCTCCTCCCTCCGTCGTTGTTTCCGTTTGTGTCGCTGCGTGATGTGTGCTATTACACGTGACGTGAACTGTCCTCATGCTGAACACGTGACTTGCCGCATACGTGACTTTACTCCCCGAGATGCGAGAAGAAAGCAAAAATATGTTTTTATTAAGGAAAATGAAAAAAATATTAACGCACGGTGGCTTGGATAGGTAACTTTAATCTGATTGCTGGTTTTGAAATAGATTACTCGTTAGATTACTCGTTACTGAAAAAAGGGGTCGGATTAGAGTAACGCGTTACAATGTACAATGTATCCAAATGTTTGGAGATACATTGTTACTAAGTAACGCGTTACCGGCATCACTGACTGTGAACTTGCTTAAGTTTGTTTGTACTCTCTGCCCAGCCTCGCACATTGTTAGACCATGGTGCCCCGAACCTCATTGGCCATTATGGCTATCTCTTGTTCTTCCTTGTCCTCCTCGTCTTACTCTCACTCCACTTGCTATGCTTCTCTCTCCTATGTTGGCATCCATTGTTCCAAAACAGAAGAGCTCACCTGTGGTCCTTTTAGTGCTAAAGCTCTGATTGCTAATTGAACTATTGTGCACAACATGTGTTTGCCCATGTGAGGAGTCAGAGTGGATAGCATGCAATTTAAGTTTAGGCTTTTGAATGGCAGTGTGTTCAATGCGAACACAAGAGATTTTATTCATGAAGATTGTGCCATATGTAGAGAATTGTGTGTAGTGTTTCGAACTGTAATCTGAGTATAAGGCAAATGTGCTTGTATTTTAGCAGAACTGGTTCAGGGGGTCGATACATGACTCAAAGGTTGTGGTCATTGTGTCTCAAGTTCCAGTGTTAGTGTGTAAACAACTGAGAAAAACTAATAGTTTTGAACCCCACAATTCAGTATTTGGATAGAGTAACCTGTGAAAAATAAGGTTTGCCAAATCTTTTGCCAAGTATCTACACCTGTTATTTCGATGTGCCAGATACATATTTAATCAACATTGCATACCTTCTGCTGCAATGCTAATATAGGAATCAGATTGGCCTCTGTGTTGGCAGATACCCAATATTAAAAGACGTGGATCCAGATCAGGGCCAAATAAAAACTAAATCAGGACATCTCTTGAGGAAATGTTGCATTTGCCTCATCATTAAGTTAAAACAGGAGCAGATCAGAAAAATGAGGCTTTCTTAAAATCAATTATTCTAATAAAAACAGGGACAATTAGGAATTAAGGCCTGTCTCTAATAGGCCTGATTCTCTCTGTAGTTAAAAGTAAAAAAATACCCAACCACTATCTGAGAATGTATGGTAGTTGGAATGTACATAAAAAGTAGCAGTATGAGCTTGATGACTCTCTTCTTGCAACAGATACACACACTTCGACATGAATATACAGCCATGCACACTAGAGCCCGACCACTTTATCAGTTGGCCAATATTGGCCAATCGCAGATATTTCGGTACCAAACTTTCCCCCTTGATAAAGCTTATAGTTAGGGCTGGCTCAGGTGAGTCCTGAACATCCCTTAGTTATGCTGCTATAAGCCTAGACTGTCGGGGGACTTCCCAGGATGCACCTCTCTCTCCTCCTTTCCATCCGCAGGCATTCTCATCCCATAAATGCATGTTACTAACTCGACTTCTTCACTCTCCTGTAGTTTTTGGCTTTCTCGTGTCTCAGTTCTCACTTACGCTCTCTTACGTACTTCTTTCTTAGTGTCACTTTCAGCAGGTATTTCAGTGTCCGGAGGTGTATCTGGATCGGTGACTATGGCGACCTGCTGGGGCTGTGCTGCTGTGTCTATGGTGCAGGGGACGAGTGGCTCGGGTCCTGCTCGTTGGGCTCCACCTGGAGCTGCTCGGCTGTCCGTCTGGAACCATCATCCTCCCTTATGTTTTACCACCTAAACATTTCTAAATTAACAATATATATATATACAACAATTTGCCATCATGGCTGTATATGTTATAGTTTTGATGCTATGAATCTATTCCGTACTTACGACATCTATTGCATGTCTGTCCGTCCTGGGAGAGGGATCCCTCCTCTGTTGCTCTTCCTGAGGTTTCTAACATTTTTTTCCCCTGTTAAAAGGGTTTTTTTTGGGTAGTTGTTCCTTAATCGAATCGAGGGTCTAAGGACAGAGGGTGTCGTATATTACAGATTGTGAAGCCCTTTGAGGCAAATGTGATTTGTGATACTGGGCTATATAAATAAAATTGAATTGAATTGAATTGAATTGAATGACGCGAATAAATGGCGCTATTCGCGTTAAGTTGGACGCTTGAGCATTTTGAGTTTACTCGCTTCACTCGCGTGAAATCCGCTCCATTCGCATGTACACTTCTACACACCAGACGCAAATTCGCGTCATGGGAGGGGCTTAGCGGTGAACTGGTCCCATTGAGTAAATAACGTTTTTTTCAAATTACCAGATTGTCCGACCTCCTCACTCATTTTTGTCCAAAGGTTTCCTGTTTCTATAATGATACGAGGACGTATCGTACAGCTCCGAGTATCCACATCCAGACACAATTTTTTATCCTCTCTCTCGTTCTCTCTCTCTGGTTTTTATTACGGGTCCAACCAACTTGTTTAGGTGCACGCCGCCACCTACTGTACTGGGGTCTGCAACTATTATTTTAGCCTCCATTGTTGTTTGGATTTCTGCCTCGCTCCTAATCACGTCACTACTCGAGCAAACCCCTGATTGGTTAACGAGGTGCAAATATCCGCCAAAGTTCAGATTTTTCAACTCGCGCGTCAAACGCTCACTTCGCGTCATTTGCGCTGCGCTACACGCGCGAATCGCGTCATTCGCGCCGCGCCAATCGCGCCATTCACGCCGCAAAATGTCAATTCGCGTCTTTGCATTGACTTAACATGTAAATCACTTGCGCGAATGAAGCGATTCGCGTGCTGTGTGAACACACCTTAATACAACCCTGTCCCTGATAACGGTCACGTCACTCGTTCTTATCACAACCGTTTGATAGGTTAGCGATGTAGCTAGCCAGCTATAGTTTGTCAGTGAGTAGCAGATTAAGAGGTAAGATGGCATTTTTTGATAAGCAAGTAAAGGGTTTCCGATTGGAGTTCAATCCATTGAAATAATGGTTCAGAATCGGAACAAAGCTGTAGCACAAATCTCATAGCTTGACAGCGTAGATAATACGTGGTTAAGGAGAGAGCAGTGGTGGAATGTAACTAAGTACATTTAGTACTATACTTTAATACAATTTAGATATACTTGAGTATTTCCATGGCATTTTCTGCTACTTCCGCAATTGACTGATATTGAACAGTGCTGATGTTTATTTAGCTTTATTTCATTTTTATTTTATCAGTGTTCATTTCTACAATGTAAAATGTTAACATTGTTAACACAGTTATTTGTTTAAGAAAGCAGCCTTCTGAGTACCTTTTGCATAGGCATCGGTACACAATCCACATAAAAAGGTCTATTTACATTCCAGCTCAAAAATTCAATATATCGGCTGTTTTGAGTGCCTACTGAGTATATCACAGCACACCAGATTGATAATCTGTCTGCCTCCCCCTGCAGACAAACATCCTTGCCGTTTTATAATAATAAACAAAATGCTCATCTCATATCCACGCAGACACAAGCAAGAGGCTGAGCCACTGAACCTAATTCAACTTCTGGGGGATTAAAAAACGAATGCCTTCAAGAGTAATGTGTAGTAAGACAAAGAGCGTGAGATGAAGTGTTGGAGTGTGTGTAGGAGGTTATAAATGAATGTGTCCTGGGGATAAAGCAGATGCTGAGTTTCTAAGGTCGACCTGCACCATTAAATGCACTGTTAGACAGTATGGTATGATATGTAGCCTAACACAAACACTTACACTCACAGGGAAAGATTAGTCTTCAACAACATATCTTTAAATGCGTGTGTAACAAGTTTATATGAAGTAGAGGTGCATGAGTACATGGTGTACTTATTCTGTATGTAAAATTTACCTGAGTAACAAATCCCTAAGGCATTGGTGTCAAACTCAGTGTAATTATATTTGGCCCGTGAGGCAATACCAAATTACTAGAGAGTGTATTTGAGTTTGACACCCCTGCCCTAAGGAGTCAGGAGTGTGCCACCAAACTAATTACAGACATGGTTACTAAAATATAATCAGATTTTAGTTGATTATCTAAATCAAATAATGACATGTTGCCATTTATAGTTTTTATTTTGTCATAGTTTAGTGGTGCACTGCCATAAAGGTGGGAAACCTGTGAGAGACATACTTTTTAAATCTGTGGTCAAAATGGTCAAACAACTTTTTGCTCTTGCTTTTGCCCGGCCCCCTCCCATTCAGACAGATTTCCACCGGTCCTGGATCTTGTCGGGCCAATCACAACCGTTCATCTAATATGGAGCGGGTTTGATGCAACGAGGGACAGGAGGAGTCACCGGTCCAGATTTGAAAAGTCACACGCCACATGTTTCCAGGACAACGGACCAGGCTCGCGAAAATGACCAAAGTGTCAAACTAAGCAGTGCTGATCAAATATGAATCAAGATTCTGTTACTGCATTGCCTACTTCCGCCTCAAATGTTTTTCAAAAGCTCATTTCAGCATAATGATTGGCTGTAATTTGAGCCAGTTTATGCTTGAAAACGGACCAAGCACAGCCACAACTTGCATGTGTCGCTCAGTCGTTTTGTTGCTCTGATTGGTTGTAGGTCTATCCAATTGCCTCCAGAGGCATTCTGGTCTGCCCCAGTTGATAACGCCCCTTGGAAATCGAAAATGAACTGAGAAGTTCCAGACTAATACGCATTTGCAAATAAGTTTGGTGATGCCAGGCTTGGCCAAACTCCAAAGTCACTAATATGCTCTTATCTTTTCGTTCAACCCAGCTTGCCTAAACGACCACGTCACGGCTTTCTGTTACAATTCTGTTGCCTCTAATCCCAAGCTGAGATACCCAAGTGATGGCACTTGAGTAACTGACAATATGAATTTATTTAATGAACACTGCATTTCAGTTGGCCCCTAATATTCCTTGTCCAAAAAAATGCGTTCATGTGTTGTTGTTAAGACTGAAAATATAAATTCCCTAATCAGAAGTCAGTTTGTGAACACAACGCAGGCTTGCAGCTGATTTTCAACAGTGTGATGTGAGAGTCTCCCAGCAGCACATGAACTCCCATTTGAATGCCCACAGCTTGGAATCGACCACACCAAATACATTCTGAAGCCACTGTCAAATACTGCTATAGGGTTTCTAAGCAGGCAGGGTTTGAAGTGGAATTTAATGATGCTCAGCATTTAACTACTTTGTGAGAATACTCCAGGATGCAGACAACTCAATGCAGGCAATCTGACACAACTATGTGGAAAAATAACTTTTTTTTCCTAAATAGTGTTCAGAAGCACTTATCAGATGCAACCTTGCTGTGTTATTCACGGCACTCCTGAAAAGGCTGTTAACGCAGTATGAGGTGAGAAAAAAGCTTTGAAAGCTATACAGAATTATGTATATTAATGGTGGATGGAACCGTTCATGAGTGACTTTGGCTCTGTCTGCTTCACTTCCCCCATCGATGTAATTACCTCTGTACCAAGAAGAAAATAAGCCAGTGAGGCTAGAAAGCAAGGAAATGGCTTACCTAATTGAATTGAATACATGGCGACTTTAAACTGGTGCCTGTTAAGGTCTGACAACACCAACAATCTTTCCTTTCTTCTCCCTTTGGCAAGGTGTAATGGGTATTCATTATATTTAAATACACACAGGGTTTCTGCAGGCTTCAACAAGTTAAATTGAAGACGTTAAGACCTTTTAAAAGACCATTATGAATGCAATTTAAGACCAAATTCAAGTCCAAACTGGCCAAAAAAAGTGCAGTCTGGAGGTTGCTTACCGAAGTTGCAGGAGTTAAAGTTGTTAGGGCAGACTAGAGTGGGTCGCACTGGGGCCGGACTTTGCTGAGGCTCCCTCTAATGTCTTTACACCCGAAGTTCCTAATCTGAAGGTTTTTCTTGTGCACGGAGCAGCAGGCTTCAAACACGTTATTTTCAACCAAGCGCTAAACGCGGTGTTCTCGAGCCAGATCTCGCTGACCTTATACTTACCCATATTAGATGAAAGCATCGTTAACAGAAACAATTCATTATTAGTTGTTCTAGAATCAGCTATTTTTTTGAATGAGAGGAGATGCCACACTAGCCCACACACACACCACATCGCGACACACTTGCTGGGTGTGCGCCAATGAATTCTGAGCAGGCTGCACAGTTTGCATTAGTGGCGATTGGTTCCATGTTGGTTTCGTTTTGTAGTGATCAATACAATTGTTTCCAAAAAATGCATTTAAAAGTTAGACTGAGCTTAATGCAACTTTATAAAAGTAACATTAACTTCATAATCCAATACATTTTTAAGAGCTGTCAAAATCATATTCAAGACATTTAAGACGTTCCAATTATTGGATTTTAGACTTTTAACGATCAGCAAAAACCCTGATAAACAATACGATTCATTGTACTGGCATGCTTAAACAGCTAATGTTAAAGGATCTTCCTGAGCTCAGCAGCACACTAAGGTGTTGATGCAGGAGATTTAATCACTGGGGCATATCTTTGGCATCTGATACTTTTTGACTTCAAAAAAGTCGACAACCTGCCAACACCAGTGCAACTACATATCTACGTTACTGGAAGAGCAGTAATGAGCAGTAATGGTGCCTTCACATGGACAGCAGGAGTGGAAACGTGTTGGATACTTCAGAGAACACAAGTTCTGAACATACAATGACATTTTTAAAATGGTGAAGCTCATGGAAGCCCATATTTGTAGTCTACTCTCCTTTCCACATGATGTCACACTTTACAGTTGCAAGAGGTCATGGAAGATGATGGTCAAACTACAACACAGACATCCCAGCATACAGACTTTTACTTGTGACAATGTCTCAGGTTGTTGCTGTGATGTCATCAGAGGGAAAACTAATTTTATATTCCACACAATATGTTAAATAAATTCCCTGGCAATATATTCTCTGATTACAATGCAAAAAATCATGGATCAGAAGTTTGTTGATGTATAGTCATGAGAGTTTAATAACTGCCTGTGGAGGTCAGACAGAAGTGGAATTTAATATTATATGTTTCTTGTTTTTTTCGTTTTCTCAGTTAGGCTTTAGAAAAAGCTGAGGATCTGGCTGACTTTATCATTTGCAAGTATATTACCTGTCGAGAAGAAGCACTGCAACCTCCATCATGTTTTCTTCCTTTAGTAGTTTCCACAATGCAAACGCTGCTGCAAGAATATTCACCCGTCTTGAAACAATTGCACCTCTCTACCCTTTGATTTATTTGCAGGTACAGTATATGCTGTGGGAAATGTCGAAATATGGTTCTTTATATTGATTTCAATGTTATTGCAAAGCCCTACCTAAGGCAACCTGTGCTGCAGGTGTGCTTCTATCACACATTGTTCCTCACTTATTATGTTCAAAAGCCTATGTTTGCAGACAGAAAGACACAGAAACACAGAGACGTCCACAATAAATGAATGTCCTTCACCCCGTACCATACAGGCGGGACTTTAAAATTGATATCCCAGTAAGAAATGAGGATAAAAAATGAAGATGAGGGCTCACCAAAAGCTGTGCTGCGGTTTGTCAGGCCCGAGTAGGCGTTGCCGCTGGGGGAGGACGTGGCTGGGGACGACAGGGGACTGTAGGAGGCCGGGTCAGTCTGGTAGCTGTGACCAGAACCAATACCAAATGGACTGGACTGGGCTTTACTGGACTGGAAAGAACAGATACTGGTTAGTGACCTGTACTTTACACATTCGCAAATAACGTTTGTAAGATTGGCCTGTGCAATATTTAGTCTTCTATTTACTCAAACTTGGGCACCTTCTTTGATTCAGCGCAATACAGATGTAATTGTAAATCATGTTTTGTCCCTTCTTTTAAATAACTTGTTGCTGTTCTGTTGCCTGTACTAATATTGACTTTGTTGTATCGAGGCGTTTTTCTGCCAGGGGGTCTGCAGATGGAAACTAGCCTAAGGCTATAATCTGGCATATTTACATTTGTTTTAATGTTCATTAATATGCATTGTCCCCTTTTTTCTTAAATAAATAAAATAAATATACAGCATATCAGGGTTGTAACTATACTGTATTGTCAGCTCAAAGTTCAGCATAATGCAAGGTACAGGGTTTACAGCTCAGTGCACGTGAAGTTTTCTGAAAACAAACTATCATTACTTATTGATGACGACCTTAGACAGGAAATGTACAAACACTGTATCTTCAAGTTGAAAAGTTCTTTGTAATTAAGTTAAATGAGTTAGTATCCATCTTTATACACATGATAAATTATCTGACACTGTGACATTAACATTATTTCCATGATTTGGCCAAATGCTGTTTGATGAATGGGCTCTGCCAATGAGCTTGATCCAGCTACTCTATTCATGTAGTATTCATTTCTAACAGGTAGTCAGCAGCAGTAAATGTTTTTTTTGCAAACAATGTAAAAGAATCTTCCAAGTTCAGGTATAAATGTTATCAAGCCCAGTGCAGGTAGCTACATAACTAATCCTGTACGGTGGCCCTGAGGGTCAAAACACAACATTTCAGAAAACAATCAATCACAAAACAAAACATAATTTCAGAAAACACAACGACATTCCAGATTACGGGAAAAGGAGGGACAAGACCTCTTGTTTGTGAGTGAACAGAACCCAAGTCCCTGGCGACACTTCAATGTCATTTCCTGTTCGTGTAGCCTACCCTAGCAAGCCTACTAATGACAGAGGAGATAACATTAAAAATCGCACACAACTTAGTAACAGATTTTAATGGTGACAAAGGACGTGCTGGATCCCATCAAAGATTTAGGTGCCAGTCCAAATCTTTGTTAAAATTGGCTGCACTCCCCTTTTCTTCCACAATTCCTGAGACTGTGACACGCCGTCGACTTCCGTGCAATGTCGAAAGTCCTCAAATCGATATAGCGGGGTTACAGCCCCTGCTCCTCGCTCTTGCACTCCTGATCTCTCAGCGTGAGCAGGGCACGCAGCTCTTTACCTCCCTCCGGTGCGGAGGTGAACGCAGCTCCTGTCGGCCTCCCAGCGACCAGCCGAGCCGAAGCGCCGCTTCTCTCTCTTGCCCTCCTGATCTCTCAGGGCACGCAGCAGCTCCGCTCTCTCGCCTCTCGGCCCAGCGGACCTGCCGCCTCACCGCCGGCCTCTCAGCAACCAGCTGAGCAGAAGCTGCTGGCCTCGAGACAGCTAGCAGAAGGCCCAACGAAAGAGCCTGCCTGCGCCCTGCAGAACCTCTCCTCTCTCACGACGCGAGTTTCCCGCTAAAAGCACCGCCGCAACAAGTAGCGGCAAGCCAGCCACTTTAAGAAGGAACCGACCGTTAGCCGAAGGTAACGACACCGGGAGACCTGCACCTCAACAGCTGCCTTCAGGACAAACCACGAGTTCCTCCCGCCTGGCCATCGGACAGACGCCGGCCGCGGGACAAAGCAGCACCAAAACGGACTGGTAACATCCACCGGCATAACGTAGCATGTTGAGCTAAATACTGGGCTTTGTGTAGCACACATCTGTTTAGTAACTCTGCACATGTGGCCTTACCGATGTGATTTCTTTAAGATTCATCATTGTATCTCTTTTCAATCTGTTCATTAATCTGGTAGCCGTTGTTAAATTGATGTTAGAATGTTGCTATACACAGGGTATTTTGCATGCCACTAACTCCTTTTAACAGGCACTATTAGCCTACAGGTCGCCTTTACCTGCTAGTACACGAACACACCTTTAGCTGGCCTCCAGCAGGGGCCACGCTTGTGCTTACACCACTAGCGAGTCAAGCCTCCTAGGTGGCTTACCACCATTTTTTAATGTCCCTTTGTCTGGCTCCTGCCATCTTGAATTAGCATTCTTTGTTGGCCCACACACACACACACACAGCTTTTGTCTGTAGTTTAGTGCATTTAGTTAGTCCTCACAGTGTGTTTTTACTTTGTTTACCCTTGTAAATAAATTGTGTATAATTATGCTGGTCTCTTTAACGTCTCACAAGAGTGAATAATTTGCCAACCTCTTCTATGTTTGAACTCCGAATCCTATATTTTATATCTCATAATATTTTATGAGACTGAATGAATGAATTGGCTATCTTTTCCCTTTTTATTAAGGGTGGTGCCCCGAGGTCTTTATTAATTTAAAGCATTATTTATGATTATCTTTGATATCCAAATCCTGATAGCCAAATCTAACTGACGGTACTGCCATGTTTAACCCCAACATAATGGTGCCTCCGTGTGAGGCATAGTCACATCAGTAAATATCACTGCAATGCTGTCAAAACATATTAAAACTACATGCAGTCTATATTCAATATAATAAATCTCACCTTTAAACTACATTTAGTTCAGTTTTAGAATCTTAAATTCGTTTCAGCTGCACCACAATCATTCTCACTCAGAAATATTCACATAATCGAATGTTCCATCAGTGCGACCAATTACAACATGAAAAATGATTGTTGTCTTCATACAGATTTGTTTGATTTAAATTGTGATAGAGTAAAGTATGTAAATGTTTCGGTGCAGGGGAAATGCTGACAACCTGACAGCTGCCTTACAGTAATGGCCACACAGTCAGTGTTATAAACGACTATGTATATATGGATTTTATTCAGAGCTGAGAATGAATCCACAATTCATTCAGCCTCGAGCGGAGCTGGTCCCCCTGAGAGACTTCCTGCCCGCCTGGGAAGCTCTACCTGGGGTGTCGCACTGGGTTTGTGCACCGTACAACAGGGTTACAGACTCTAGTTCCGGTCCAGACCCCCGAGATTCTGAGGGATCTTGGAAACCAGGGTGGATCGAACACAAGCACAGGGGACACCTTGAGGATGAGACCTCCGGCTCGAGTCAGAGTCCCTGCGTGGGACCTGACAATGGTACGCGACGGACTGACCGTGGCACCCTTCAAGCTACTGGACGATGCATCAGACAGCTGTCTGGCCTTAAAATTGGCATTTTTGCTGGCCATGACTTCTCTCAAGAGAGTGGAAGATCTGCAGGCCCTGTTGGTGGCCATTGCTTACCTGGAGGTCGTCCTGGGCGCAGTAAGAGCCATCCTGCATCCTAGGCCGGGGTATGTACCTAGGGGACTCACTGAGTACTGCGTTTATCTCATTATTAGACTCGATTGGCTTCTTTCAGTGTGTATATAAACCCACTCACTGTTTTGGCCACACCCTCGACCTTGTTCTGGTATACGGCATTGAAATTGAATGCCGTATACCAAATTTAAGGAAGAAATTCCATCTGAATTTAACTCAATGCTATGTCTTAACATAACAGAGGACTCTTATGCAAATTTCAGTCCGTCCCAAATTGATCATCTTGTTGATAGTGCTGCAGGTTCACTGCGAATGACACTTGATTCTGTTGCTCCTCTTATAAATAAGATAATAAAACAAAAAAGGGTAGCTCCATGGTATCACGCTAAAACCAGCAAATTAAAGCAAACATCGCGAAAACTTGAAACAAAATGGAGTTCCAATTATCTAGGAGAATCTTGTTTAGCCTGGCAAGATAGTCTTAAAATATATAAGAAGGCCCTCCGTAATGCCAGAGCAGCCTACTACTCATCACTAATAGAGGAAAATAAGAACAACCCCAGGTTTCTTTTCAGCACTGTAGCCAGGCTGACAGAGAGCCACAGCTCCATTGAGCCATGTATTCCTGTAGCCCTCAGCAGTAACGACTTCATGAGCTTCTTTAATGATAAAATTTTGACTATTAGAGAGAAAATTAATCACGTCCTGCCCTCAGCTGGTGCCAACCGATCTTCAAGCATAGAGGCGTTGGAGGGAGCTGTGAAACCTGATGTGTACTTGGACTGCTTCTCTCCTGTCGACCTTATTCAACTAACGTCGACAATTTCTTCATCTAAGCCTTCGACCTGTCTCTTAGACCCAATTCCAACTAGGCTGCTTAAAGATGTTCTACCATTAGTTAGTACGTCTTTTGTAGATATGATCAATTTGTCTTTACTGACAGGTTATGTACCACAGTCTTTTAAAGTAGCTGTTATTAAACCTCTCCTTAAAAAGCCCACACTCGATCCAGGGGTTTTAGCCAACTATAGACCTATATCTAACCTTCCCTTTATCTCTAAGATCCTTGAAAAAACTGTTGCTAATCAGTTATGTGACTTTCTAAATAACAATAGTATATTTGAGGATTTCCAGTCAGGTTTTAGAGTGCATCATAGCACAGAAACAGCACTGGTGAAAATTACAAATGACCTTTTAATTGCATCAGACAATGGACTTGTCTCTGTACTTGTCTTGCTAGATCTTAGTGCTGCATTCGATACCATTGAGCATCAAATTCTATTACAGAGACTGGAACATTTAATTGGAATTAAAGCAACCGCGTTAAGCTGGTTTAAATCCTATCTATCAGACCGATCTCAGTTTATGTTTATGTTAACGATGAATCATCCGAGCACACCAAAGTTAGTCACGGAGTTCCGCAAGGTTCTGTGCTTGGACCACTTCTATTTACTTTATATATGCTTCCTTTGGGTAATATTATTAGAAAGCACTCCATAAAGTTTCATTGTTATGCAGATGATACCCAATTATATTTATCGATTAAGCCGGATGAAACTGATCAGTTAGTTAAACTTCAATCATGCCTTAAGGACATAAAAACCTGGATGACCAGAAATTTTCTGATGTTAAACTTGGACAAAACTGAAGTTATTGTACTTGGCCCCGAACGCCTCCGAGACTCGCTGTCCGCAGATATAATTGCTCTAGAGGGCACTCCAGCACCTCTGTGAGGAACCTAGGAGTTATCTTTGATCAGGATCTATCCTTCAACTCCCACATGAAGCAAACTTCAAGGACTGCCTTTTTTCACCTACGTAACATTGCAAAAATCAGGCACTTCAAGTCTCGAAATGATGCAGAAAACTTAATCCATGCATGTGTTACTTCAAGGCTGGATTACGGCAATTCCATATTATCAGGCAGCCCGAAAAAGTCCCTTAAGATTCTCCAGTTGATTCAGAACGCTGCAGCACGTGTACTGACAGGAACTAGGAAAAGAGATCATATTTCTCCAATATTATCTTCTCTGCACTGGCTCCCTGTGAAATCCAGAATAGAATTTAAAATCCTTCTCCTCACCTATAAAGCTCTTAATGGTCAGGCACCGTCGTATCTCACAGAGCTCATAGTGCCTTATTACCCCACTAGAACACTGCGCTCTCAGAATGCAGGGTTTCTTGTGGTTCCTAGAGTCTCCAAAAGTAGAATGGGAGCCAGAGCCTTTAGCTATCAAGCTCCTCTTCTGTGGAATCAGATCCCAGTTCAGGTTCGGGAGGCAGACACCATCTCCACATTTAAGAATAGGCTAAAGACTTTTCTCTTTGATAAAGCTTACAGTTAGGGCTGGCTCAGGAGAGTCCTGAACCGTCCCTTAGTTATGCTGCTATAGGCCTAGACTGTCGGGGGACTTCCCATGATGCACCTCTCTCTCTTCACCTCTGTCCTCCTCTCCATCCGTATGCATTCTCATCCCATAAATGCATGTCACTAACTTGACTTCTTCCCTCTCCCGGAGTTTTGTGCTTTGTCGTCCGTCTCTTCTTTCTTACTGTCACTGTCAGCAGGTATTTCAGTGTCCGGAGATGTATCTGGATTGGTGACTATGGCGACCTGCTGGGGCAGTGCTGCTGTGTCTATGGTGCAGGGGACGAGTGGCTCGGGTCCTGCTCGTTGGGCTCCACCTGGAGCTGCTCGGTTGTCCGTCTGGACCCATCATCTTCCCTTATGTTTTACCACCTAAACATTTCTAACATAATAATATATATATATATACAACAATTTTGCCATCATGGCTGTATAGGTTATAGTTTTGATGCTATGAATCTATTCTGTACTTACGACATCTATTGCATGTCTGTCCGTCCTGGGAGAGACGGAGAGTCTGTTGCTCTTCCTGAGGTTTCTATCATTTTTTCCCCTGTTAAAAGGGTTTTTTTGGGTAGTTTTTCCTTAAGGGTCTAAGGACAGAGGGTGTCGTATGTTACAGATTGTGAAGCCCTTTGAGGCAAATGTGATTTGTAATACTGGGCTGTATAAATAAAATTGAATTGAATTGAACTGAGGTGGCCCGGCCGGTGGTCCTGCAGGCGTTCCATTCTACTTCAGTGCTGGCGGAACGGGATGGAAGGCTACGACTGCTCTGTCCGATCAGAGCGCTCGAGCTTTACGTCCAGAGGACATCTCAGTGGTGCCATTCGGACCAGTTGCTGGTATATTTCGGGCCCCCTCGGGCTGCCCGGCGACCAAACAAACCATTAGCAGGTGGATTGTTGAGGCTATCACTATGGCTTACGAGGTGTGCGGATTGCCTTCAACTCTGTCTATCAGAGCCCACTCCACACGAAGTATGGCATCCTCCAAAGCTTGGTGGTCGGGAAGCCCCCTGTCCGATATATGCGATGCGGCAGGATGGTCCTTGCCTCACACTTTTGTGAGGTTCTATAGCCTAGACCACCCACTTTTGTTGGCTTCACACTCGGACAGGCATCCCTCCAGCATGGCGGAGTTGGGATTGCGTTCCCATAGCGTCAGCTGACGCAGCGTTGCAGTTCCCTTGAAAGGGAACATCTCTGATAGGGAACGAGACACTGCGTCTCGCTGCCATACTTCCTACATGCCTGTGAGCGGCTTGCTTCAGTCGATCAGGACACTGACGACAACAGTGAAGCCGGCTCCCTTTGTAACCTCCGGTTTCACCGGCGTGCTTCACGTGTTGACGTTCAAGATTGGACTGAGATGTTTTCCAGGACATGGAAACCCTGTAGAATGTTAGTTCTTAATGTCTGCTGTGTTTAGAGGTGGTGGAAACATTCGATCCTCTTTTCCCCTCTTGTTATCTGGCTCTAGTTATTGTGATACATTTAGAGGTTACTGAACAACAAAGACTACCTGACAAGTGTACCAGTGTGTGTGAAAGATAAGCACGCTAAGAAACATATGCTTAGTACATTTCCTTAGCAAGATTGGGGAACACGCACACACACATACATACAAAACATATAAATAAGACAAGTCAATCTATTAGTCTGTGATCTGGGGAACAGGAGGAGCAGATAAAATGAGTTTGGCAATCTTGGTAACCAGCCAAATTGCTGACTGTTGATACTGACGGCAATAGTTTAACTTAGAAACACTGTTTTTTGTGTGTGTGTGTGTCTGTGGGTGTGTGTGTGTTACCTGTCCAGAGAAGGGGGGTCTGTTGCCTGACCATGCCACCTGGCCTGGGTTGAGCTGTCTGGAGATCTGAGCAAGATTCTGATTGGATGAGGCTGATGGCTGGATGTCGTTCACTCCGGGGACATGGATCACAGAGGAACTGTGTGCACAAAGACACACAAACAAAAAGAAAAGAAAAGTGAGAAATATGAAGCTCATTCAGGCTTCAATTTTCTCCAGAGAGACACACTAAGGCCTAACCAAATTAGTTATGGATATAAGCTGCTGAGTATTACATGCAGCAACACAGATCACTGACATGTACCTGAAGTTTTTGCCAGAGTGTCCCTGCTGGAAGGGAGAGCTCTGCGAGTAGAGCTGCTGTCCTCCAGCTGTAGAGGAAGGAACCATCATCTTCTTATCACCCGCTAAACACACACAGAGATTAGGGTCAGCATTGATAAAAAGAAATATAAAGCTAAACCACAAGCTGTAAGGACATATGTATGAGGTGTATGCGGATGTCCATGTATTTGTGTTTGTGTGTGTGTGTGTGTGTGTGTGTCGTACAGCCAGAGATGCTGGTGTACATCTCAGCAAAGCGTGGGTCTCTCTCCTGGGAGAACAGGGCCTCTGTCTTGTCGATGCTCTTCCCTGCCTCATGGACGCCACTGCTGACGCTGGCCACAGGCACCTGGTGGTGGGGGTGAGTGTCGGGGGTGGGG
>CM022485.1:34724820-34742955 GCA_011952105.1 Coreoperca whiteheadi | reverse complement strand
GGGGGGATATGAGTTCAAGTTACATATCAGTTGACTGAAAAAAAAAAAAAAAATAAAATAATAATAATAATGATAAAAATCTGCACGCCTACATTAACACAAATACAACAGATGTCTCACTAGCTGGGATCCATTCAAATATTTTTCATGTGAATTAGCAGGGTCAGCTTGCCAAGCAAAAAACATGTCTGTTTGGAACGGGCTGATTGCTTGGCCTCTGCTATTGCTGCTTTCTCGAGAACCACTCATCCAAACAACTTCACATTACACTGCACTTCCAAGCGTCCTCAGAAATACATCTGCCAAGTGTGAAGTCAATCGGATGAACGGTTGTGGACAGACATACGACCAGCTAAAAACAAAAGGCAAAGTAAATATGAACAAAACTAGTTATACAAAAGCAAGTCTAAACAAATGGGTCTTGAGCTGCTTTTAAAAGGTGTCCACAGATTATAAGTCCAATGGGACAGTCCCAAAGTTTAGGAGTTACAACCTCAATAGCACATTCTCCCTTTGTCTTGAGCCTGGAGAGAAGAACAACCAACAAACCCTGATCAGAGGACCTCAGATTCCTAATGGCATTAAATGGCTGCAGTAGCTCTTTAATTTAGGCAGGTGCCTGACCATGCAATGCTCCAAACGCGATTACAAGAATCTTGAACTGGATTCTTAATTTGTTGGAAAGCCAGTGTCAAGATATCAGGATTGGTGGAGGACTTGGTCAGAAGCTTGGCAGCAGCAATTTGGACCACTTGTAAGTGGTTCAGGGATGTTTTGCTAAGACAGGTAAAAAGGAAATTGCAGTAATCAAGTGGGGAGGAAATAAATGCATGTATAATCATCTCCATCTCAGCTATCGACACAACAGGCCTGAGTTTAGCAATGTTTCTCAGCTAGAAGTACAATGCAAACAGCATCGGGCCCAGGACAGAACCTTGGGGAACACCACAAAACAAGAGATTCAATTGATGAGGCATACTTATGAACTGTAACCGAGGAAGTCCTGTCTGACAAGGAAAAGGAGAACCAATCCAAAGCTTATCCAGAGATACCCACCAACCGCTTGAGCCTCTCGACCAATATACGGTGGTCCACAGTATCAAAAGCAGCACTGAGGCCTAATAGTACCAATATAGTAACATTCTCATCCATCACCCTGCATTAACAGACATACTCAGATACTCAGAGAAGAGCTGTATCTGCTGAATGCAACCGACGGAAACCAGACTGAAACATGGCGAAAATGTTGTTGTCATCTAGGACTGCCGTAAGCTGCTTAGCAAACACTTTTTCTAAGACCTTAGCTATAAAAAGTAACTTAGCAATTGGCCTGTAGAAGGGTCCAGATTAGTTTTTTTGAGGAGTGGTTGAACAGCCACCTTTTTGAAATAAGCTGGGACATGACCAGATATCAACGAGTTACTGCATATTTTGAGCACACATGGACCAATGGAACCAATAACATTTTTTACAAAGAAGTAGGTAATAGAATGTAAAGTGGACTATTGGAATGATTTCATTTATCTTACCAAGCAAAGAAGGCGTTTTGTTGCACTCATCAACTGAAGAAATTGGAACAGCAGGTAATGTGAGAGAAATACTGATGGTTTCAAACAGGATTTTGGTTAGAAAAGTATGTAGGTAGCTCAGGCATCCTTAACCATGTTATTAGAATATTTTAAAAGTTGGTTTAAATGCTGGTAGTGAACGTGTAGATGGGTGGATTTCCAAAAACGCTCTATTTTAAGAGAAAAAACTTAAAGGTGGTGCTGAAAAACTGAGAGAGAAGAGGTTTAAGTCCCTTGAGGCTGATGCAGCCAAATGTTTTAAAATAACACATGATTAATTTGGCGCTGTAACTAGTCAATCATCTCAGCTGAGCCCGAGGGCACTGGCAGCAGAGAGGAGACAGAGAGCAGCCCAGCGAGCCGAGTTAGTAAAGGTTCTTCAGCTGAAGCTATAAGTCCAAAGACCACAGGGATAAGATAAGCAAGGTTTGGGTTTTTCATGTTGAGTGAGATTTACAGACTGATATTAATAAAACTAGAAGCACAATCAACATGAACGTTAAAGTCACCAAGAAGCACAAATCTAGATAGCTTGAGAATAGATTATAAATAAATCACTAAATTCGTTTAAAAAAGTAGCTATTAGGGTTGCATGGGCGGTAAATTAAAAGGGATTACTATGTCCAAATTTAATAATTTGTAATTCAAAAGAAGATAAAGACCCATTGCTCAGCAATCGACAAGAAAAGCGGCTTCTGAACACGGCAGCAAGTCCTCCATTGCGGCCTGAGATTCTAGGCAAGCTGATCAAAGTGTAATCCTTTAGGCACAGCTCAATGTTCCATAGTCCATGTTTTGGTCCCAAACAAAAAGACTAACTTCTGGATTATATCATTCAGCACAAAAGTTTTGTTAGTAATGGAGAGAGCATTCTCCAGTGTCAGCCTGAGAGGAACAAAAGCATAATGCCCAGATGTGGAAACATGTTACTAGAGTTAAATTATTTGGGTTTCTGCAATTATTCAGAATTTTCAATGTGGAAAATGATCTGCTAGAAATACAGACTGACAGAAAATCTTTCCATTTTAGTTATATTACGTCCAATTATTTCAACTAAAATTCCATGGATCTTCCTAACCAGCTAAGTGGGGTCTTGAAGTGGCTCCAGAGCAGAGGGTTACCTGGGAAAGATCGTAGGCAGTCAGGCCATCTCTCTGGTGAACCTCCAGTTCTGCCTGCTGCTGCTGCTGTAGCTGCCTGAAAAACACACCATATACACCTTCAGCACCTCAGGCCACACACTGACACATACCGTATGTTACTGAATTGAAGCTACCTTACTTTTAAATTCAATATAATAAGATAACTGATTAACATGATAAATGTTGATAGAACAAGGGTAAGTACTGGGAGGAAAACATCATTTACATTTATGTTCAATCTGTTCACCTAATTTGAATGTGGGATTTTAAAGACATTCCTACGGACAAGCAATGTACAGCAGTATGAGTTCTACTTCAGTTGGAGACATTTGAGGCAGTTTTCAGATGCATTCATCCAGAGTAATTTTCAGAACTGCGGGTTGGTTCATTTGGTCTGGAACATTCAGTGTTCAAAGTCAAAGTCAAAGTATCTTTATTGACCCACAATGGAAAATTAATTTTGCAGCCAGCTCCATATAAGACATACACAATACAGAGATAACACGAACTTCAGTGATCCAGTGAATAAGCTAAGTGTACAATAATTTCAAGAGTGCTAAATGCCATTAAAGTGCTTTACAGCGCAGGGAATAAATGACATACCCATCCTTTCTGTCCTGCAGCCAAGAACTCTATACCGCCGCCCAGAGGGCAAAAGCTCAAACTGCGCTCTAAGAGGATGGTCCTGAGAATGTGCAATGGCACTGGCCTTCCTGTGCACCTGTCTCCTGTACAGGTCTACAGGCTGAGCCTGTCTTACTGGCCATGTTGACCAGACTGCCAAGTCTGTTTTTATTCGCCTGGGAAACGGATCCGAACAAAGCAGCAATTCAAAACATTAAAATCGAATCGATGAAAGCACGATAAAACAAAGTCATCATTTCAGATGAAACGTTAAAAGTGTTCATTTTCCTAAGAAAGTACATTGTACTGTGTTGCACTTTTTTAGTCAAATTATCAATGGCTCAAAACGCAGTTTGTTGTCAACAATGTCTCCGAGGTATTTATATTTCATATTATATTTTGCCACCAGCTCAATGTCCATACCTTTGATGACCGTGGTGGTGGGGGGAGGTGGTGTCCTACGGAAGTCAAGTTCCTGCTGACTTATTAGAAATAAACCAAAAGCTATAAACATTAAGTGACATGGCCTGACACGTAAGTCCTTCATCGGACAGCTTTGGTGATGTCATCCTGTGTCATCAGCGCTACATGACAGCAAGACGAACATCACTTTACTGAAGCTGATGTGTTCATCTTCTTTGGTGTCACTAAGGGCTCCTCAAAACATAGCTAGTTATGAGCATTATCAGTCGAGACTGCAACTAAACCTCATTTGACATGAATAATGCTGGACAGGGAGAAACGGATAATCAAGAGACCTTGTTTTTGGATTATCTGATTATCAACTATGGAACTCATTGCTCATAAATTTTTTTTAAAATGGTTTTTTTTTTCGGGGGGGGGGTTGAACTCCGCCAAGTGCAATATAGTTCCATTAGATTAAAATGAGGCAGACATCTCTACGGCCAATATCTCCAAAACTTGGCAACTCACACCGAAACAATCTAGATGGTTAAATAGCACTACAGGAAAGAAGAAAACCTTTCAGAGTTTGTTTGAAATGTACCAAACAGATTAGATGTGAAAGCACTATTTTGAATAAAGATAAAGGTAGTAGGATGATTGCCTTTTTCTCGCCCTGAAAAAAAGACATTAGTAAATACAACAAAATTGGGCTACTCTTCAGAGTAAATCTGGACAATGTACTATAATTATAAAAGAAAACAATGATTATACAGGCAGAATAGGCCATGCCCCAATGATTCAAGCGGAGCTGAGAGATCCGAATACAGACCAGAACAGAAACCAGCCGACACATACTGCATCACAGAGATATGGCAAAAGCACGAGGCAACAAAGCAAAGTCAAGAGACACCATTAGCGAGGACGGTAATGAGAAGCTGAGAACCTGGGCCAGCAGAGCCGGGTGGTGGAGGGAAGTATCAATCAAACACTGTCTGTACAGCAGCGTGTTGCAGGCAGGAGTGGCGTATAACCTGCAGAATTAGCATAGTATGCCTTATGATGAGAAAAGTGAGTGTGTGTTAATGCAACAAAGGCAATTTACATGAATTGAAAAGTAATTCCTTAAACTGTCTTCATGGGAAACATGGAGGCAATTTATCTGCTCTCCAGGTCAAGAGCAGTTGTTATCAGGTCACAACTTCCTCCACAGACATGCTGCCCTCTGAAGGCTCGGTCACACCACCATTTATGTACAACCTTGTTATCTATATCAACTGATCAGAAAGGAACGGTCTCAATTAATGAAATTGCTTACGACACCGAATATATCTGCATAGCAATTTTGTGCAGGTTTAACACAAAGGTTTAAGTAATTCTATACAATTATTCTCATTTTACCAGAGAAAAAAAGCAAAAATTGTCCTCTAGGTATAAACGTAGCTAGACTGATGGCTAGTATTGGACCTCCATATAAACCAAATGACAGGCAAAAACCCGCAAACACAATTCTTGTCCAGGGCCTTAGGCTATAGATGGTTAGTAGCTGGGCATCCCAATGTGTTCCACAATTGCATTAGATCTATTTGTTAGTCCATCCATCCATTTTGTGCAGTTTATTCCAATAAGCTACATCCCCCTTGAGGATCCAAACGCGTTCCCAGACCAGACAGGTTATGTAAAACCTGTCCGTTCCTGGGTCTGATCTGGGGCCTCCTCCCAGTTGGACGATTACTGGCATTCTGATCTGATACCTGAAAAACCTCGAGTAGTTCCTGTCAATATGAAGGAGCAGCTGCTCTGAACTCCTTCTGGATGTCTGGGCTCCTCACCCTGCTCCTGAAGGACAGCAACACTTGAAAGCAGCGAGAAATCCCTGCTATCGTAGAGTGGGCCGAGATGTGTTGAAGCGTACGAGTGGGGCTAATGGCATACATTTTCAGACACGCTCAAGGTATACATGGTGCTGCACTCGCTTGTTCACATGAAACGTGACAGAAGGAGTGTGAATAAGGATAAAAAAAGAGGGATTGATAGAGATGTTCATACCCTGCCTACTTCCACCCCTCTACACACCTGGCCAACCCCTGCATAAGTTGGGTCTGGTTGTCGGATTGTTGGTTTAAAAAAAAGTCACAAAAATGGTTGGATGTAGCCCGTTGGAAAGGTGTAGGGGGTTTCAGACACTGTTCAACAATCTGACAAGCCCTTTGTTTGAAGCATTCTGAGGCCCTGTATCTGCAGCTAGTATCCACGATCTCATTCTTTTGGTCACGACCCAAAGCTCATGACTATAGTCGTGGGTTGAAAGGTGGATCACCTTGTTAATCGAGAGCTTCGGCTTCATGCTTAGCTCCCTCTTTACCAACGAGGTCCGGTATAACGCCTACAACACTGCCAAAGCTGTACTGATCGACCTGCCAATCTCAACGTGCACTGGTTAATGGCACACAGAATGGCTGCACGAACAAAACCTGAGAATTCAGTTGATTTTTCAAAACATTGCATTGATGGCCTGTTTTAAATGCGAAAGGCTGGACGTACATTTATGTGTAATGTTCAAGGAATGAAATGCTGCTGTAATTCACTTTCAGACCAAAACAGTCTACATGTGGAGTTGAAGAGCTATTACTGCAAACTCTTTGGTTGTATATTCATCAAAAAGCACCGAGCGTTTAGCTATTTGTTTAGTTAAAAAAAGGAATGAGAGAAGGCTTTCCCTCTCTTCACTTTTCTATCATTCCTTTCCTGCAACACACCCACACACTTACCTTACAATATAATGAAATCTATGAATGTATTGTTATAGAGTTAAAACAACAGCTCTCAGACCATTTCTGAAACACACGAAGGACTTGAAGGACATTGAAAGGGAAGCAAGAGAAGAGAAGCATGCAGGCACCTCTGCCTCACTACCACGACTTCCTCTGATGCACACAGCTCGAGCCGGACTCGCCTGCTTTAACCTGCGCTAAACTATGCTCCCACCAGGAGGAAAGCACTGTAGCAATTTCAGTAAACCGTTGCAAACCTTTCTGATGCATAAACACAGGATGCAACTGTGGCGTGGAAGACAACGGTTTTTTGACCCCTGCCCAGTGTATGCTCTCAGCTAACATGAGGCTACAAAAACAATGGGATTGTGGGTGCACAAACGAGATTAGGAAATCTGCTGCTGTTCTCACACCTACGCAGGTATAATTAGTTTGGCATAATGCTTGACGGTCATGAAACTTCTCCACCTCATCACAATTACATGGAGAGTGAGACAGGACAAAAAGAGAACTTCAGCCCGGCGAAGTGATCTGCGTGAGCGAGGGTATGCTGTGCAAGATGAGGTCCTCAGAAAGTCCACCTTTGATGTTACAAATATGATAAACTTCTCATATATCACTGATCAGTTTTGCTTCTCATAAATGTACGGCCTTAATAACGTTGCATGTTTACGAACCCAGGCAGGATTCATGGCGTTAAAAATTTATGTGAGCAAAAATTACTCATTTATGCATTTGAATTATTTAATTTGTGTGCACCAAGGTGAGTGCACAGATTTCAAATTCTAGAGCACAAACTAGACCCCCCCCCCCAATAACTGTCTTGTTCTGTATATGTTGAAATGCTGGCTTTAATTATTTATGTATGGAGGCCACTCATGTGCAGCAACTGCCTTCTTAATATATGATGTTGCTGGGAAAGCTTATTCCAAGGTGCTGGAACGGAGGCTCTGGGCCAAATGTAGAAACCATGCGCACACACGAAAAGGTACTTACGCCATTTCCCACGCAGGTTTCGGAATGTATACAAATCCACGGGCCGAGAGAATGTGCGTAGTCATTTGAGTCCAATTAGTGTGATGATGTGATTTGGCAAAAAAAGGAAAATAAAGGTGTGAAACTGGGTGACTCTTTCACTACATTGTGTTAGGATGTAACCTACAGTTTAAAAAAACTGTAATGTGTGAGTGGGTAACAACCTTTTTTTTTTTTTTACATGCCTGAATTTTGTTCTATAATAATTATAATAAATAAATACAATCTATAAATAAAGATTGTTATCCCGATTTTTAAACAATAACCTGAAGCTTTCGGTGTGACCAATTAACAGGGCGTTAAAACACCACAATATAAAGGCTGTAGCCGTGCTTAATGCCTGTGCCAAATGATGCAACGGCTGCTTCTTGTGCTTTTTGGCGCTCCGGATGCATCCTGGGCGCCTTCTTTTGGAGCTTTTCCAGGCGTGGTAGGAGACCCCGGGTGGAAACCCAGACTACCTCGCTTGGCTTGCTGCCACTGCGACCTGGCCTCAGAGAAGCGTCAGAAAATGGATGCAGAGATGGATGCTGCTGGGGATATTGGGGAGATTACAGGTTTCGTCAACTCATTCACCACAGCCTCCTCACATTCACCAAAGCAAAGTCAGCTAGCAATTAACTTCTGCAAAGGCTCACTTTATGGTCAGTGATGGCACAATTTTGCCAGTTGCGGCTGTAGATGGCCTGTGATCAGGTGCTGCACAGAGATAAAAATGAAGAAGCAGCAGCGTCTACCACTGATTCCAACCTTCCAAATCAACAGCTACTTGCCATTTCGCTGATCAGATTGGCTTGATGTATTATGGAATTATGAGAAACCGTCCCATTTGGTAACCAAACATACCATTTCGGACAATGGAGAAGAAGAAATTTAACAGGCTTCCTCTGACTACACTGACAAGCAGGTAACTCAAATGAAGATGCTATCAGAGCAGCAGGGACCAAACAACTCAGAGCAGCAATTTCAGAGCAGGTGGGACATGCAGGAAGCGCTCCCTGGCTGAATTCATTTCAATTAAAAATGTATATAACAATCAAAACACTGTAGATAAATGCCATCATTTCTAAGTGAAAAGACCAGATGGAAGGTATGAAAAATAAATAATTGCATTTATTACAGCAAATTTGATGAAACCCCACACAATTTGCCAATTATATTGTCATTCCTCAGTCATGTTCATTCAAACTATTTGGTTCTTAAGCTGAGAAGAATGATTGAAAAGAAATTACCACAACTCCAATGACAAGAACTGTGGACGATTATCACCCCCAAGAGTATAGGCCTATCTTTCAGACAGTTTACAGACAAAATAAAACTCCTGTGAGTCAAATTATAGTATCTATTATGGATCATATCTGACAATAATTGAATGATCAAGTCATTTGTGGGACAAGTTCATTCCTCATCAATGTTATTACTTCTTTGTGTTGGGACTCAGCGGACGAGTTCATTCGCTGTGGGTAATTTTGACTGAGCTTTTTAAAAAGGACTACATTCCCCAGAACTAAACTCTCCTCTCTTACAGCAGCGATGCGACGTCCTGCGTAAGACCACCGCCTCAACCAGCTAGCGGCAAGCCAGCCGGCTAACTCGAAGAAGGAAACCGAGCCGTTTAGCCGAAGCTAACCACACCGGCCGCAGAGGCTCCACCTCGCCCTGCCTCCAGCTGCTTCCAAAGCAAACCACGGACTCTTCCCGCCTAGCCCATCGGACAGACGCAAAGCAACACCAAACGGACTGGTGGCAACCACTGGGCATATGTGACCTTACCGATGTGATTTCTTTAGGATTTATCATGGTGACTCTTTTCAACCTGTTTGTAAATCTGGTAGCCGTTGTTAAACTGAATGTTCTTTCTTTCTTTCTTTCTTTCTTTCTTTTTATTTCGAACAACAACCAACAAAAAAAAAAAAACAATGAAAAAAATAAGAAAGTAAAATATGAACATACAATAATTGTGTTACCACATAACAAACGCAACCATATCCGTGTGTCCGAAAAGGAGCGGGATGAAGCAAAAGCTTGTCATTTACCCAGCCCTTATACAACCCCTCAAAATTCCATCATACAGTAAATAGCCCACCACATACACCATGTCTTCATAGCACAACAACAAATAAACAGATAAACAAAACATTAAATAAATTTAAAAAAAAAAAAGAGTATCTTTTAATCAAGCTTTTAACCCATCCTCCCATTCAGTCTTGTTCAACCTCATATCCTTTTAGTAACTCGAGTTTTATACAACTTTTTAAACTGTTTAAAGTTTGTACGATATTTTAACACCTGCTCCAATTTATTCCACAACCTCACCCCACATATAGTGATGCACATACTTTTTAGAGTAGTTCTTATGTTGAGCTTTTTAAAGTTTAATTCATCTCTCAAATTATACCGACCCTGGCTCTCCATAAACATTTTTTGTAAATATTCCGGAAGCAAATTATTCCTTGCTTTAAACATGACTTGCACCGTCTTCAATTTAACCAAATCAATAAACTTTAGTATATCTAATTTCAAGAATAATGAATTTGTGTGTTCAAGATATCCTACATTATTATAATCGGAAGGTCGGCGGTTCGATCCCGGCTTCCCCCAGCCATGTGTCGAAGTATTGTGGATAATTAATTATTATGCTGGTCTCTTTAACGTTTCACAAGAGTGAATCATTTGCCAACCTCTTCTATGTTTGAATTCTTAATCCTTCAACTATTAGTGGTAATTTGGATTATAGTTATTGATTTAATTATTAATCTGAGTTCCAAACTGATAGTTTAGTATGTTTTATGAGACTGAATCAATGAATTGGCTATCATTTTCCTTTATTTAAAGGTGGTGCCCCGAGGTCTTAATTTAAAGGCATTATTTATGATTATCTTTGATAATCCTGATAGCCAAATCTAATTAACGGTGCTGCCACGTGTAACCCCAACATTAATGGCGCCCAACTAAATCCAAACATTTGGCAAATGCATTTCTATCGCTATTTATTATCATTATCACGTTCATCTACTATCGTCACTGAGTTCTCTATCCACTAAACCCACGGAGCTAAATGAAAGAACTTGTGTTTTCACTTCCATCTGCTTCAGAACTATGTGGTATTCTGAAAAATGAGACCCTTTTATTTACAGGGACCTCATAAATCTATCGCATATTCTGTCACTCTGGCTGCCACCCCAGCCTGAGGGAGCTGTTGCCAAAGATTTATGCCCGTAACACGCATGCATGCACACACACACACACACACGCACGCGCGCATGTGACTGAAAGCGATTAGCTGAATGTTTAGATTGGTAATTGGTTGAGCTCACAGCAGTCCTTAACTCATGATGATAGCTGAGAGCACGTGCAGGAGGAACAGGACATGGAATGGTACTAGCTGGAGACTGACTAGAAATCTGACTACGACAGTATGCAGTGTGCAGCGTCTGTAAGCCTCTGAATACATGTGGATCAGTACCCAGAAGAAGGGCTGTGCCCATTCACTCCATGTATGCACAATCCCTTCCTTAAACGCAACAGTGACACCACTGCCCGCTACTGCCAAGCACCTCTGCATGCCACTGGCTATACAGGAATCTAATGTACTGTCACAAATGTCCCAATAAATTATAAATTAAATTAATAGGTGTCATTTCATGTTCAGACAGACGGTAAGATGTCTAGATGGATCATAGGTATCAGTATCCACTGAAGTAAAGATATGTTTATCAGTATATCATTTAGTTTATCATTTTTTTCTCCCATGAAGGCCCCTTTTATTTATTTCATGGCATAATAATTTCAGGATGACGCTTGCTTGTCAATAAACCCCTGGGGACTGGATCAACAAGACGGACAGAAAGAAGTCTTGAGCAGATATGGCCGCATGTCTCCTGCGGAGTGGCTGTAAAACACCTAGACAGTGGCTCTACCAGCTGATCACCAAGATCAGCAGGGCTACTTTCGGTTGAGAACGCCAGGCCAAGGTAAGCTAAGCATAACCCAAGCTTTTAAAGTTACAGCCTTAAAATAGTTCTAAAGAAAGTTATTGATATTTCTGTTTCATTTATGTCACAGGGGGGTATAATGAGATTTTGTTTTGCAGTTCCCTTTATGCTACTCAAAAATATTATATGCAGTAGATCAGTGAATAAATAAGTCAGAAAATGAGTCTTCATTTCTGAGGATGAATTTAGCAGTCTCACAGGGAAGAAGCTGCTCTGTAGTCTGGTGGTACGGCAGCGGATGCTTCTGTATCTCTTTCTACACGGCAGCAGGGTGAACAGGCTGTGGCCGGGGTGGGTGCTGGCCTTTAGTATCCTTTGGGCTCTGCGCAGGCACCTCTCCTCACCGATATCACTGATGCTCGGCAGGTTGGTACCAATGATCTTCTGAGCAGTTTTAATCACCGCTGCAGAGCCCTCCGGTCCTGGGGCGTTCTCATCCCAGGCCAGTCTGTGATGATTCCAGTCAAGAGGCTTTCGATTGCTCCTCTGCAAAAGTTACCAAGAACTTGGCACGAGAATTTTTCTTTCTCAATTTACCTTGAGGAATACAGTCGTTTCTGAGCTTCCTTGACCAGCGTGGAGATGTGCAAGGACCATGTCAGACTCTTTGTGATACTGATTCCCAGGAACCTAAAACTGTTCACCTGCTCCACTGATGTAGACAGGGGTCTTGCTCTTTCGTTTTGTTGACCTTGAGCAGTAGGTTGTTCTCTGTGCACCGCTCTGCAAGATTGTTCGTTTCCTCTCGAAATGAAAACTCTTCGTTTGAAGTCCGGCCGATGATGGTGGTGTCATCGGCAAACTTCACAGCAGAGTTGTCTCCATGTCGGGCCTGCAGTCATGGGTGTACAGCGTGAACAGCAGGGGGCTGAGCACAGGCTGAACAGGCTGTGGCCGGGGTGGGTGCTGTCGTTTAGTATCCTTTGGGCTCTGCGCAGGCACCTCATCTCATCAATATCACTGATGCTCTGTAGGTTGGTACTAATGATCTTCGGAGCGGTTTTAATCAGCTGCTGCAGAGCCCTACGGTCCTGGGCCGTGCACAACCCATGCCAGAATGTGAGGTTTCCAGTCAGGATGCTTTCTATTGGCCACTCTGTAAAAGTTAATAAGGACTTGGCAGGGAATTTTGCCACATTTTCCTTGAGAAATAAAGCTGAGCTTCCTTGACCAGGGTGGAGATGTGAGATGAACCATGTCAGGTTCTCTGTGATGCTGATTCCCAGGAACCTAAAATTGTCCACCTGCTCCACCTCAGCTCCACTGATGCAGACAGGTTGGTGGCTTTGCTTCCCTTTTCCTAAAATCAACGATGTTCAGCAGTAGGTTGTTCTCTTTGCACCACTGTTCTCTTTGATTTCCTCCCGATATGAAGTCTCATTGTGGTTCCTAATCCGGTCGAATATTTACATAGCACTTTTCATAACATAACTTGATGCCAGCTTTCAGTCTCGCTCTGGTCGTGCTGTAAACTTCCTTGTCTCCTTACTGAAAAGCAGCATTTTTTTTGGCTCTGAGTAGAGCCCTCACCTCTCAATTCATCCAGGCGTTCTGGTTGGGGAACATCTACTTATGTATGATGTCACTGATGATGTATATTCCTCAAGGTTGATGTGGTTCTCCTGCTTGACGGCATCTCTGAACATGAGCCAGTCGGTGCACTCAGAACAGTCCTGTAGAGCTGCTGTAGCTTCATCTGTCCACACTTTAACTGTTTTTACTGATGGCTTGACCCTTTTATCAGGTGGGTGTCAGTAGGCAGGAGAAGCAGAGAAATATGGTCTGATCGACCAACATGGGGATGAGGGAGGGGGAGGGCTTTGTAGCTGTCAGAAATGTTCGTGTACACATGGTTCCCCTGGTGGGGGTGTGGACATGCTGGTGGAATTTAGGTAAAATAGTTCTGAGGTCTGTAATCACCAGCTACAATAAAAACTTGTTTTGCCGTGTGACTGCTGATGACCTCATACAGTTCCTGAAGTGAATTTGCATTTGAAGGAATGCAAACAACAGCAACAAAAACACTGGTGAACTCTCTGGGCAGATAATATGGTCGACATCTTAACAATAAAAATCCCACATCTGGGGAACAATGTGCATCCACTTTAACTGCGTTTGAGCATCCAGCCTCATTGATCGCCTCCGCTCAGCTTACCAGAGGCTTGTGCTCTGTCAGCAACGAACAAGCTCCGCCCGTCGAGTGGGATAGCGACATCGGGAATGTTGTGATGCAGCCAGGTCTCAGTAAACGTTTCCAGTTGTTCAGTTAGTCTGAGTCTTATCTCATCCAATTTATTTTCCTGCAACTGGACTAGGGCTGCGACAACAAATCGATAGAAATCGATTGGCAACGAATTTCATTATCGATTCGTTGCGATTACTACGCCACTCAGTAAGACGCAGAGATGTTTGAGATTTTAAAAAAGTGCAACGGATCGTCATTGATCCGTGATCCGTTCGGATCAATAGCTTCGGTTCGGCACACACGTGATCCGCGGATTGATTTCTGAAATAAAACAGTTGTGCGCATGTTCAGTTCACACGCAGCGTGATCATGGCGAGCGGAGGAACGGAGGAGCTCGAACGCCCCGCATCATTTAAATCCGCTGCGCGGGAGCACTTTGGCTTCCCTGTCAAATATAGTGATGAAGGAAAGAGGTTAATGGATAAAACCGTGACGGTGTGTTGGCACTGTGGCACAAGAAAGCCAGATGACAGTGGAAACACATCAAGCAGGGCCACGCATTTGAAGCGACATCTTTTTTTTTTGGTTTTGTTTTTTTGCTGATCCGAGAAACGATCTGATCCGTGAGAATTTTGATCCGCTGCATCCTACTTACTGAAGTTATTTTTTTCCCTCGTAGATGAATGTAGCGAATGTTACGCAAATTGCCCACGCTAGCAGCAGTCCTAGTAGAGACTGGAGACTCGGTGTGAAACTCCATTCACCTTTGCAGCAAAGCGGGGGACAACGCCAGCGGAGAAAGTGGAAGAGTGCCACAGAAAAATAAAAATTTCCTCTGTAAAAGGACCTGTGAAATGTTTTGACTCCACCCCTCATAGAATCAGACTGAAGAATCGAAAAGAAACGAAATCTAAAGTAAGAATCGGAATCGGAATCAGAATCATTCAAATCAAAACGATGCCCAACCCTAACGTCGGTATCTGGCAACCCACGCTATTGACAAAGAAATTGTTCCAGCACGTAGAGGCATTTAAGTAAAGCCACACATTATAATTTTAATTAGGGCTGCAACAACGAATCGAGGAAATCGCTAAAAATCGATTATTAAAAGAGCAACGACTTTCATTATCGATTCGTTGTGTCGCGCAATTACTACGCCACTCAGTAAGACGCGGAGATGTTTGAGATTTTAAAAAAGCGCAGTTGAGCGCGGAGCGGAGCAACAATAAAAACAGAGCGGCGGTAGAGGAAAGACCATCGCAGAGACCCGTAAGCGTGTTCTGAAACGCACGGCGGAGGCAGAGAACTCAGCACGAGCCGAGTCATCCAAGGTGCGGCAGCGTTTCCCACTAAACACATGGGAAACATGTGTTAATGGACAGATGTGCAGAAGAGACAGGGAGGGAGTGTGTGTGTGTGTGCGTCTCAGAGGTGCGTAGTAACGAGTTACATGTACTCCGTCACACTCCCTTTAGTAACCTTTTGAAAACAATGTACTTCTAAGAGTAGTTTGACTGCACCAGACTTGTTGCTTGTACTGGCGTAGTTTTGTGGAGAAGAAACGCTGCTCTCACTCCGCTACACTGGGCCGCACTCGACTCCCTACTCTTCTTTTTTTTTAACCTTAATTCTACATATTCTGTGCTTTATTTTTGCCAGAGCGATGTACCACATGACTCCGTTTCACCAATCAGACGCAGCGATGCAGTCACATGGCCACACACAAACTGTGGCGGCATAGAAGACTTATTGTTGTGACAGCTCAGGTCCCTTTAAACAAAACTATCCATCTTTTTGAGCCCTTTATTTAAAAAAGCCTGCACATGTGGCCGATGGAAAGCAGACGTGTGTATGTTTTTGGGTTTTTATTACTTAAACAGCTCGGGGACGTTCAAGGAGCGAACTGTTTGTGATTTTTTGTCAGTTCGGTTTTGGAATAAAAGGGTTGGAAATGAATGCTTTTTTGTTTTTTTATTTATCGGCTTAATCGATAAAATAATCGACAGATTAATCGATTATTAAAATAATCGTTAGTTGCAGCCCTAGACTGGACATTAGCCAGGAGTAGACTGGGTAGTGGAAGAGCCTTATGTCCGACCTAGGTTCTGACTGACCAAATCAATGCGTGACCACTTCCAGTACATACGATCTATCAGCGTGACTCTATAGCATTTTGTCTGCATCTCTGTCGAGTGACCAATCATAATTGTTGATCCCACCCCCAGGCCAGCAAGTGTCCTTCCAAAATGAATATGTCATGATATCAATAAAATTTATCTATCTGCCTATTTTATTGCTCTTTGATGACCCATCTAATCTTCCATAGCTGAGGAAATGAGGCTGGTATGTGGAGGATAAGAAACGTGCACAGACTACTAAATCACAGTATTATTATGTACAATGTATAAGTATATACGATTTTGAGAATTTCTCACTTATTTCATGATGCATAGTCCAGTATTTTTATGTTTATTTTCTCTTTACATGTTATCATACAGTTGTTAAACTTTTTGATAAATAGAACTAAGTGACTTATTGATAAGAGAGGTTAACATTCCTGACATTATTTGTCTGTTGAATCAAGGTAAATGTTAACTATTAGGTCATATCATTTCTTCTGACTAACTTAGAGCAGCAACTAACAATTGTTTTCATTAGTGATTAATGTATGTGGTGGCTGTGGCTTGCTGGGAAAGTGGGTCCTCCTCCAATCGGGAGGTCAGCGGTTCGATCCCGGCCTCCCCCAGCCATGTGTCCTTGAGCAAGATAGTGAACCCCAAATTGCTCCCGAGGCTGCGCCCTCAGTGTGTGAGTGTGTGTGAATGATTAGTTGACTTTGTACTGATGGGCAGTTAGCCGTCAGTGTATGAATGTGTGTGTGTTGGTTTTAATGTGATATGTAGTGGGAGAGCGCTTTGAGTCAGGGGCGTAGGAGCAATTTTGAACCTGGGGGGGGGACAGTAAATGCTAGGGGGGTTCGGGGGAAATTTCCCAAATTTTTTTTCAATATATAAAGCACTTAAATTTTCATTTCTAATGACTTTTGGGAACAGACTGTACTACTTAGTTTACATTCATTTCCTATGGCGGTCATTTGTGACCGCGAAGGAGCCAAGTGTGACTATTTTTTTCCGACCCTTTCACACATCCGAATCATCGCCTTCATTTATTTTTTTTGTTTTAGCGAATCCAACCCCTTCAGGCTGATTCAAGACCCCTCCGCGAGCCCGTCGGGGTTGTATTCGCTATAACAACCGCCTCGCTGTACATTATCCCTTACATAGCTAATTAGCTAACATTTGCCTGTTTTACACAACATACAATTAGATCGTTTGCTTCTAAGTAGGCTATATTTGACAGTTTCAAAATACAACAAAACTGATGATCAAACTGAAAACCAGCAATCTGCCATTTCATCGGCTGAACTATCCTACTTCCACCTCAAATCCAAAGAACGCTGTCGCTGTTCTGTTGTAACGTCAACCGTCCACCAGTGTTGCCAGATCCAGCTGATGGATTCCAGCTCCAAAAACTGTTCAAAAACCGCCAACATATGTTTTCAATATTTATTTCAGTATTTTCATCAGGGCTCTCAAGTTTTGAAGGCAGGCCAGAGGATGACAGTGAATACTTCCCGGAGACGCGCTTGATTCCTGCCCGGTCAATAGAGAGCGCGGTGCGGCCGGATACATTTTGGCCGCTGTGGCATATTAAATATATGATAAATTGTTTTTCTGCGCGAGAAATACAATGTGTGGCGGGAGTGCGTGACAAAAGCCCGAAATTAGTGACTGTCACGCTCAATGCGTGACACTTGAGAGCCCTGTTTCATTCAGGAGAATTGTTGGAAGACTAGAAAGGCGCTATACAGCTACAGTCCATTTATATACTAAATGCCCATCACGGCTTTTCGGAGCCCAAGATGATCTTCAAATTGTTCGCTTTTTTGGACCAACAGTCTAAAACCCAAACGTATTCAGTTTGCAATGATATGAAACAAAAACAGCCGAGAATGTCACATTTGAGAACCTGGAAGCAACGAATGTTTGGCATTTTTGCTTGATTAATGACAATTAATCGATTATCTTAATGGTGAGGTGTGCTGTAGGTGCGACAGAGGAGTTCAAGGTGGAGGTGGGTCTGCATCAAGGATCGGCTCTGAGCCCCTTCTTGTTTGCTCTGGTGATGGACAGGCTGACAGATGAGGTTAGACAGGAATCTCCATGGACTATGATGTTTGCGGATGACATTGTGATTTGTAGTGAGAGCAGGGAGCAGGTGGAGGAGAATCTAGAGAGATGGAGGTCTGCTCTGGAAAACAGAGGAATGAAGCTTAGAATACATGTGTGTCAATGAGAGGGACCCAGGTGGAACGGTGAGGTTAAAGGGAGCAGAGGTGAAGAAGGTGCA